>VZTB01010631.1:35220-79213 GCA_013397245.1 Thryothorus ludovicianus
CAGCCCCGCGACCACCGGGACACTCCGGGACAGCCTCGGGATCCTGCGGGACCGAGGGGCTGAGACCTCCGGTACCACCCCGGGATCCTGCGGAAAAGCCTCGGGACCCTCCCAGTGCGCGGGGCCGGAGACCCCCGGGACCCTCCGGGACCCTCCGGGTGCGCAGAGACAGAGACCACCCGAACGTGACCGAGACTGGAGACCCCCGGGACCCCGCCGGGCGTGGGGGCCGGAGCCCCGCTGGACTCCCCAGGACCCTCGGGGTGCGTGGGGTCGGAGCCCCCCAGGACTTTCCCCCCGGAGGAAGCGATCCTTCTCCGAGGCAAGCCCCGGGGTTTTTCCCCTGCCGGTGCCGTGTTCATTTACGGTACCCGAGCTGCCTGCAGACCTGCCCGTCCTCACCCACCGGCGGCTCGGAGCATCAGCCGAAATTATCGATCAGCCCACGCCATGGTAAATCACTGCTAAATCATTCTCAAACACATTAAAAACCAATTTATACAATCGCAATCGATACCATCCCTGAGGACCTTAACGTGGGCAAGAAAGCAGAGTAGAAAAAGCCAATTACTCGTTGTGAATCATCCAGAGTTTCTAAAGCAATAAAATAAGGAAATCTCATGCTTTGCTAAATTTGGGATTTCCTGGACAATTCAGGAAAGTAACCTTTGGCAGTAGCTTGTACTCAGGACAAGATGTTAGCTGTCAACTATTGGGATCAAGCCTCAGGCATCTGAATTACCTGTGAAAGTCTTCAGACCTTGCTAAAAAAAATCTCTATAAGCAAGATAAAGCATAGATGGACAATATTGTCAGAAGGACTTTTTAGAGCACAAAGCTGACAGCATTTGTATCTGTAAATGCATTTATGCTGTACTGAGAATCGAGGTTTTATAGGTTTGGAGAAGTGAGTTGATACCCTTCAAAAGTCTGTTTTAAAGGGAAATATACGGAGGAGGTATCAATTTAAATATGATAATTGTATAGCTCGGAGCACTGACAGCATGGAAGTTATTGGAGAATAGTGCCCTGTAATCTCTCAAGTGGTGTTTTTCCCTTTCAGACTGCGCCTTTAATGTTCTGTTGCTTTTGTCTGGAGCAGATGGTGTGATTTTGTAACTGATTGCCTGATCCAGGTTCCTGTTAGTCCTGCAGATCCACGGATTGGGGAAGAGCTAATAGGGCACACTCCTGTGAGCTCCATGAGGACATACTTCTCCTGAGAAGTACCTGATACCTGTGAAAACCTTTGAAGCTTGTGAGAAGGAAATTTATTTTTTAAATGTTCTGCTGGAAGGTGCTGATTTACAGCCCTGGAGATGGAAAAATCTCTGTGTGTCCACTCAGCACTTCCAGCACGAGCAGCAGCACTTCAAGCCTTGTCCCCTGCCTGATCAAACCCCTGAAATGATTAAATCACTTCTTAAATCCACAGCTGCCAATTCAGGGGTGTAGTCTTGATCATTAACGTGGTGAAACAGGCTGGGAGATAAAGGAGACACGGAGTGTGGGGTTGGTATAGGCACAGACAAATTACATTTCCATCTGGAGCTGCTTGTGGCCTCATTCTGCTGCTGTTCCATGCCTGGGGTTCACTGTGATTTTGGTCCACAGCTCTCTCTGGAATCACTGCAGCTCAGTGGCTCTGCAGCTTTACTTCTGAGGGGTGAATTTTACTCCTGTGCCTTGATTTCTCTCCCTAATAGAGACGTGCTCCCACCTTACCTAGTCTGGGTGTCTCTTTGCAGCAGCACATTGTAATTTTTACAAGAAACTTACCTTTGGACTTCTCTGATGATAAAGTAAAATCTCTCTCGTGTCTCATTCCCCCAACTTTCAGAGCTGGAAACTCACACAAGCTTATGTTGAAAAGGAATTGATTATTCAAAGCTCTTGTGCTTCATAATCTCCTTAAAACATGTAGATTGACTGTCTCATCAGGAAAGCTCTATATTTTACTTTGCTATATGCCCATTGGGTCGTGTGCTCAAGGCCAGGAGACCTCTGGCTAGTTCCTCACAGGCTGTGTGCCCCTCCAATTACAGGTTATTAATTTGCCTTCCATTCCAAAGACAGTTCCACTTGAGTGAAAAGGAATTCTGTACTGCAGAGTTCTTCATTACCTACTCTGTCTGTACTACAAAATAAGAATAATACTGATTTTTTTTTTTCCTCACTCTCTTTTTTTTTTTTTCCTTCCCTCTGGTCTGTGGAAGATGTTTTACAGTTTTAATGCAGCTGTTTTAAGTGTGACTGTTCCTGTTCAAGGGCAGCTGATGTACTTTGTAATGCCACTGAGCAGCCAACAAGCTCTGTTCCCCCATTGTGTTGAAGTGATAGGTATGTTTGCTAATCAAGAGGAGAGCAGAGCTTGCTGTCTGACTTGTTTATGTTTTATTTCTCACCATCAAGCTTTAGAGGGAGGCACAGAAAATATGTAAGCATCTATATTATTCAGTGATGTATATGTGTACATGAGTGTTGCTGATGTCTTGCAGTCACTCCTGGCTGAAGGGAGAGAGGTGTCAGGTGTCCCCAGCATCCCTCAGAACACCCCAAACCTGGCATGTCATTTGATAAACTATTAATTAATTGTCTCTGCAACTCTTTTTTTTTTTCCCCATGTTGTGATTGCTTCAGTTTTGTTCCAAAACAGGGACCACAGTGGAGGATTTTGATCATCAGGGTTCCCAGAAGGCCTCTGGGAAGTGCTCAGACCCAGGTGCTTTCCCAGGTTCCCTTCAGAATTGCTTTTTAATTTCCTCCTAGGCTGCAGTGTTTCTCCTTCCCACATGAAGGATGGAAGCAATCTGGAACTGGGGAATCTCCCAGGATCTGCTGGAAGCTCAAGAGCACAGGATATTCATCTTTCTGTGCCATCCCTGCCCTCCCAGCCTCTGCCCTGATGCCCTGTTCACCCGACAGGGATGCCAGCTCTGGCAGAATCCTACTGCAGTTTTACTCATGGGTTTGTAGGTTTTATTCCAATTCCTTGCAAAACTGTTTCGAGCATTCTGAAATGAAAAAATAAAATCATGTCACTTAGCATCTCTGTAAATCCATGCCAATGATTCCAGTAGGAATTGTCATAAAATAACACACATGGAGAAAGGTTAGTGCTGCAAGCCAGAAATTTGGGACTATGGGAAAATTCTACTGGTCTTTGTATGGAATGCATTTCTGGGAAAGAGAAAGTGGGTTTGTTTATTTTTCTTTATTCCTTCTAGGATGTGTTGGGTTTGTATTAATTCTTGTGAGTTGGAGGATGGGGAGAGAACCTGGAAAGAGCACTGAAATTCTCTGTTCTCCCTCCCATGCCTGCCTGCAGGTCTTGGATAGGGAAGAAGCATCCATCTGATAAAATTCCTTCCTGCTGCTGCACTATTGTTACAGTTAATTTTATGAATCCCATTTTTAACAGAATACCCACTTTTTGCATTGTCATTTTGCTCTTTGTCAAGTGGGTGGGCGGGTTTGTTCCATTCCTTTTTTTTTTTTTTGGTGCTTTCAGCAGATGGAGAATATTACTCTCTTAAACTTGTTCTTTTATAATGTGAAGTGGATATCCTCAATTAATACACTAATCTGTTTCCTAATTAATTCCCTGTGGTTTTCCTCTCTTTTTGCTGGTACATTGAATCTTGAGTGCAGTCCTGTAAACTCAGTAATTTGATTATTTAAAGGAGAAGCCATGAATTGCATGATAGTGGTGCAATGTTAAATTCCAGGAGCAAATGGATTCTATTATTGCAGTTTAAAACCTGCTTGTTCCGGGGGTAGAACTGTGCACTGCTAATAATTCACTCTGCTAAAATCCAGGCAGATTGCTGTCAGCTTGTCCTGAAGAGAAGTGCAGTGCTAGAAATCTGACACATACACTCTCCTACAAGCACTTGTTGTTGTATTTTTGTATGCAGATGTGATGGCAGGGTGAGCATCAAAACATCAACCTGCCACGAAGGGGATTTATGTAGCAATTTCTCTCTTGTTTTCAGTAGAGGCACCGGTGTCTCAGACAGGTAAAGGGAAGGGGCTCTCCTTGCTGTTTGGGAATTGGTTTGGCTGCTGCTTTGGGAAGCAGCTCCAGGTGATTTTGCTGTCCTTCCTTTGGGGTTATCTGACACCGAGCCTGAGACATGAAAATAGTCATTGGAAAATCTGTAATCACTCTCGTTGAGATTAATAATTTAATTCTGAACACACACCCTCCTCCCAAACAAGAACAAAAAACAACCCGAATTTTAAGTAACTTAATTGAAGTATTTTACTTTATAAATACTCTAGAGAAAATGTGCAGGATGCTTCCTTACCACTGTGTCCCACTAAACAGGATTTTGAAAGCTCCATAGTATCTGTAATCAGTAGGTATCTTACAGATGTTCTCTCTTGCCCTAAAAGAAAATAATAATAGAGGAAAAAGAGCTTTTAGCTCTAAAATTAGGGGTTCATCGATGCACTAGTTAAGGCTGCTGAAATTGATTTTGAAAATTATTTTCAGTTATAAAATCTTCAAGCTTTTGGGTAAATTGGAGCAGAAGCACACATAGACTGTTGTGGCAGAACCATTATCTGCTGCTGGGTTCAATCCAGAATGCTCAGAAATTCCTTTCCTCTCTTAGGATTCCTTTTCCACAACTCAGGTCGTTGTTTTTGCATTCTGATAAGATTGTGTCACACATGTCACTGTGACACCAGTCCAGTGTGGCTGAGAGGAAAAAGTACATTGCAAAATTCTGTGGGCACCAGTTTTTACCAAATCCTTTGCTTTGGTGCTGCAGCTCCTGCTAAGTCTGGGGTTCCATGACAGTAAATATGCAGAAGCCAACAATGCCCATCAGTCATAAATGGGAATAACTGTTTGGTTTGGTGCCAGAAGGACTCGTGAGCATCTCCCTTTGCTGCAGACTCAGCACACAGAATAAATGTCACCTTTTTCCTCCTTTGCAGTGCCAGACAACCTTGTCCTGAAGCTGCTGACAGAACGCCTGAGTGCCCTGGACTGCCTGACCCATGGCTGGGTGCTCTCTGGCTTCCCCAGGGACGTCAAGCAGGGAGAGCAGCTGCACAAAGCACAGATTAATCCCAACAGGTAAGGGAGAAATCCAGCCACCACAGTATTGTGGATATGAAAAATATGTTTGTGGAAAGATACAGATCTTTGTTGACATCGTTTGTGCTACTGCATCTGAGTTTTTGTTCCCTTAGAGAGGAGAGGGGTCCTGCTCCTGGAGAGTAGGAAATAGAGCCCTGGCCTGACAAGTGCTCCAGATGGCCAAACTGTGGGAGAGAGAAGAGGTTTGTTGTTCTGGTTATTTGTTTGAGTTGCCTCTAAAGCCAAACCATAAGAAATGGATTAAAGTTTGGATTATATGAGGAGATGTATTTTATTTGCAGCAGGAGGGGGGATCTACATCTTCTTTCTTCAGCATTGACATAATACCATGGAGATATATTGGTATTGCAAGGAGCTCATTATGAGACTTTTGGGTTTTGTGAAATAATTAAAAACAACATGAGAATTACATTTTATTTGAGCTATAATGAATTGTTCAGAAATGTAATATGAGAGACATCAGCATCCAAAGAGAACTGTTACGAGTGCCAAGCAAATAAAATAGAGATACTTTTCACAGCTGGTCCAAAGGTGGTGAGGATTTAAAGTGCTGGTGCACTCATCAAAGCTGAGAGGATTTTCCATTCCCTTCCCAGGCCTTCCTGGTTCTGTCCATCCCACTGGCTGGCACAGTGGCCATTCCAAAGGCAAACCTTGGAAATTTGTGATCTTTCTGCTTCCAAGGAAGATGTTCTAATCTAAAAGGTAGTGGTAGGAGAGGTGCATTACCCACATCAGTGTTTAACTTGGCAAAGTTACTCTTCCTGTGTGATTCCCTCCTGTACAGGGGTAAAAGAAGGAGGGAAAAGGTTGAGGTGGAGAGAGAGGAGAGGGGAGTGCAGAGGGAGGGAGCTGCCAGTCATCCACCAAGGTTTGAAAAGGGAAGTGAGCAGTAACTTCATTTATCCAAAGTAACACGATGTGCACCTTAACCAGGAATCCATTGCATGAAAAAAAAAATGGAGAAAGAAACTCAAACCTTGTGCTGGACTCAGTTAAACATGATTTCCCCCATTTCTTCTTGTGCATTTGGAAGGAAGGTGCTGAATCCCCAAACATGAGTCCCTGAGATCAGTGTGAATGCTCGAGTGTGCCCCAAGTGCTCCCTCACAGGACTGAGACCTCATCGAGGGAGGAAGAGCAACTCATTATAGAATGGCACTTGTGGAAATTCAGCTCTGATCCATCTGCTCAGCCTCCCCTCGCTTTAAAGAGCTCTGCACCTTCACATCTGAGCTTGGAATTTGGTCCCTGTTTTATCCAGGGGTTGAAGTGAGGGACAGGAACAGGCATCGAGCTCCTGATTGATCTCAGAGCTGATATTTCCATGAAGCTGGAGTGGTAGGGATGTGAGGGAGAGAGGGTGATTATAAACAAAAGGACATTGCAGCATAGGATAGCAGGGCAGTAATTCAGCTTCAGTTGTGATGCTAGTTATAAAACACTATCTGCAGAGGTGGTGTTTCTGACATCAGGAGAAAAACCTGATAGAATTATAGCCTTGAAATCAATCTGGGAATAGGATGCAGAAATCTATAAATCAGACACAGAACAATCTACAAAGTCTCATTTTTAGGAGGGCTCTGTTGATGAAATTAGATTAAAATAAATTTACATATATATCAAGTTTATTATTAAAATCTAGTCACATCAGTAAACAAAATTATTTGTGAAAGAGAATGTTACTCTGGTTTTTGAACTCAGAGTAGACCTCTTTGGCTGATCAGAACACAGAGTTATTGTCTGCTTGTCAAGTCACAAATCTATTCCTTAGAGCTAATAAATGGTTAGTGTTCAAATACTATGTTTTATCTGACTCCCACCTCATAAAGCTACCACACATAATACTAAATTATACAGCATTGAGCAGGATCAGTCTCCTGACTCCTCCATCTCACAGAAAGAAAAACAAACCTAGTAATTGATGGTAGAAAAGAATGAAAATAAAGTTATTTGAAAACAAACAAAATGGGCTATAAAGTTTGTTAAAATATAATAATAAAAAAAAAAACTCATACAGCATCAGCTACCTCATCCAAAGAACTGCTCTGGAGCAAAAAGGAAAATAATTCAGTTTTCACTGAAAAAGTAGGGGGTTTCTTTAAATTAGAATTTGCAGCAGAGTGAGGGTTTGCTGTGGGCTGGCACAGGGAAACCTGCAAACCCTGCTCTCTGTGGGGCAGGATCCTCCTGGCATTGAGCTGGGGCAGCCTTTAGGGCAAAGGAGACACCTTTAACCACTCAGTGCCCACCTGAGTGGCCATCCACAGTCACAGGGTGGCTTCTGAAGCTCAGAGCCACTGGCACAAAGGACTGACTGCAGCTCTCCCCCAAATGAGTGTAAATGAGTGCTTTTAATTAGTGCCTAAGCAGCAAAAAGAAGTGTATAGTATAGCCATGGTTGGTTCCACTCAAAACTTGATGTAATATCCACCAAAGAATTTTTTAATGGTTTTTACTCTTTCCCAAACTTAAAATAAGATCCAGCAGCAGCAGTGTCCTGTTGGGAATCTCTGGTTGTCACCTTTAGCTGGTTCCTGACCATCCCTCAGCAGGGCCCATGCCAGCTTAAAGCAATCAGAAATTTAAGGATTCCCTGAGACAGAGGATCCTCTGGAAAACTTCTAATAACCCATTTTCCTTGATTTTATAGTCTCTTCATCAATGCTGTGCTTTGGGCCACCAAATCATGTGGAAAGGACTTCCACATTTCACTGAGTGTCACATCAAAATACTTCATAATTTCTTTCCAGGTGCATTTCTTCTCTTGAGAAACAGTTACAGGCATTCCCTGGTCATGTCTCCCAACAATCCTGATTTTCTAAACACCTTGTACCTGCCCTTCAGTCACCTCTTTCATAAAGAACCTTGATCTCTTTATCCTCTTTTTTTTTCCTAGAAATCGTTTCACTCTTTTGATCATCCTGTTCTCTCCCCTCACTGGGCATTCCAGCTTCTCTTTATTTTTCTGAGGTGGGACACCCAGAACTGCCTTCAAATGCAGCACTGTGTACTGGAGGTGGATATAATAAATATTTTTATTTTTATCTTAATCACTCATAATTGCTGATATTCTATCAGATTTTGAAAGAACATCTTCTGTGTGTAGGCTGTGGTAACTAAACATTGTCTCTTTCACTGAAAATATACCAAAAATTTACAAAGTGCCAAAAATCTCAGTTGAGTGAGGTCAAACTCAGCAGAGAATCTAATGAGATGCTTTAGCTCAAGATTTTTGCATTAAAGTTGGAGCCAGGTTTATGTTGGAGCTCTCCTCCAGCCCTCCCATCAGTGCTAAAGGTTCTGCTGCTGCCTGCCCTGGGATTGCCACTTCCCCTGCTCCATTATTTCCTTCATTTTGTCCTTCTGATCTGAATCCAGGGTCAATTATTTTACTTTTCAGTGCTGATTAATTACACTACAAAAATACAAGTGAACAGACAAAGCTGGGAAGGGGAGGGCTGAGCCAAAAGATTGACCTAACAGTACATCCATAACATATTTCTAACACCCAATTTTTCCAAAATTAAAGTTGTTTCTTTCCCAGCAGAGAAAATAAACAGCAACAGCTTCTCCAGTGCAAGCTTTCCAGCAGGGTTTTATTTGGTCTTCAAAATGATGTGGCTGTGTTCCCAATTATGTCATCTTTTTACATAATGTGTTTGAAGCTTCTTTTTCACCATGCTGCTGAGAACATGTATTCAAACAGTTTAGGATAAATTAGTTCCTAATTTCTAAGGAAGAACTTGTGAATGTGTTGAAAAGGGAGAAATCAGACTGGGGAAAATAAAGGGTTTTTTTTCTTTCTAACTATCTGGTCTTTACATGGGGCTTTCATATTTCTGCAGCTGATCCCAATGTGGATTAGGGATAATAAACAGCCTATTAATGGAGGCCTGAACTAGGAAATGGAGTTTGAATCAGCAGCAAAATTCAATGGCTGGCGAAGGTTAATAACTCCATTACTATCAGCTCTATTTTTGAGCCGTTTGAAGAGCTGGGTGTTAGCCTTATCTTACTCCTCATTAATTGAGCTAATAGAACCCCAGTGACCCCACCATGCTGCCATTATCTGAGAGTTTACCAGACATGGACTGGAATACTTATCACTGAATATGTATTCCTCAGATTCATTTTTATATCAGAAATATTTTTGTTAAAGATAGTCTGCCTTCAGGTTCCTTTTTGCCTTTTCGTTTCTTTGCTGCCTTTTGTAGCAGCTACTTATTTGGAAATTACATGTAAATGACTTAATTAAATCCCTATCAAGGAACAAGCTAAATCCCAAAATAGTTGCATCAAGGAAACATGATAGTGATTGAATTATTCTGACGTGGAAAAATCTTACAGAGCATTTTAAAAACTTTGACCTAATTTAAATGATGGATATTGTGTATTTATAATAGATGTGGTTTTAGTTGATGGCATACAAAAATCTGATGAGTAGCAAAGAAGAAATGTTATAATTATATCTTATTTTCTCCTCATTTTCAGGCAAAAAAAACAAAAACAACCAACCCAACTGAAAAATGATGTGATAATCAAGGGACTAAATCAGTATAATAAAATTTGCCTGCACCAGAGAGACAGAGAAACTGTAGGAAAAGTCCAAGTGAACTATGTAGGATTTGGATTAATTTGTAAAATAGTAAAAATAATAGGCAGCACAATTCTCTGTTTCAATCACTCTCCTTTTTTTCTCAGCTCTCTCTTCCAGCCATTCTGTGGCTGCTGCTTTAGTGACTCTTCACGAGCACTAATTGGTTTGGGTTTATTTTCCCTTTGCATTTCAGTGCTCCCATCTCACTGGGCTCTTCCTCCTCCCTCTCCCAATCCAACAGGCTTTTGCCAAAAGCCAAGGGCTGAAGGAGCCAGGCCTGGCAGAGCTCTGTGATGTGCTCATGGAACAGAAACTTGCTGGGAAATGTGCTTTGGGTGGGGAATCCTGACACTGCCCCTCTCCCCCGTGCTGGGTGGGCACCCACAGCCACGCTCTGAGGGGTCACAGCCCCCTGGCCAGGGGGGACAATCACAGCTTCTGTTCCCCAGCCAAAATCCCAGCGTTTACTGGGCAAATTGGCAAATCTTCCTCTCACCTGAGACTGCTTCCCTCAGTGAGTGGCATCAGTTTAATGCAGTTTCTACTCCTGTGGCCTTTTCCAGCTACAGGACTTAACTCGGTGATTGTCTTATCTCTTGAGGCAGGTGTTTGGGCACTTATCCTGCTCATTAATCAGATTGTAATTAAGTCATTTACCTTTGTTTCCTGATCTGCCTCCAGTGCAAGGGGCATGGAGTAATGGGCAAAATATATCTGGGAATCTCCCACTCCCTCACATGTTGCTCTGGCAGGAGGGCTCTGTTCAGCACTTCCAGGGGTCACAGGTAGTGCAAAAACTCACCCTCATTCTTTTGTCCACCATGGAAGCAGCTCCTTATTCAGATTTCTGAGGTTTAGCCACTGGTGAGGAATCCTTGTTCTCCATTCTCCTCCTCCTCCTCAGACTGTGCGGTCTCTTCACTCCTAACACTAATCTAAATAGAAACTCTTGCTCTTAAATAATCCAATAGATAGAAAATTGGATGATTACAATAAAAAGATTATGTCACTTCTGCTGCACATTCTGCCTGACCTATATTGGTCCCATAAGAGCCTTTCTCTCCTGGGGAGAAGCATTAATATGCATCTTGAGCCAGCAATAACAAAACATCAAATGCAGTTTTAAAATCTTTCTATGGGCTTTCTGTAGGATGCTGCATTTGCTGTCACAAGCTGATTTTGCTCCAGCAAGAATAGGAGGTATATTTGGCTTCAGTTGTGGGAGGCAGGGATTATTTTTAGAAGTTACCTCATCTCATACAAGCTCCTTTTGATGGCTGGAGTTTGTGTGGTGAAATCCTGGATACAGCAATTAAGGAGTGCTCTGATCTCAGCAAGCTTCCAAAGTCTCCAGGAAGAGAAAGAAGAAAAGCTTCTACTTCTAAGTCAGTATTTTTTTTTTTGTTGTTATTTTTAAGGACCCAACACCACATGCACAACCCTTTCATTCCTTTTACTGCTGAAAGGAGGGAGATTTTCCTGCAGTAACTATCTCTCACAAATGAGGAAACATTAGAAAACCTGAAGACTTTCTATCCTGGTTGCCCTTACGTTGGAACTGTTTCTCTTGGAAGTTGCCACCAACATCAGGGCTGCCTTTCTGAACTCAGCACCAAACTGGAGAGGGAAAATGCTGTAAGAGCAGCAGAGCCTGGGCTGATTCTGATGTCTTTGGCACTGGTAGCAAATTTAAGGCAAGATAGAGCAAGCCAGTCATGTCTGAGTCCAATGACAACTTCATGGTAGCAGTCTCTACAGTCAGCAAAGGTTGTTCAGGGCATTCACCTAAAACACGACTTTGGTTTAAGGAGTGAAGTGAAATAGCCAAAAAATCAAAGTGTTATCACTTAAATTGTAGCCAGGTCTAACCCTGTGCTCTTCCCCTCTGCCCTCTCTCTGCTGAAGTTTTTATTCAGACATTTTGGAGCATCCCCAAGAGTTCTCTGAACTCTCCTTGAGGTCTCTGAGTTCATCTCCCTCTGTGGCTGACTCTGGGCTGGGACCCAGCAGTGCTGGGGATGCTGGGGGTGCTGTGGCAGTGCCTGGGGATGTTGTGGCAGAGCCTGGGGGTGCTGTGGCTGTGCCTGGGGATGCTGTGGCAGTGCCTGGGGGTGCTGTGGCAGTGCCTGGGGGTGCTGTGGCAGTGCCTGGGGGTGCTGTGGCAGTGCCTGGGATCCTCCTGCAGCTCTTCTCGAGCCCCTCTGAACCAACAATTCTGCTGAGATGGGTTCCTGGGAGAGGCTGTGGCTGCAGTCATGCACCAGCAGTGCATTTCGTGGTGTGCAGTGCTGATTGGTCTCACAGGGTAAAATATGATGTGCTTTGTCAATTCTGACTATTTCCTCATGGTCTAAAGCAGTTCTTTTCAAAATTTCACCTTAATTAACTCAGTAGTTAACACACAAATAAGAACCACATACATGCAAGGCTGATTTTGTAGTGCTTTTGTAATTAAGATACTGGTTTTGAGATCTGCCTAGAACCAGAAAAACTTTTGAAAAAGGAGGGAGGGAGGAAAACTTTAAATATAAAGATATGGCAGCATTTTAATTTAATTAAGCAAGGCATTTACTTTTCATTGTTGAGAGGACCCGTGTAGATAAACTGAGGAGAGTTTTGCATGTATGAGAACTGTAAATGAAGAAATTCAGTGGCTGTGAGAGTTGTAAATGAAGACATTTAGTGGCTGAGGAAGCACGAGGGGAAAGGAGGACTGGCAGTGTTGTCCAGCATCTCCCACCATGTCAATGCCTTGCTGATTCCTTCAGTAGTGTGGTAGCTGAATTTGGCTGAATATTCTTCTGAATAAATGCAGAAAGGCCACCCTTACATCTTGTGCAGGTTAAAACTGAGTTTATGAACTCCAAATCACTGGAATTCAGAATTTCTGGGGTGAAAACAGGGACAGGACTGTGCCAGCTGTGCTCTGGTTTAGTGATCCTGTTGGATCTGGGGCTAATCCCTGAGTAAGGCTTTACTTAGAGCTCGTGTGGCAAAACTGGCCCACACAGAAAACCCTCAGCAGAACACACATTGTGCTGCTTTTGCTTGGGTTCTCCAGGCTGAAGATCTGGGGAGACAAGTGCATCAGTCTGCAGCAAATATAATACAATTTTGGTGATTAAAACTGACAGGTAATATTGCATATTGAATGGAGACTGGTTTGTCATTACCACGAGGATTAGAAAGTGTAATCTCCATTAAAACATCAGTGGATTTACTGCTGTTTGCCTTGGAGCAAGATATTTGCTCGGAATTTTCTAGTGAGTAAATTTAGTGAGTGGAGGGCAGTTTAAGAGAGGGGAACTGAATCCTGCCCTAGCTTTTTCTGCAGGAAAGATGTGGGAATGATCCCTGATGTCTGACAGATGCACTGGATCCAGTTCAGGCTTGAATCACCTGCAGTCACATAAATGTATTAATCACTCTCACTTGAATTGGCCTCCTCTGGTTCAGGTGTAGGAGGTGACCCAGGGTTTTTATGCTTTGCAAGGATCATATTTTCTGTCCCTAAGTCCATTAGGTTTGCAAAATTCCATATTACAGAATGCTGTCCTTTGAAATACATTTTGTGAAAGATTTGTATCTATTCCACAGAGGCTTTTAAACATTCCCCTTTCCCAACAGGTTCTGTATCTCTTAGGGCACTGCCATGCTTTGATAAAAATAATTCTTAAAAAATTATGATCTACCATTCTTTTGATTAATATCCCACTGATATTCACTGAGTGAACAATTCTGTTCTGTTGAGAGGCTGACCAAAGGTCAAGGTACAGAAGGTTAAAAGAGGAATGGTTTCATTTAACCTTCTTGCAAAAGCTGCTACTTCTGTGAACATAATTTAAGCTGATTTTCAGGACAAGTCTATAAAAAAGGTTCCTCCTCACATACTTGTGAAATCAAAGAATTCATATTGGCCATGGATGTGCCCCAAAGTTAAGCAGATACAAAATAAAGAAATAATGTGTTTGTTAAACCCCTTGAGTCCTGTGCACTCTTCAGTTTGACTTTTTCTTTTTTTTAAACACTTTGCAGCAAGACACTGAACTGTCAAAGCTAAGTGGTGGTGAGTATGGAGAATTTGCCATATTTTTGTAAAGTTTTCTTTCTCATTTTAAAATCCAGTTTTCTCACCAAACTCAGTCTCCAGCTGTACATTTCTAACTTCCATGGATGCACAGGTTTAACTGGCACAGGAACAAATCCTTAGCTTTCATTCCACCAGCCAAAATATGATTTAAATTTGGAAACTTGCTGCCATTTTTTTTTTGTTAGAAATATTACTGCCAATCCATTACACTGAATCCGAGTTTTTATTAACTTTCTGTGAATAAATTGCTGACATGAATTTTGCTTTGTGATTATTAAAGATTTCTGTGTACTCCAGTTTCGTAATTCGAATCACAGAATCCTGAGGGTTGGAAAAGATCTTTAAAATCATCAAATCCAACCTTCCACCCAGCACCACTAAACCACATCCTCGAGTGCCACATCCACACATTTTGGAGCACATCCAGGGATGGTGACTCCACCACTTTTCCTGGGCAGCCTGTTCCAATGCCTGACCACCTTTTCCATGAAGATTTTTTTTTTTCCTGCTATCTAAACTTCCTTTGGCTCAACTTGAGACCATTTCCTCTGGTTCTTACAGCAAGTAGGTGTTGCTCAGAAAAATCTTTTGTGTGATCAAACACAGCCCAGTGGTGGCAGGAGAGATGATTGGGCATAATGACCTGGGAAATGGAGAAATGAATTCAGTTCTTAAAATCTTCTCTGTGGTGCATATCTGCATCTCAAACCTGGGAATTTTGACCAGCACAGCTTCCCAACTGCCCTGAGTGCAAAAGCTTGAGAGGAGCTTCCTTGAATTTATTAAACATCACATTATTTCAGTTCTAAGGGCACGAGAGCTCCAGCAGCAGGTTGGATATTTGGGTTTAGTTCTTTTCTTGCAGAGAATTTCTCCTGTGGTTCCTCAGTTTCTCCTGATGGTGTCTTCCTTCACCCCAGCCCTACTGACCCTGCTCTGGATCTCCACTGTTGTTTTGCCTTGTTGATGTTTTGTCTATATTTGCTTTAACCAGATGCCCCTCTTTGCATGCAGCACTGGGACTCGTCCCCTCTCTCCTATCAACAATAATTAGCCTTGTAAGACTAATGGAAGAAATCGTGTCTAATTACCCTGTTGAAGGCCCAATTATGTTATTAACATTTGTGGGCTATAAGCTAATGATGAGGAGAGCCTCTCATTTGCATAGCATTAAGTTAATTGAGCTGGAAGCTATGGGGTGGGTAGCAGTGATGAGAGCAGGATTCTGTTACAGAATGGATAATGATGACCCGAGCAGGACGATTCACCTGACAGGTTTATTAATTAACAGCTATCTGATTACCTCAAAGAAATGGCAAGTGGCAGTGCTTCTGAAGGAAGCTGCAGTATTTTTTTTAATGAAAGGTGCTCTATCACTGTGGATGTTCTGGGGTGATTTATGGTGATGGCAGTGGAAGCTCTTTCCTGGAAGCCAACACTAAAACCTGTTCTGCTTTCCTCCCTGCCCTTAAAAAACATTCTGCAAAGGGCTGATATTTGTGAATATTCCTCATTCTTACAAGGTGCACAAAGTCTGTGCTGCTGAGCTTGTGTGGTTGTCTGAACTGTGCATTTGGAAAATTCTTAATTGTGGGGTAACCTGGAAGCCTTGCCCTTGGAAGAACCAGAGGATTTGATTTTGTGAAAGGTGTTTTTCATTATGGTGCTAGGCAGGATTCTGTGTTACATTAGTGGGGAAATAATATAAACATTCAGCTTTTCAGATTTTCCTGGTATGTGCAAGCTGCAAGTGGAGGTGAGTGCCCTTTCCTTCAGTTTCTTTCTGGGTACAAACATTTGTGCTTAGTGGTTGGGCCTTTTAAGGAACAGGAGTCTTCATTTAAAACAGTTCTAAGAAGAAAAATCCATCTTTTTCTTTTTTGTTAAACATCAGATTCTGTCTGATTAATTCCAAACACATTGTAATTCACAGCAGATTCTGACAGAGTCTTGTTTGAACTAGAGTATCTTTTGGAGGAAAAATCACTCTGTTTAAAAGTTGCCTGTGCAATCAATCCAAGAGTGAATAACTTCCTATGCAGTTACTCATTATTAGAATCCCACACCTCAGTTGTGAATGTATCTGAATGTCAAATACAGTTTCCAGTCAGCAGATCTTTTATATTTTCTTCATCTACTCTGAAGAGCCCATTATTAAATCCCTTGAGCTCCAGATCTTACCTAGTGACTGAAATCCTCGGTTCATCCTCAAAATACCTTTGACCAGACATGTCTCAGGAAAAAAGAGATCACTACAGATTTTAACCTTTCAGATAATGACTTTTTATCCATTTAAGTGGCCTGATGATTAGTGTGTCAATAGTAATAGACTTGTGAGGAGCAGAGACTTATAGATAAAATGTATTCACTGTTATTTTCATAGAATCATAAAATATCCTGAGCTGGAAGGGACCCACAAGGATCAGGGAGCCCAACTCCTGACCCCCATAAATCCCTCCATGTCCCTTGTTGTCCAAATGCTCCTGGAGCTCTGGGGCTGTGCCCAGCACCCTCCAGGGGCAAAGCCTTCTCCTAATTCCCACCAAAACCTCCCCTGGCACAGCTCCAGCTATTCCCAAGAATTCATATGCCAAAAGTTTTCCTGTGTTCTACATGTGGCATTTGATGGGCACCGAGGAGCTGATAGCATTGAACTGAGGTTGGTAGAGAGGTCAGAATTTTAGTTTAGTTGCTACTGGAAAATCACCACAGGCACTTGTGGTCAACAGGAGATGAGAAAGGAAATGAAAAGTCACAGATGAAGGAAGGAATCTGAGGGAACAGCTCCTGATCTGAGCTCTTCAGTGGTCCTGGCCCAGAGCTGGAAGAGCAGATTCCAGGGATTGAGGATGGATTATTCCATGTGGCTGAGCTGTTGTGGGCACCTGTGTGGTGTGGAGCAAGTCAGAAACATTTGTGTGACATTTCCTCCATCTCCTTCCAGCCTGTGATGGTTCACAGCCTGTGGTTGTGTAGGAATCACAGGGAGAGGCTATTCAGGACAGCCAGCACAATGAATAAAAGCCTTTAATGGAATTTAAACCCTCCATCCTCCTCATCCTCATTAGCTTCCTGTAATCACCAGCCCACACAGCCAGTGTGGATAGAAATGTCTTTACCATATAAATTAGATTTTCTGCAAGGTGTTCAGTGGTTCACCACAGTGCCTGGCTGTGTGATATAGACAAACACAGACCCAATAGAGCAGGAATTATGTATTTAATTCAGAGTTCTGTATAGAGTGCTCATAAAAGCTTGATCATGATAGAGGGGCCAATAAACATTTGGGAACATAAATATTTCTGTAGGAAATGGCTTTGTGAAGCATTTAGTTTTTGAGTAATAAGAACAACAGAGAAAATCAGAATAACAGGAACCTCTAGGTACTGATCTGATGGGTTATATATGTTGCAATGATAATAATGTTGAGGGAGAATTTTTATGGTTCCAGGAACAACGAATACATCGAGTCCTGCCAATTTACTAATGAATTCATTTTTCTTGTGCTTGTCCCACTTACTATCCCTGCTGTTCAAAATTCAGCCTTAAACCTGAAAAGCAGTGGATGGCACCTCGGGGTGCTGAGCTGCTCCTCTGAGTTTGTGTGAGCTGAGTGTTTTGAGTCTTGGGCCATTTCTGGACCATCCATTACTTTTGTATTTAGGCAGCAGTCCAGCCAGACAACACAGGGACATATATTTTAGGAAAGCGCACATCAAAAAGTATTTTAAATGGCCAAATTGTAGGACAAAACATTCTGGCAACACAGCTGGTGCTCTGTCAGTCTGTGGGCTAGAAAATAAGAAAAGAACCTGTAAGAAAAATAAAAGCAACCCAGGAATAGCTAATCAGGTTAGGAAGGATGTTTTGGCTGCAAGGATTTTTAAGGTTATAGAGAAAAAAATTGAATAAGATTAAAAAATGTTTGTCCATCCTGTCTGACAGATGTGGGAAGAAGATGGAATCATTTGTTACTTCTCTGTTTTTCCTCTGAAAACAGCAGCAGCAATGAGCTGGCAGGCACAGTGAAATGCAGTTAGCAAAAGTAATGGGAGTTGAAAGTTTGACCTTTTGTGATGGAAATTTGATATGAAAAAAGGGTCTTTTGATAATTTCTCTATCCAATCAGATATGGGAGATGTCTTGATCCTGTTTCCTTATTTGCATGCTGACTGATCTCATTTGAAAACCCAGAAAATATTCAGAAATATTGGGACGTCCACAGAAATGTTACAAACAAGAAGTTGTTTTATCTGAAAGGTCTGCAGGATGTCATCTCTTGTTTTTCACTCCAGTGGCCTGATCTCTTCTTCATGATTCCATGTTTTTATTGGCAGGATAAGTTGAACATATTGAAATGCAAATAGCCCTTTCCACATTGAACTGAAATATAGGAGGTTTTGTTTTTTTTTTTTCTGTATGATTGATTGTATCCAGGGCACTTCAAAAGACACAAAGAAAATACTTTCTGCAGTGCCTCTGATTCCTTGACATTGCCAAGTTCTGACGTTTCCTGTTAGCAATCATTGGCACAGAGTGATTCCTGAGCCTGCTCTCCCCTCTGCTTTTCTCCCGTGCAATGCCCACAGTGCTGCTCACTGTTCTGGGGCACAGCCTGAGCTCAGTTTGGCTGCACAAACACACTTTTGGTTATTAACCAACTCTCGTTGTTGCTGTCCCAGGTGCTGAACTAATGTAATTTAATGGATTTTAACAGATTGCAGGTGGATTTAATCCCACAATGGGTAGTTCAAAGCCTCCCATGATCACGTGTAGGGTGTAGAACTGTGCCCATGATTATCTGCAAAGTCAGATTTCTCTGCCCATTTAGGTGAGTTTAGGATCAACTTTATCTCCCAGACAATTTAACCTTTCTATTTTCTAGAGCTGGCAATCCAATTACCATTTTACTCAGCCTCTCAGTGGGTTGATGACAAGTTTTCCCTGCTGTGTGACTGGCGTCATTATCCCTTATTTTGGAGCCTACCTGTTAAACTAAGCCAAAGTTTTGCATCACTTAACCCAGAAACTGGGGACAAACTATCAATAGATGGTAGTTCTGAGTAAAGGGGATTATTTAAATTTATTTATTTTTATTTTCATGCTTTTTAACATCAGTCTCAAGCTATATGAGAAATCTTTTTTCTTTAGTACCCCAATTTTTTTTCCATCCAGACTGCCCCAAGCCTGCTAATCTGAGTGCTGCCCTGGGAGATGGGATGTGCAGCTCCTCCTTTCTGGGGCCACTTAGGTTTGCTCTGCTGTTTAGAAAAAAAGTAACTATTCACTGAATATAGGTCTCTTGCCTCCCTGCTGAACACCTGCACTGGCTTGCAAACACATCCTGATTTCTGGTGGAGGGCTCTCCATAGGCATTGCTTTCCAAACCCAAATCCTGGAGGGAACAGGAAAGGGATGAACCAGATTATAAATGTACATAATAACTTACCTTGGAAGTTGCTGAGCTGGTGTTTGTACAACACTTTGGAATGGAGAGCTCCAAATTAGACAGGTCAGGATTTAGCCAGAGAGTCCCTCAGGTGAGTGACAAAACACCTTGCCAGGGACACGTGGAGGTCTGCAGTCTTCATCACTGAGCTAAAGAAATCAAATATTCACCCAGTTGTTGTTTACTCAATAGATTCCAGGGTCTAAGCACAAAATAGTGCCTGTGTGAGATGTTTATCTGATGGTGCCTCATTCCTTCAGCAATAGCTCTGGATATGGGCTGGGGATTTCACTGCTGGCAGAACGTGCCTGTTCTGAATGAGGAGTCACTTGACTGATAGGCCCCTTCAAATCCAGAGAATCTGTTTCATCAAACCCTGTGGCCTGTCAGCTGTGGGGGAGTGCTTTGTGAAACAGCAGGAATGGCAAATTCCCCCATTCCTCGTGCAACAAACTGGAGTTGTTGGGATGAGCAGCTCACACAACTCAGCAGCTCTCTGCATTAGACACCGAGCATTCTCCCGGGTGGGAAATCAGCCTCCTTCATCTCTAACATGTCTTAGAATATCAAACCAACTAAGTTTGAACACGATGTGTTATTCTTGATAACCACAGCAATCCAGCTCTTCCTTGCTGGATTTTTTTAGTGCACTTTCCTCTCCACCTTCCTCGGTACTAGAAAAACAAAAAGCAGCTCAGCGCACAAATATTTTCTCCACAGTGAAGTCAGCATAGAATATTAGTGTCCAAAAAGTTGTAAAACAAAAGACTATCATATGTTGCACCTTTTAATCATGTAATTGCTGAGTGACATTTAACTCTGAGGCTTTAAGTTACTCCTTTTCAGCCAGCCTTCTCCTCGTGCCCCTCCGGTCCCTCCCTCCTCCCAGAGCAACCTGCTTTTGCAGAGTAGTGCTTTAACTACACTGAAGTTTGGCTGGGCTTCTACATATTACAGCAGCAACACGAAAGCAAACAATTGAAGTATTTGAGAACAATGAAATATGTATGGCTATCTGTGACAGCCCTATAAAGCAGAGCAATTAGCCGCGTAATCCGAGAAAGCCAAAGCGCCCGGCAGCCCACGGTTCCCTATTAGTTAAATGCTTTTTGTACGTCCTCATCCCATCAAATCAACTAACACTTCCTTTAATTGGTTCATGAATTATACAGCTCGGCTGCATTATAATTTAATCACCAGTAAACATTCCTGGGGCCTGCTGTAAAGTGTATAGCGCTCATTAATTCCTTAATTTCAGCAGATGGAAGGGGAGATCGGATGAACGGTGGCAGTACAGAGCGCCTTGGGCAATGGAAGAAGGAAAAAAAGGTGGGGGGCCGTTTAGATTTTTTAAGGGCTGTCAGAAACTCAATCTGTGAGCTGTCAGCAGCCTGGACCCGCTCCCCCCCCTGCCTTCACCCCACCTACCGCTGCAAGTGACTGACGGATTCATATGGAGCCTTGTCAAGCCGTCTTTAAACATCAAGCCAGCGGGTAAACCAAGCCCAATGTAAATTAATTCTTGTCTTACGGGCCCCCCTTTCTCTGTCCCCATGAATATTTCATGGCGGGCAGCATAAATATTAATTCTAATAGCTCTGCACAGTGGTTATTATTTCTGTTTTATGACAAATATTCATAAAATATTCAGGACCCTTTTTTAGAACATTTACACACTTGATTGTGAAATTTTCCAGCTTCCTGGGGACACAGTAAACATATTGGGGTTCTCTTGATGGACTTTTTTCTCTCTTAATTAATACTACGCCACATTAATATTTAATCAGATTTAGTTTTCCTTTCCCCAGAAGTGAACCCTATTACATTTGAGGATTTATTTGACAGTATTTAAACAGGGAATTTTTATTCCCTATTATGAAATTGGTTTTCTTTGACACATATATAAAATGACACATTATAATCCATTCTTTTATTCCCTCCTCTTGCCCCCAAATCATACACTTTTTCCATGTCAGTTCTTTTATTTATTTTTACATACCAAATATCTTACTAACGACAAAAGTTAGTGTTTAAATGTTGGGGGTTAAGCATCATTTACTCTAAATTTGATTCTGTTTATTTAATAAGGAAGAAGGGGATAGGTTTCCTTGTTAGGAGCAGGAGGTGCTGCAGACAAGTAGCAAAGGCATCAGTCCTGAGATGAGTTTGCTGGTGCTTAACCCTGGAGTTGTTGCTCCACTCCAGATTTGCTTTGCAGAATCTAATTATTGCAGGGCAGGGTTGCAGGGATCTGAGGGAACACGCCTGCATTTGGGGGAGAGGGTTCAGGTTCCTGACCTCGGGCCTCTGGGGCTGCAGAGGCTGTGGATTATCTGAGAAGAGGTTTGATTAACCTCGTGCAGGGCAGCAGTCGTGCCAGCCACAGTTCTCTGAAGCACTGCTGGCTGCCATCTTATTCTGTGATTCATAAAGCACCGCTGGAATGAACTCCAGGGGGAATGCAAAGATGCTGGAATAGCAGCTGAGAGTAAGGAGGAGGCAAAGAATAGAAATGAGGGGAGAAATGTAAAGCAGTTTAGAATGCAGGTATTAATGCATCCAAGCCACTTATTGCACACAGAAAGAGTTGATGTTGCCTCCTCAAAAGAAGCTTTAAAAATGCATGGGAGCCACTCCTAGGAACACATTTGCTCTCTGTTGTGCCTTTCACTGTGCTCTGTAATGTTTGCACAGCCCCGAGTCCTGCAGGCCATGGAAGGGCTCTGGCTGCCCAAAGGCCTTGGGTTCCTCTCTGCTGTGACTCTGTGGAGCTGCTCTGCTTCATCCCAGCTCCAGACCCTGCCCCTTGTTCTGTCAGACAGGCAGCAGTGCCTGTTCCCCCTGTGCGAGCTGCTGTGGCACCCCCTGGGACACCACTGAGCCACCAGGACACAGGAGGGACCCTGTCCCCTCTGGGCTGCTGGAGCCCAGCTCATCCCACTGGGGATGGAAAACATCCAACAGAGTCATAGCTCTGCACTGCTGGGGAGGGGAGGGAACATCTGCAGCCACCAAGGATGTTCATCTCCCTCCCCTGGCCAGCAGCCACGTCCTGGGAATAGTGCCCCACTTAGCTGCCTTTTGTAGTTATTCACAGAAATGCATCCTCTTGAAGAGATCCAGTGTCTGCAAATAGCTTGTCATGCCATGAATCATTGTAAGAGCTCAATGAGCAAAACATTTGTGCTGATTAACCTGTGTTTTAGTGTTTATGCAGTGTATTTTCCCTTATGGTTGAAACCTAGAGGGTGAAATTACTTCCCAAAATAGAATCAAGCATCTTTCATCAGAAGATATCCCAGAGTTTGAAAGAAATCAGTGAATAAAACCTCCCAACAGCTCCTTCCATAAATAAGAGATAAGGATCATTTTATCCATTGCAGAGACATGCAGGAGGAGTATTTAGGGTAGAGAATAAACTGTGATTCATGTTGAGTCAGGGGTGCAGCCTCAGCAGAGCTTTTGTAGTCTGGTTACCCATGGGCAAAACACCTGGTGAGAGCTGCACTGAGCCCTGAACAAGCCTTGGGAGAAGGGAGATGGCATCTGTGAAACCAGTTTCAATTTTTAAGAAGGGGGCTGGGGATACAGAATGTAATTGTGGAAATATGAAGTGCTTGGCATCCAGGTGCTTGAGAAGAGGCTTGGCCAAGGTTTTGGGTTCAAGGTGTCTTTATGCCATAGGGAAGGGGATGTTCTTTAGGGGAATTGAATAATCCAAGTCAGTACCTCTGGCTGGAGAGTTAGCAAAGCTAAAATGGTCAGGGATTTATTTGGAATTAGGTACTTGGATTCAAATCTGAACCTCCTTGGACCTGTCAAGTTGGACCACTAACTTGATTTGTCATATTTGTGTGATCACTCAGTGGTGCTACCCAAGGAAAAGATCTTTTTGCAATGCTGATCATTTTGTACCCTGACCAAAGCTGCCATCCTGCTCCTTTCTCGTAAAATCCAGAAATTTGTACCATTTCGTGCACTTTTTGAAACTTTTAAAAGCTAATAATATGGTTAGTTTTAACAATGGGAGTCTTAGAGTTTACCCAAATTCAGGACAGTTTTTAGAGGTGGTTTTGTCCCTCTGCCAGTTCAGTCCATGATGTCCCTAAAGCTTTTCCATGCATTTGTGAGAATTCTGTGATTTCCTTCCCCACCTGCTTTGGCTGCTTTGTGAAAAAGGGAGGAGCCTTTGTTTATGCCAGGGATCTCACAAGGATTGTACCCGTGGTGGCCTTTTAGGACCTTCTCCATCCTTACACTTCAACCTCAGCTCTTTCTCAGCTTTCCATTTCAATCTCAAACCTTGCAGCCATTGCATTGCCAGATCAGAGTCCTCCAGGAGAGTTGTTTTCCTTGGGGAATTGTGCCATAGCATCAGGAACACTCTTGCTATCTCCATATGGAGCAAGATGTTCTGTGCCTCATGAAAGGCACAATTTGTAGCCTTGAATTTGATGTTTCCTAGTTGGAAAATGAGGTAACTTTGTGTCTCTTCCTGTCTCTTTTTCACTCTCTCCTTCCTGTTCTTTTTGCTCTGATTTAGCTGAGGGTCTGTCAAAGTTCTGCCAGCAAAGTTTGCTGTAACTTTGACATCACACAGGCATCTGATCTTCACTTTTTTTTTCTTTTTTTTTAAGCAGACTGATGTGGTACGTTGTAAACTGCCAGGAGCACTTGCTAATTTAGTAGTTAATGACAGTCACAGAGAGTGTTTTTCTTGCCCCTGGAGAGGTTTTAGACACAGCTGGGGTAGATTTGCCACTATCAATTATGCACAATTTTAAACAAGAATTGGCCAGCAGGGGCCTCTTTTTTTTTGCAGAGTGCAGAGCGTGAAGAATGGGAATATGGCAGCTGGTACCTGCCTGCGAGGAGAAGATATATAGCAGTCAGGAAAATAAGGGAAAGATTAATAGCTTACTATTTTTAAAGTTGCAATTTCAACTCTAAAGTTTAAAAGCTGCATTAAAAGTGGCCCAGTATTGGCTGGTGATGTATTTTTGTTTTAATTCGAGCATCCTAACTTTGTTGCAAAGCTTGACCTGGCTCTGGTGTAGCCACAAGCCAGTCTGTTTTAAAAAGCCAGGTAGGGCTCAGGATCCTGTCTCAGATATCCTGGTGTGTTCTCTTTACATCCTTAAATGAAAACAAGGTATGAATTTGATTTCACAGTATAATCTAATTTCACAGACAATAGCTCTATAAAAAGGGCTTGGCTTTGGGCTCCACTCCAAAGTGTCAATCCAGAGCAACTCCATGGAATGGGAAATGCCAAGGATGAGAATCTGACCTAAGTAAATAGCTCAGGTCTAGAGCAGCCAACATCTGGATCCATCTAGGTCAGCCTTATGGAACAGCTGTGCTTAAATGCCAGGGCCTGGCTCACAGGCAGAGCTTCAGCTCTCTGGAGATGGGAAGGCAGCTGGCAGGGCAGAGGAGCCACGCTGGAAAGAGACTGTCCTTAGCAGGAGCATTCCTTATTCCCTGGCACAGCATTCCAGGATTCAGGCACACAGCACCTGCTTCTCTTAGAGCAACACTCAGGATTCCTCCCTTAAAGGTGTTGGAAGGTGTGGTTGTATCCAGGAAACAGGAAAGCCACCACCAAATAAATTCTTGTGAGGACAGCACTGAGCACTGCCAGTTGTTAATAAGTTGGATTAAGTGGGTTGGCTGCCATCTGGAACAAATGCAGCTCAGGATTAGTCAAATGCTGTTGTGTAGGTCACAAATCCTTCACTTATGGCGTGGTTGGGACACATTTTTCCAAAAATGCTGTCTCACAATCAGTAGCAAAATAACACCTCTGCCAGCCCTGCTCTTCCCTCTCCTCCCTCCGTTTGCCAGGGGAAGCATCAGGATGCCCTGGTGACCTCCAGGCTCTGAGATGCCACTGTCTGAACAGTCAGAAGGCAGAAATGGCTGGAATGCTCTTCTGGAATGCCAGATGGCTGCTAGGAAAGCAGAGTTATATTCCAGCTGTTAGGGCTGGAATACATTTCATTGCCATCCAAAGGCAGCAAGTTCTCATTTGACTGGGTACACAGTGAAGGTGTCATCATCATTATTAATTTGTTGGAATTTAATCTCTCTAATGTATCTGGAAGCTGCACTAGATTAGATAAATGATGTCAAGTACAGTGAGGAGGAGGCAGGATTCTGACACACGGATTTTTTTGTGCCTTTTAACATTTGTGTTCACAGTTTTATCATCTATAAAAGCTGACAGGACTGGACCTTTTCCCACATATCCCTCTCCTGGGAGATGGAACAAAGGAGGGAGGACAGAGCTGTGCTTAGCAATCCTTTGGTTTCACTCAATGGGAGTCTGATTGTCCTCACAGACCTCCGAGGCTGCACCAAGTTTTCCCCACAGTCTCCAGCTGGATTCCAGGGATTTTTGGTTGCCCATAGGGGCATTCTGGCCCTGTGGCACAGGAGTGAGGATTCCTCTGCCCAGCCCTCCCCTCCCCTCCTGCTGACTGACACCAGTCCCCTCCTGCAGCTGAACTGGGAGCCCTGGCAGAGGAGCTGTGCTGGATGCTAATCCAGCAGGGTAATGTTGTGTACTTTGATATGAGGCTGTGTTTCCTCTCCTCCCTGTCTACCAGTTCTGATGACAACTGTTTCATATTTCCCCTTGATAGGAGCTGTGACACATTACAACATACAAAGCCTGGCTGATTGCTAAAGTGAGCTTCACAGAGGATGCATTTATGTGGGAAAACCATGCTCACTGTGTGGAAGGGGCCAAGCTCTGCTTGGAGAGGAATCCAGTGCTTGCAGGGAGTTGTTCCAGTGGCTGCTGGATCAAGGTCATGGGTGCAGCCCTCTGTGTTACGAGGATTTCCAAGAGAAATCCAATAAATGTGTTACCTGGGCAGCTGGAGGGTCAGCTTTGTTATGTGATCAGAGTCACAGCAGCCTGAGCGAGGGCCAGAGGCCAAATGTTGCTCAGAAGCACCTTGAGGAGCTGCAGGAGAGGTATCAGATAGCCAAGGCTAACACTTCCCAGCCTGCATCCATGGAAATGGGCTTTACTCATGTGAGTAAACCTCCTGGGGCTGCCTAATAGACTGTGTGGGGTATGTGTCTCCTTCAAAATGGTAATAAAGCTTTCTAATTGGAAGTATTTTAAGTCTAGACTGTAGTTCTGTCAGTGGTTTTCCCCTTCATCTTTTTTTTTTTCCCTGCTTCTGAACGATTTTAAACTGACAGCCCTGGGGAGTGTTGTTTTCTCTCATCTGTGGGAGATGTGTGGAGTGGCAGGGTAAGGCATCCCACCTTCCCCTGGAAGGACCCTTGGGGTGGGAGTTTGTGCTGCTGTGCAGTGAATTCTGTGTGTGCTGTTCCACTGTGCACGTGGGGGAAAAAAAAATCCATATTAGCAGGGATGTCTGCACCCTCCCACACCTTCCCCCTCCACTCCTCTTTAATGGTGACACCAGACTGGATAATAAGCAGCATCTTGTTTGGAAAAGGAGGGAGCCTCAGACAAGGCTTTCAGAGTTCATTTTGTTGGCAGCTTTTTAAGTGGAGTTTTTTAGGCTCTTGTGTTTCAAATACCATAATACTTTTTGTGTTCCTAACTATGAATTACGACAAGCTTTCTTGATATGCCAGGTTCTAATCCTTCAGTGGGTTTGTTTATCTCAGGATATAATAGGAAGCCGTATCAATTATCATGACTGTATAAATGTTGTTCCTCTCTACTAGAATATTCATCTTGAGACATATCATCAGATGTTACCTGTTCTGACAATCACGTTTTTGTGCCATTGTTGGGCAACAGAAACAAAGAAAAACAAAATGTTAAGAGTGTAAGGGATAAAAGAGTGTTGAAACTGTTGTTCTTTTCCTGTCTTTGGAATCTCCAAGATCTTGAATGTTTTATTCCTGGCTGTTATTTTGTTACCACAGTGTGAATAGAAGTCATTATCTGTAAACATTTGAAAAGAGAGATGATTTTCATAACTTTAAATCCTACAAAGGATTCTAGTAATCTGCTATGTGCATGCCAAGGTAAAGCTCAGCCTTTCATCTGGTCTGATCCCACCCAGTCAGTGTAAAATGTTCCTTTGGTGAATGTCTAAACCACGCAGTATCTCCTGTGAGAAGCAGACAAAAATGAAAACAGGAAGCCTGGCCTTGAAGGCAGCAGCAGGAGAAGGTGTGTTGTAAAGAAAGGTGTATTTACAGCCTTCAGGTTGTGCTTTGCTGAGAAAAATGATTTTCATAGGTTCAAAGGGAGCCTTTATTTTTTATTTTGTTCTGAGCTAATTGTTAAATGTGATCTTTGTGCAGATCTGCTCTAGTCTCCAATAGCTGGGGGACAGGGGCTTCATGTCTGCTCACACTCAGCAGTTTGTCAAGAATTTTCTGCTGAGGAGCCTTTGAACTCAAATATAAAATTAACAGGACCACGCTGATGAACCAAAAAGGCAAAGAATCAATGTGAGATGGGCAGAACAGTTTCTGTGCAGCAGTGGGATGTGTCTGGGTGCATGTGGGGCATTCTGATCCTGCATCCTTCATCCACACAAGGGCATTTGTGTCATCTCTGGGAAGTGGGCTGGCAAGTCCTGCTCCATCCCCCAGGGAAAAGCAGTTCCTGGTGTGGGACCCTCCCCAGTGACACTGTGGGGCTGCCTCTCTCAGGTGCTGAGCAGCCCTCACTCGCTCAGGCTCAGTGGGAATTGCAGATTCTGCTATTCAAATGAAGCATTCAGCATTAATATTTCCTTTCAGCAGTGTCTCCAGCAAGGCCCAGCCATGCTGAGCTGCTCCCCGTGCCCTGGCAGTGCTGAGGAAAGGGACAGGGAATTGCCAGCAGCATCAGGGGGCCTGTGCTCTGTCTCACCACTCGTGCTGCTCTGAAGGATGCAGGGCAGGAGTGGGGGAGCAGAGAGGTCACTCTGGGGGGACAAGGCAAAAGGAGGGCAAATGGACTGAAACAGCAAGGGGAAAATCCCTCTTGTGGGCACTGGAGAAATGCATAATTGTGGCAAACAAGCTCCTTATCTGTCCTTGACAGGAACAGCAGAGGGTTTTTATTTACCTTTGGGGACATGTCATTGTGATTCTGTTTGCTGGTTGGGTTGGGAGGTGGATCTGGAGAAGTTGAGAGGGAAGTGCTGGGTGGTGAGTGGGCTGGGACAGACTGGGAGAGGCTCCAGCTGCAAATCCCCCACACGGAGCTGCCAGAGCACACAGCACACACAGTCCCTGTGCCACAGAGCCCCTGCCTTGCTGAGCCTGCAGACCAAACAGAGCACGAGGAGAAGCTGTGCAGAAACCCTGGGCTCGTGTTTGTGACACTGCAGCTCTGGGGGGACTCGCTGTCCCTGCTGCTCTTCCTTTGGTGAGGATTAGCTGCCACTCTGAAGGTCACAAGTGATGTTCTCAGGATGTTAATGCACTTAATTGTTGTGTTCTCCACAGGGTGTTCTTCTTTAATCTCCCCTACGAGGCCATCATGGAGCGCCTGTCCCAGCGGAGGACTGATCCTGTCACTGGGGAGAGGTGAGCACTCCTGCCTCCTGTGTAACCTTTTTCTGACTGCCAGGGAGATGAAAGCACCAAAATAGGCTTCTTAGAAATCTAAGGAGCTCAGGAATGCTCTACTCCTGCTTAGGGATTCCTTAAAAGAAGAGTTAAAACTTTCATAGCTCCTGAAGCACGAGCCCACCTTCCTGCAGCAGCTCCTCAGAGCTGGGGGTTTTAAATCCTGGTGCCTGAAATCTACAGCAGCAAATAGCTCAGGTCTAACATTTTAATGGTAACTGAATTGGTTGGTGGAATAATGCTGAAGGAAGATGTCTGAAACCTGGCCTAAATGCAGATGGCTTTCAGACATTCCCATGGGAATTTGGAAGGCTTCCCAGCCAGGGTAAATGGAAAACTTGCTGCATTTTACTTCCTCAGGCTCCTGTGATGGTCCTGTGTGCTGGGAGGTATTAATGAATTTCCTGCTCTGTAGAGCAAACTCCTTTGAGTCACTGAGTCCCTGTAGGGTTGGTTCATCTCACTGGTGTCACATCCCCTTGTCCCACCAATGACCTTCAGCTTTCTTGCCTCCTCCACCCTTGATTTCCAGAGAACAAGTCACAAAGAAATTTATCTTCCCAAATACCTGCTGGAGCTGGCACATGTTCACAACTTGTGGTCTGGTTTTATGATTCCCCACACATAAATTTTAAACCCTTATTTTGTTTTTCCAAAGGCTGAGAGCATCCTATTGCATCAAAGGCAAATCCTGAACCTTCAAAGATTAAGGCCATAAGGAGTGGATTTGTCCCAAAGTGATGGATGATTATTCAGACATCTCACTCGAGGTGCAGCATTAGCTGGTGACAGCAGCAGTGATTTGCTGTAACTGCTCTCTTTGCTTTAGTAATGAGCAATGTGGTTGTTCAGCAGAAAGGAACAGGCTGAAGCAAATCATCCCCACATCTTTGCATTTCTTCTCATTAGGATTAGGCTGTTCAGTATCTGCTCCAGTTCACACGCTTCCCTCTCCCACACTCTGGGGTTTATTCCTCACAAATTCTCCGTGAATTGAATTGTTTTAGGTGCTGTGTCTAATCCCTGGCACTGTGCAGAGCCTGCCCCTCTGGCTGCAGGGGGTGGCCTTCAGCTGTGCCCTAAAGAATTCCCTCGTGCAGTGAACTCTGTGTCCACGTTGGATGCAGCTCTGCAGAGACACAGACTGTTCACCTTGGGTTTGCATCTATCCCAAAATATTTCAGGAAATTTGGCTGTACAGGAAGAGGGATAAGCTGGTTTTGTGTTAGGGCAGAGGAGAGATTACTCAGAGTTAGGATTACCAATTCTAACAGGGAATTTTAAACACTTGATTGGAAAGGAAGTTTTAGAGATTCTTGGAAGCCTTTGGCAATGCAAGGAACATCATCAGAATTCCTCTGGTGTCAGCTGAGCTGGGCTGTGGCATTGCTGCAGGACTCTGAGGATGAAAATCCTCTTTCCTGCTGAAGCAACTGAGGGAAGCCACAACTGTGAATTGAGGGAAGCCAGATTCTGGCATTTGGAAAATTAAAAATAACCAAAACCTGTCTCAGGTGAATTAACCTCTTTTAACCTTCTGCTACTACATAAAGATGTTTGCAATTAAATACCTGAGAGCCTTTAACACAGTTTAAGTGACAGGCTCCAGCAATGCTGGACACAGGGCAGTGTTTGTGTTTAAGCTTAGGTTTTTTGGATGCTTTTTTAAAGACAGGAATCAAAGATTACAAGTAAAAGATCTGGAAATGCTTCTGAACCTGGAGCACTGGGTAATGGAATAGAAATTCCTCCTTGTGTGGAGCAGATGAACACTACCAGTGTCCCCTCCAGAGAAAGCCTTGGCCTTTGAGGACAGGATTCTCGAGGGCAGCAATGACAGATTACCTGCCCTGAAATTTCCAATCTTTGTTTTAAAACCCCAACCTGAGAGAGAGGCCAAGGGACTGTGATAATAAAAACAAGGAGTATCTGCAGAGTCCTCAAGCTGAAACTGTGGCATTTCTTCTCCTCTCCAGGTACCACAGCACATTCAGACCAGCTCCCACTCCAGAGATCCAGGCCCGGCTCAGGCAGAACCCCAAGGATGAGGAAGGAAATATTGAGAAACGCCTGGACATTTATTACAGCAATGTCAAGGCCCTGGAGGAGTTCTACCAAGATGCCTTTTATGTCAATGCTGACCAAGACCCTTATGTTATCTTTGAGTTCATAGAAAGCTGTATCATTAAGCCACTTCCATGTAAAAAACATTAGAAGTTTATAATTGAAAGGGGTGATTTGTGGAAGAGTTTATTTTCAATTTTTCCCTGTAATATTTGCAGTCTGGTTGCTGAAGTGGCAGGGTATCAGCAGGGAAGGAGAAGTCAGCCAAGCTGTGCTAAATCTGAAGCTCACCAAGGCTGATTGAAGTACAGAGGGTAAAAAATTGGGCTTTAGGGGAAAGTTTTTTGGCTTTTGTTTCATGATGCAAACTATGAAATACCGTGGCTAAGGAAGTCCTGTGTTTAATTCAAATACTTTTTTCTGTTTCTGAACAGTAGTTTTGTCTTTACAATGTAAGACCCATGAATCCAATTTGGAGTATTAAAGCTGTTAGATATTTTTGTGTCTTAATTCACACAGGTACTCCCTGCCTCTCTCTGTCTCTATAAGCAAAGAGAAAAACAGAGCTCCCAGCTCTGCACTGAACTTTCTCCACAGTGTTTGAGGCCAGGGGCACAGGTTTTCACTCCCCTGTTAACTCAGGTTGTTTAAAAGATGCTGAAACCCCCTCTGCAGATGCAGTGACCATCCCCATTCTGCTGGGCAGAAAGATTCAGATCAGCTGGACAGGATATCCAGAACCATGGAAAATTGGTTGCAGGTTCATCACTTTCAGAACCCAATCAGGACATAACGAGCTGCAGGAGCAGGTGGGTCACTACATTCTGTTTTCCTGGGGTAACAGCTCCCAGCCTGTGGCTGCTCTGCTTGGGGCACATTGCTGTCCAGGGTTTCTTTTTTTTCCTTCTCTGGCTGGATATAGCAGCAATGAATACCTGGAAAATCTCTGCTGGCTGTGGAAATGCACACCCTTAGTGCCTGGAGGAAAGGTGAGTGATTTCTTGGATGCCTCTGTTTTGTCTCCCTCTATTTCTCTCCTGTGTGTGAGTGTGAATTCCCCCTGCCAGGGCATGGGGAGGAGCTTCAGGTTTCTCCTGGAAGCCTCAGGGAAGGTGCAGGCAGAGAGAACAGGCTTTGAGTTTAGGTGACTCCTCTGGTCCTGTGCTGTCAATAGATTTGAGTCTTTGTTGTTGGCTTTGGCTGGGTGTGTCTAAGTCTATATGGAGAAATTAAAAATGTGCAGGCCAAATTTCATTCTTGCTCCTGTAGAGTAACTTGGTGGAAAGACTCTGGTTGTCCAGGTGGCAATGGGGATAAAATAATATTTTGTGAGAATTTAAAGCCAGAATTTTCGATACTTTTGGGAGGGGAGGGGTGTTGATGGATGGGAATTGGACTTTCTAGCCTTGAGGGCAGCTCTAAAAGTCTCAGAATAAATACCTTTGAAATCTAAGAAAGCTAAAAGCAAGCAGTCTGAGTCCCTGGTGCCTCTTGAGCTGAGAAATTCCAGCCTGTAGCACCAGGCTGAGGCAGCTCCCAGGCACAGGGCCCAGCCACAGACCCTGGGCAAGGACACCTTTAACAGCCCTACCTGTTACAAATGTGCTGGTTGGTGACTGCTTGGGCAGCTGGGTTTTCTGGCATTGCTATGAAGATGTGCTGCAGCATTCATGCATAATTGGGAGCCCTTCTATTAATAATACATGGGAAGCTCATCTTGCTAATATCACCTTCATCTGAGCGTTCCTACTAAATATTTTGATAGATGAAATGGGTAGAGAGTGTATTTAAATACTGTTTGTACTGCAGCTAGGGTACAAAAGGGACAGTGCATCTTTAATTAGACAGGTACATCTGCTTAATTAATTTAGCTGTAAAGCCCTTTTTCCTCTTCATTCTTTCATCTATATGCGGATGCTATATTAGTTCCGCTCCGCTGGTTCCATAGAAACTGAGAAAAAGAGCTCAGACTCATTGAGATGCACTTGGCATGTCTGGGTAGGAGTCTCAGGTCAGTGGTCAACCCCCAAGGGTTTGCAGCAGGCCTGAAGTGCAGAACGTCAGGGTTAGCAGAACATGCTAATACTCATGTAGAACTCTCCCTCAGAAACAACTAAAACAATTGACATTCATTTAATTACTGTAAACGAAACAGCCCCTGCATGACTTTGCATAGTAAAGCCTGTTAATACCAAAAAGGTTCAGTGGGTGGAAGGAGGAATTAGGCTTTTATAATTGGAATGCAACTCTTGAAAACCAATTTGGTAACTAGGCGTGATTTTATTAGCATCTTATTCTGGCAAAACAAATGTTGAGCAATGAGAAAAACAAGGTGAAGAGGAGGTGGTAGGAACACAGCAGGGATCAGACGTTACTGATTGAGCAGCTTTGCCCAGGTCTGGAATGGACATCTTCCATCACTCTGCTTCCCAGAGACACTTTGTGGAGAGGGCTGCCTGCAGCTTGTGCTGTAGCCTATAAGTCATGCTGTTAATTATGCAGTTTAGCAACAAGGACAGTTTGTCCAACTGTTCCACAAACTTTTGTGTCCACCAGCTGCAGACACCGGATCCTTCAGTGGTGGAAGGGCACTTGAGCACCCCCAGGGAAGAGATCCCCCCTCCAGCAGCTCCTCTGCAGGGACCCCTGTAGCTGTTGAAGGATTTTCCTGCTCTCACCTTTCCCTGTGAGGCTTGGATGCTGCTCAGGGAATGGTATTAACCCAACCTGCTCTGAGGAGCAGGAATGGCTCTTCCTCCTCCTCTCTCCCAAAGAATATTTATTGTCTTTAAGTATGCATTGACAACCATAGTATTTCCTCTCTAGAAGGATTAAGAGGATGAGGAAACACCAAAGGAAAGGGTGACTGAATGAAGTCCTAGAGCCAAAAGTGAGTTGAGGTGAAAGGCAGCAGGGAGGTCCCTCGTCACCAGTGCCAGAGCAGGGGGTGGAATTTGGAGACACAAGAGTGAGTCCTTATGACCCCAAAATTCTTCATTAGCTCCAAGAATGGCATCTAGCACCAAGGCATTAATTCACTGGACAGTCCAGAGCTGTTCCACTTATCCATCCAACTGGGATTAGCCAAGGGGGATGATTTCTTCATGCCAGTGGAGCAGGGATTAATTCCCAGTGTGATACCAGTGTGAACAGCAAACTTAAGTGCTCTCAGAAGCTCCTCATCAAGGAAAATGACACCTTAGCTCTGGACAAACATGATCTCTGCCTGTTAATTCTCAGCTGCAGAAGCAAGCATCACAATCCTTAAAAAAAAAAATAAAAAATAAAAAGAAGAGCATCAGGAACCCTCAGTCTCTGCTGGAATGTTGCTCTCCCTCTGGAGATGAGGGTCCTTGAACAGCCAGAGTGTTCACCACCAAATGGTGAAGAATTTAACATCTTCCAACTATTCACTTGTTCAAAGCATCCTGCAAAACTTGGGCAAAAACTTACTGAGATAAACTCCAATTCTGTGGGATTTGTCCTTTGAACACTTCAGTTGGTGTCTCAGAACATAGAAGTGTTAGTTTGAGGAGGCAACTCTGATAATGGCAAAATGACACAAGGGTCTTGTTCCCCTTCCCCGTGGTGACAGCCAGGTTTGATCAGGACGTTGTGTGACAATGCCCCAAGGTGCTGCTGCAGCCCTGCAGGAGCAGGACCAACCCCTGTGTGCCCAGGCCTGCCCCTCACAAATCTGAGGCATAAAAAGATTCCTGGAGCAGCCTCAGTGCTGGCTGGGCAGCCAGACCCACTCAGGTCAGCACCAGGGGTTAAATGTTACTGAGCGAGGTGGGCTCTGCTGGTCTGGTTAAAAATGCACTTAGGGACAAGTGCTGGTTTACACAAAAATGAAATCCCAATTCCTCTGTACCTGTTGTGAGCAGGTCAGGGTGAAGATTGCTAAAGGATCTCCACTGGCAGACAAAGACATTGTTGGCTTTAAAATTCCATTTTCCCAGAAGTCTGAAACCAGGTTAAATAAACTGGCAATGGCAGACTGAGTATCTACTGCCTTGAAAGACAGGGAAAATAAACATTAATGCTGCAGTGTTAATGTGAGGTGTGCTAGAGCTTCTCCATGGCAAAGCATTAAAACTCAGTCCAGGGAAATTCAAGAGAACAGCCAGAAATGATCAGCAAGAACCAATCTAATCTGTTACCTCATGAACCTTTGGGTCAGCCAGACTTAAACATTTCAGTAGATCAGGGTATTTTGATGGTGTTTTTATGGCCAAAGAAATGTTCTTTGACTTTTTCTGAAAGCACTGGGACAGGGTTCTGCAGGGCTCCCTCCCCTTCTCCACAGGCAGGAGAATTTCTGAACTGGAACATGGTCACAGCTGCCAGGGCAAGGACTTGCAGCTTCCACTTAAAATGCCTTCTCAACCACCACGGATAAACTCAGCTCACATGGAAATGGAAGTTCTGTTCCCCCAGGCCCCATCAGCACTGGGAAGTTTTGTCCCAGGTACCAGAGCTGGCCCCAAACTCCACACACGTTGAGTACTGAGGTTACTCCTTGTTTTACTGGATACCAACACAAGCTACATTTCCCTTCTCTGCAGACACACTGAAGTAATTTCAATTTTCAATGCACGGCAATAAAAAACTAAATGTTTCTTTAATACAATTATGGTATCACTTCCAAGGATATTTACAAACAAGGCTAATTATTTTACAGATGAATGTGCTTCTGCTGTTTCTAGGCTACCACAGTAATGTTCTCAGTCAATGCATGATCATGCTTAATGCATGAGACACTGAGCAGAAGGACAGCTGACTTCTTTAATGTTTGCTGAAAAAAATGTGCTCCTATTAAAGGTGAAGGAACATTAACAAAATATGCATAGTCATTGAATGGAGGAAACAAGCACCAATCACACATGCACTGGTGGGAGACTGTCAGCACAATTCCATGATTTCTCAACAGCTGGAGAGCACTTCCCACCCAGTGAAAGTGTCAGGAGTCACAGACAGGGCGACACCTCTGCCACTGGTACTCTGCAGAATGGAAATACACAAACTCAGGATTATTTATCAGCATGGATTGAAGTTAACAAGACAAACTGTACCAAGTAACCACACACATTTGGGAGGTATTAGTCCTCTAACACTGCATAGGAGGTTGAAAAGGATTCTGCTCTCTGTAGGAAGAGATTGCAAAAACAGATGTTTTTTCAGATAGGACAATGAGAAGGCAAAATAAACTTCTGGGCTCAGCCATTTGAGATGGAGAGGGACTTTCTACAAGAGCCTGGAGTGACAGGAAAAGGGGGAATGGCTTCTAAAGGTTTAGATAGGATATTAGAGAAAAATCCTCCTTGTGAGGGTGGGCCGGCCCTGGCACAGGGAGCCCAGAGCAGCTGTGGCTGCCCCTGGAGCCCTGGCAGTGCCCAAGGCCAAGGACAGGGCTTGGAGCAGCCTGGGACAGTGGAATCCCTGCCCATGGCAGGGGTGGAATGAGAGGAGCTTTATGGTCCCTTCCAGCCCATTCTGGGGTGCACACAGAGCCTCACCAGCCTCCCTGGCCCTCCCTTGGGCATGTCAGCCATGCTGGGGGTGGGTTTGGGGTGCTCTGTTTGCTTTGGGTTTTTTACTGAGCTATTATGGAAAGAAAAACCATCAGCTGGGAGTGATTATTGGTGTGTCAGATTTGTGTAAAACTCAAGTGCTGTATGAGGGAGACTCAATTGACAGTAGTGTTAATTGGTAATGCCTTTGGTAACTGAGTTTCTCTGGAAAAGAGAATTCCTCTTGGTAGAGGGTTAAGGGAAACCAAAGGCAAATACATTGGCAAGAGCTGGGAAGGAGTTAGAACTTAGTTCAGGAAAAGAAAGCAGGGCAAGAGATTTAAGAGCATTGGAAATTTTATATATATGCATATATATTAGTGTTTAAGCTAATTGCTATTAGTTTAATAATTATTATATTTAAAAATTATCCTTACTGATCCCTATTTGACCCAGGCAGCCAATATCACCCTTCTGACTGAAACACTGGTGCATTTCTGAGCAGTTACTCTTTTCAGTGGATTCATGTAATGGCCAAATTCTTTCATGTGGCTGTAACTGGCATCTGCTTCTGTGGGCAAGACACTGGAACCATGGAGAATTTGGGGAGTTCCATGTTCTACAGCAAATGCCAGGGTGGTTAAAGAGCAAAGGAGAGCACTGCAAGCTGGAGCCTTCTCTACCCACCAAGACCACTCAAGAGGCAGCTCCACTGTTCCCATCCCAGCTTTTGGGATTGCCACTGGTGTCAGGCAGAAAGGACAATTCCCACTGTGCTCAACCCTCCAGTTCCTTCCTCCAGTCAGTGTCCAGCTGCTGAGGCTTCCATGGGTGCATTTCCAAACAGCTTTGAACTGGCTCTTCCAGGTGCATTCCTTTTGTGGAGCATGGAATGGGCTCTGGATTTCAGGAGTTTGTAGAACCTGTGATGTTCTATGTACAAGCTGTGGACAAAGTGTTCCCCCTCCAGCAGAGTCTGGGTTCCTGTCTCTGTATCCTCCCAGGCTGAAAGGAGCTTATGCAGTAGAGAAAATACTTTCAGTCCTGACACAGCTTTTCTCTAGAACACAGGAGAATCACAGAAGGTGCAAGGTCCCTGCAACAACCTCTTGATCCACTCAGGATCTGTAAGTAAGAAAACAAGTTGTTTAAAGCTGGAGATAGAGATGAGCAGAGGAATGACACCTGAGATGCACAAACTCACAGGAATCCTGGACAGTTTGTACATATTCACATGCAGGAATAACTGAGAATTCAGTGAAATCCAACTCTTTCTGCCCTGAAATTTCAAGTAATGCCAGTTTAAATTCCACCTCAGCCAGGGACAAAATTAAAGTGAAACACTCCATGCTTTTTCTTCACATGCTCATAGGTATATAGGAAAAAAATTTAAAGGATCACCACAGTACAACTGCAGTGTTGTCATTTTCTAAACTGAAATTAGATCCCTCACATAACACAGTCCTTGGTTCCTGTCTCTTTATCCCTCTTGCAGAACTGGATGCTGATATATTCACCTTGAATATCAAACCAACTGCTGGAGCATTGCAGCACAGATTATGTGTTTACCCAGATTTCCTTAAAATGCAGAATTTATACCTCAATTTCTGCAGTTATTAATTTGCAATTAACACATCACTAAACACCAGGACACTGTGAAATATGGGAACTGCCTAAAAGAGTCAAGTCAATGAAACTAATTCAAGGCATTTTGTAGATAAAAGTTAAAAAGCCCCAGTCCTGCCCCTTTTGGGCCCAGGAACATTTTACCTTCTGGGGTTGGGTGCCGTGCAATGCTGTCATGGAGCAAACACCTCCTGTACACCAAACTCTGGCAGGACTGGTAGGTTAGAAAGCACCTGTGAAAGGACAAGCAGTTTTATCAAGAGGTTTGGGGTTTATTGTTCTATGAGCTGCTCTTGTGCCCTCACTGGAGGCTGGGTTCTGTTCAGAATAACCACATTAAATATGAAAACTAATCGTTTTTTAATTCAGGTAAATGAAACTTCCCAAGTGTACCAAATTGTATATGGACACAAAAATGAAAGGTCCAAAATCAATTATATCATTGACAAAAAATTTCTAGCATACAGAGAGGAGTTGAGAAGCTTGAGGCCTTACTGCACAGGGAAGAATTTAATGCCATGACTATTCACCCAACCTAGCACACAAAACCTGTTAGACACAGCTTTTCTCTGTGACAAACTAGTGACTTGCCACAGCTCCAGGGACAATCTCCACGGAGCTCCCACACTGGTACAGGAAGATTTCACTTCCTAAATATTGCAGAATATGTCTGACTTCTCAATGTGCCTGTTCTCAATCATTTCTTTTCATACTGTTTTTGTTTTCAAATGCTGAAGGAGCTTGAACAAATCCTCCTTCAAGAGATGTTTCAAAGGATGATTTGTCCTCAATTTTCCCTTGCTTGCTTTCTCCCTGACCCTGTACTCCCCCCAAAAAGATGCTCAAAAGCATTTTATTATAAAAACATTGTCCTGCTAAGAGAAACAAATCCATCCTCCAGTGCTCTTATGGAAGAGGACAGGAGAAACTGCAGCACGGAGAAGATGCTTCATCCTTTTCACTGCAATGCTAACAAGTGGTTCAGTGAGCTCCTAAAGCATGTGTGAAGTACCCAGAGGAGGGGACAAGCTCTGGCTGATGTCCCTGGGAGGGAGGGACATTACCTGAGCCAAATGTGGCCGTTGGAGCAGACAGCCTGCTTTCGGTCCGTGAAGGGCAGGATCTCCTTGCACAGGCTGCAGTGCTCGGGGAACGTCTGCTTGTTCATCTTCTTCAGGATGTGCCCGATCAGCACCTGCAACACACAGGGGGCACTCGGTGAGACAGCCCAGCCCGGGAACACCTCACTGGGATTTAGAGTGACACCGAGAAAGATGGATCCCAAAAAATCAGTGTGAGAAATAGAATGTATCAGGAAGTATTCATTTGTTCTCTTTTTGTTCTCCTAAAGGTTTGTCCCAAAGGGATAGAGACCTTAAAAACAATAATTCCTTGCAAATTTTAAAAGTTCTGACCACCTTTTTAGCCTATCACAAGGGATGTGCTGAAAAAGAATTCCCGTTCAGAAATTACCTGGATATCTTCAGCAGTCATCTGGGAATACAACATTTATAGCAGAACATTTATGTGATCAAATTTGTGACATTTCAATAGATATCAACCACATCCCAGGGACCTTTAAAGTGTGACAGCAAACTGAAGAGATAAAATACAATTTAGAAATCACTTTGTGTCGCTATAAAAAAGAAAAAAGACACTTCTAAGATAAGAAAAGCAACCTCTCAAACCTTCAATTCACAGTAACTGGATGCCAGAACAACCCAGCAGTTGTGCCAGAACTTTCCTGGTGAGTTACTGATGGCCACACTTGGCTGTGCTGCCAGCAGGGAGAACACCACACTACACCAGTGATGGACACGTGCTTCCTTCTCTGTCTGGATGCAATATAAAGGTGGAATTTTAGAGTTCAGGTGGTTTAAGGACTTGGCTATGAAAAGAACTGTCCTCTGCTCAGAGAAGGAGGTGCAGAGACACCTGAACCATTCCTGGGACAGAGTTTTAAGGGCTGGGAGGCTGATGCAGAGTGTTCCCACCACAGCTGCCTTTGTCTCCCCTCTGTATTCAGGGAACTTCAGTGCCCTGTGCAGGCTTCACTGGCCACTGACTTCCTGCCACAAATGCTTCCTCTGCACATCACAAGTCAGGGTACTGCCCTTGCAGTTAGGCTGAGACATTGCAAGTTTGGGAAGTGTTCCAGTCATGGCCAAGCACTTAACTTGTGCAGTAAGAGCCACTGTGCCTGGAACTCCTGGCCATGGGTGCTGTAGCAAAGGCCTTCAGTCAGCTTGATTAACTGCATGGCCTGCACAAAGTTCTGGATCTCTGGGTTTAACCCATAACACACAAGCACCTTCTGACCCTCTGAAACTGATCTTTGCACTGAAGGGAGCAATGACACACCTGACAGACCACCTGAACAGTAATTTCAGAAGAAAGGCTTCTGCAGCTCTTAACATTAGAACCCCAGTGTGATTGACTGGAGGAAATACATCTGAAGGTTAGCTGTGTAAAGATGATGGATTAATAAACTTAGTAATGAAAACAAACATCCCTCCATCAGTTCATGTTCTAAACCCACTGAGAGCAGCACAGTCCTCTCCCCTGTTCTGCAAAAACTCAGGCATCATTGTTCTTTATTGTACCTGATCCAAATTTCAACGTTTGTATTTACATTCCCTCCTGTCTGACAATATCAAGGAAGGACAATCTAAGCTGAATGCTCTACAGAATCTGACTGGCAAGGATGCCATGCCCACAGCTCTGTTTCCCAGCCCAGCTGTATTTTCAGGAGGGGGGAGAAGGAAGTGACAGTGACACAGAATCCCCCGAGCAGAGGTGCCACTTACTCGTGCTGTTCTGTCATCGTAGGCATCGTCAGACATGAGGAAGTCACAGACTCCTCTGGTGGGAATGCTGGTGTTCTCTGTAATCCACGTGTGCAGGTAAACTTCTCCCAACACCCGTTTCATGTGTTCTCGTGTCAAGTGCATTTCTACAGCCTCAATCTGTGCCTGTATTTCAAGAAGCTTTTCTACCATTGGCTCGCGGCCTCCAGTGTCACTTGACTGATGGAGAGAATCCTCTGCAGTGTCATCAATGTCCACACCTTTGCCTGTGTCCCCCAGGCTCTGCCTGCTGGCTTGTTTCGAAGTTCCTTCCTCTTGATCATCTTCAGTGCTGCCCATCCCAGGGGAATCTGATATCAAGATTTTGGCATCCTCGTGTGAAGGTTTCCATGTGACCTCTGAAGGAGCTTTCTGCATCGACTGGTACAAAATCCTCAAGAGAAACAACTTAAACCTCCAGAAGTAAGTGGAACCACAGCTCTCTATCTTTTTATCCAGTGCCTCCTGTAAGAACTGAGGAATGTGCTTATCCTTCAAAATCTTCCAGCGTACAAGATCCGTCAAGTCCACCTGCCGGAAAAGGTTCTGAACAGAAGACTCCAAGAGCTGTGCAGCTGCCTCCTCAAAAGTCTTGAGGGTGACAAACTGAACTTGGTAGTTTTTGTTGACCGGGTGCAGCCCGTTGGCCATGCCCTCGGTGGTGATGACCGCCAGGTAGGCCCCGCACGGGCTGACGGCGATTCCGTGAGTCCTGACACAGCCAAACACCTCGGAGAGCTTTATCAGCTGGTGCTCAAACTTTAAAGCAACGTCTGTGAATATGGGGATGAGCTGCCTGACCTTGCCATCGCTGGAGCAGGTGTACACCGTGCCGTTCTGCTTGTCCGCCGTCATGGAGACGATGGGCAGGGAGTGGAGCCCCGTCACATGGGAATTGTGGACGTTCAGCCCCGCTTTGGAAATCAGCAGGAGGCACCAGAACACGTAAGGGCCTCTCGCAGCCACCACCAGGCTGCAGCTGCATTTCTGGTAGGGGTGGTAGAGAGGGATGCATTTGATGCTGTGCACGGGCAGCTGGTCCATCTCCTGCCACAAGACCACGGGCTGTCTCAGCGTGAAGTAGCCTTTGACCGCCTTGAGGTTGACGGGGATGATCTTCACGGGGCCGTAGGCGCTGCCCACGATCAGCCCGCTCATCTTGCGGTTGTTGTGCTCGTACTCCCACCAGGACAACACGCTGGGGGAGCCGATCCCCGACTCGATGGTGTTGCAGGACGTGATGGATTCCTTCCCCAGAAAGGGCAGCTGGAACTGCCACACGGCGATGTTGCCGTTCTCGAAGAGCACGGCCAGCAGCACGCTGCCCACGTCGCGGCACTCGTTGTTGTGCTTCACCTGCTGGGTGGTGCAGATGCCCGACCACTCCATGCGCACCGGGGCCTGCATGCTGTGCCGCCGCTGGAACTCCGGGAAGTCTCCCAGCTCCCCGCAGGGAGCATCACCTTTGCACAGCCTGAAACTGGCCTCGAGCAGGCGCTCGCCGTACAGCTCGGTCAGGTCCACCAGCTGCACCCACTGCAGCCGGTTGAGGTTGGCGTGGATGCTCAGGCGGTTGTCCATGGTCAGGGCAGCCAGCAGGCACCTCCCGTTGGCGTCACAGCCCAGAGGGGACCAGCTGGAATATTTGAAGCCCCGCATGGGTGGCAGGGATTTCCCCTCGGGATTGAACACTCGGTCCAGCATGAAGGACTGGCTGACGGTGGGATCCACCGAGCTGGCGAATTTCTCCTTACACTCAGCCACCTCCTTCTTTGGGCCAACCTAAAAGAGAACAAAAAGAACCTTTTGAACAATTGTACAGTCAGTTTTTTTTAGGAAGACTCTCCTGGAATTAATTCCCTCTTGAAACAGAGCATTCCCAATCACAACCAACACTACACTGGTTAATTGATGTCACTCCTAAAGACTTCAGCTTCATTAATGCCCTGAATTTGCATAGTTTTGACTCTCAGCTACTGAATTATTGTCTGCTGAATCAAAGGGCCTGTTTCCATACTTCTGTTCTTTTAAAGATACCTGGCATAATATGTAAATACTCAGTATTTCAACTCCACTCCATATTCTCAGCATTATTTTGCAAAATAAAATCAGATTCACAACAACAGAAGTATTATCTAATAAGATATTCACCTACATCTGCCATCTTCATAAAAGGTCAGACGTTCCCCTGAAGGCCAGAGAAATCCCTGCTGCAAAAAACCTTCAGCTTAGGTAGCAAAACAAAGGAAGATTCCTACTAAAAATTGAAATAACTGTACTGAAGTTCAAGTGATTCTCAGAAAAACTGCAGAATTTCAGAATCCCTGGACATCACTACGATAAGGTTTTCTCTCCCTTGTACTTTTAAAACGAGAGACCCTGCAGCAAGTTCTGGGCAGGGCAGGGGCAGCTCCCCTAGAGGGAGATCAAAATCCCGGGATGGGTCAGGCTGGAAGGGGAGGAGACCCCAGACCGTCTCTGGATTCTGCACAGGGCAGAAATTCTTCTCCTGTTCAGGTGCAGCTTCGTGTCTATCAGTTTATGCCCATTTCTCTTGTTTCGTTGCTTGGCACCGTCGTCCAAAACCAGAGAATCATTAAAGCTGGAAAAGCCTCTGGGATCATCGAGTCCAGCCTGTGCCCCATCCCCACCTTGTCACCCAGCCCGGAGCGCCACTCCAGGCGTTCCCTGAACACCTCCAAGGGCGGTGGCTCCACCAGCTCCGTGGGCAGCCCCTCCCGCAGTGTAACCACCCTTCCCGCGAGGAAATATCCAGCCTGAACCTGCCCAGGCCCCCTCTCCTTGTCACCTCCCTCCCTGGACATTCACACACACCCACGAGGCCGAGCCGGGCGCTCACCTTGAGCATGCAGGCGGCGGCGGGCGCGGGCACGGCGGTGCGGTGGATGACCATGTCCTGCCCGCCGCTGTGCACATCGCTCAGCTGCTCCAGCACGGCGATGCTGCGGGCCGTGCTCACCGACACCCGGTGGTCCTCGGACCAGGCCAGCGGCTCCAGCCCGCTGGCGCCGTGCTGCAGCCGCACCGCCGGCTCTCGCCGCACCGCCGTCAGCCGGAACCCGGCGCTCGCCGCCGCCGCCGCCGCCGCCTCCTCTGAGACCGCGTCG
>VZTB01010631.1:79385-100819 GCA_013397245.1 Thryothorus ludovicianus
GGGACGGGACGGGACGGGACGGGACGGGACGGGACGGGACGGGACGGGACGGGAAGGGAAGGGAAGGGAAGGGAAGTCTGCGAGACACGGGACCCTGTGGGACACGGGACACGGAACACGGGGCCCTGCGGGACAGGGGACACGGAACACGGGACCGGGGACACGGAACACGGGACCCTGCGGGATCGTGACCCGGCGGGGTGGCGGTGTCCGGCACGTTGTTAAATGGAGCTTTCGGCTTCCCCGCCGCCCGAGCCGGGGCTGAGGCGGCCCCGGGGCTCGCCGGGGACTGCCCGGGCAGGTCCGAGCCTGGAGCGGGCGGACAGCGCTGCCCCAAATCACCGCGCTGCCAGTGACGGGCTGTGGGTGATGCTGTCCCGGCTTTAAAATGCTTTGGAGAGACAGTTTTAAAGCACGTTCTGCCCAGTCCCTGGAGAAGGTGAATGAAATCCTTTCGGGATGAGCGCTAAACGTGGCTTCAGATTGCGCTTCGCGTTTCAGGTCTCAGGGGCAGTTGTGGATCTGTTGGAGGAGTTTTGTAACTGCAGAAATCAACTTTGATTTCTTTAGCCATGGAGTGGGGGATTCTAAAAATAAGACTCTGCTGTGAGCTGAAGTTTGTGTGTTAACTCCCAGTTCTGCTGACTCTGTTTGTTCACTTTAAAGCAATCTGGTGCTCTGAAAAGGAAGCTCCAGACGCCACATGGAAACCCACCCGTGAAACGCAAACGTAAATTATCCATAAACACCTTCAGGAAGGGTGCCACGGAGGCTGGCAGGAGGGAGGAGGGAAGCTCGTCACAAAAACCTGTTCCTAAGAAGCAGTTGACTGACAAACAAAATGAAAGCCAGAAGAACAAACCTTTCATTAAGACGTCCAGCCTGTTTAAAAACAACCCAGACATCCCAGAAATTCACAGGTATTTTAGACAAGTGGGAGGGACAAAACCCCTTGCAATGCCTTGAAATTCAGTGTCTTGAATTCTTGCCCTTGCCTGGCAGAGCAGTTGCCTGGTAGGAGAAGTTTCACTGCTGATTTTGTAGAATGCTGTTGTATCATTTTTAACCCTAATGTGTGTTTTGTGTCCCCTTGCTCAGGAAAGAAGTGCAGCAGGTGCAAGAAAATGTTTTCACTACAGATTCCTTCAGCCAGCTGGATCTCCACCCACATCTGGTGAGTGGCAGGAAGGTTACATGCCACAAAAACACGGAGTTTTGGGTGGGGGGCATGTCAGAGGGCCTTTATTCATGGTCACCTGGATACTTCACCTGATTTTCTCACTCAAGGCCATGTCCTTACTTGTCTCCAGACACAGTCCCAGCTTTCTTCACTGTTTGCAGCTGTAATGCCAAAAAACCACAGAAAACCAGCAATGGTGTAATTCTGATTAACTAAGAAGTATTTTGAGTACTTGGGAACTTTATGGACCAGTAATGCAGAGAATAAATGTCAGTCCTCTGGGTTTTGTTCTGTCTTAGCAGTACAAGAAGTAACAAAAGGAACAGTTTGACAGTAAAACTTTTATTTCTCTTTATTGTCTCTCTAGGTCTCCACAATAAATACTGTCCTAAATATGTGCAGCATGACCAGGTAAGCAAATCAATTTCAAAAATTTGCAGTTTACCCCTAAAAGCCAATCAGCTGTGATTATTTCATTATGAAGACCATAGTGTCCTATTTACTGTTGGGTTTGAAGGGAGTCCTGCCTTCTACTTTGGTCTAGTTTGAATCACAAACCCATCTGGTTTGAATTTATCATATCTGATGCTTATCCAGTGGCTTTGCTTAGAAATCACCTGGTGGAGCTGCACAGCAGAGAGGAGTGTGAGGAATTTGGGGTAACGAGTTTTGAGACAGTCACTGTGTGTTAAAATTTTGGAATTCTGTCCTGTGTTGCATCTGCATTTCCTGCCCTGCTCTATTTGTCACCCAGTGTTCAGAAGCAAACCATTCCTGTGCTCCTGCAAGGCAGAGATGCCCTGGTGAGATCTCAGACTGGTTCAGGTCAGTGTTGAACTGTCACTGTCCTTCCTTAGGGTGTGTTAACTGCATTTATTTAGGGATACCACCACCTCTCCTTTCTAATTGACCCTTTATTGAATTGCCTGTCAATCTTCCATTCTGGAAACTTCCTACTTCATAGAAACTTTTCCAGACTCTGGCTGCAGTTTAGGAGTGGTGGGACAAATGGTACTTTGGTTTGCTGGAGTGTTGTAATTGCCACTTTTTTTTTTGTTAATGGAAAGTTTTCTTATTTTCTGCCTTTCAAAAAGGTAAAACTCTTGCCTATGGGATTCCACTTGTGCAGTCTTTGCAAGGAATGGAAACCAAAATACAGGTAGGTCCAACAGCACTAAGTATATTTGCTTTTGATACTAAGATTAATAAAAATAAAATCCATCTCCTGTAGTCATTACTGTCTCTTTTTCATACAAGCAGTCCACGTTCCCCTTTATTTGTACATGTGACAGATGGGATTTTCCATTCCTGTTGAGATATGGATGGTACAAGATCTGTGTTAGCCATCCCACATTGCTCCATGCAGCAGGATAAATTGCAAATGGGCTAAATTAGCAGGTGTGGAGAAGGCAGAGAGCAGAAGAAATGGTCTGGAAGCTGGGAGAACTGAAAACAAAGGTTACTGCCATGTCTTTAGGAGGAGTAAATTGTTAATCTTTGGCGTGGAGTGGAATTGGGTAATTGCTCCCAGTTTGGATCATAGACCAGAAAATGCTGCTGCAGATCTTGTGCATTTTATGGAAAGAGATCATCCTGCCTGAAGGGTTGAAGCATTTCCAACCCACTCCCTGCAGCTGCTACCTACAGATTGATGCTGTGCCTCCAACAGGAGAGCACAGGAGAGGAGCTCTGTGTGTGCAGTAAAATGTTGGGTTTGACTGTGAGCAGCTTTCCCAGCGGGGAGGAGAATGCAGCACGTGATTGATGCCTGAAAAACTTTGATTTTGTAAAATCTGTGGGGCAGAAATACCCTGAAATGTGGTGCCCAAACTTGCAGTTAGGCCCTTCAGAGTGTGCTGGGTGGGAGCAGGAGGTGTGGAAGGGCTCTGCTCAGTGCTGCCTCCTCTCAGAGCCCTCCCTTGTGTTCCAGCGCAGCGATGGCCCCTACGCGCTCGTGCTTGTCCCAACCAGGGAGGTAGGTGGCTTTTCCTCTCTCAGCCTCATTGAACACTGATTTTTGGGGATGGGGATGTGGGTCCACCAGAGTTCCCCACGGTAGAAAACGCTGTCAGTCCTTTTGCTCAGATCTTGCCCTCACAAAGAGTGGTGTTGTTTTGTTGAGTGCCAAGCAGAGTGAGAAAGGAGTTTCTGAGTTCTCCTCCTGCAGCTGGAAATGTTTGTGGAGGCTGCAGAACCTCTCTGGCTCAGTGCAGGCCTCATGCCTTGCTCTTAGAGGAGGAATGAGTAAAACCAATGAATTCAGCTTTGCAAATGTGTAGCTTTATACAAGTGTTTCATTTTTAAAGCTGTTTTTTCAAATTCATAAGTGAGTGCTGAAGCTGAGGCCTCCAAGTGTTAGTTTCTCCATTGTACTCTTCTATTTAATTTATATTATTTGCAATTGCAAAGGCAGTGTCAGAAGAGGTTATAGACCTTTTTTATTTTTGTTTGGTATGTCAAATGGTAATAACTTCCATGTGGAGAATTGAATGCAGGTATCTCATTTGGGGTCCAATATTTTATGCAGCCTGCAGTGCAATATCCCTGCTCTGTTACCTGAAAGGAGAAGGCTCTGAAGCTATTTAAATTTTTACAGCAACAACTTACTGCCTCTTTAGGATGCCAGGTGAATACTAAGCATGGAGGAAACTGTGTGTAAGCTCATTGAAAGGGCTGCCATTGAGAGTACTTAGGAAGAAAATTTGTGATTACAATTGGTATTACTTTGTAATGGAAGCAATAACCTTCCTTGAGGAAAGAAATGCAGAAATAGAAAGATCCAGTGGCACAATCACTCCATGGGTCAGGTGAGGAACAGTGAGGGCTGGCAGAAGAAAATTGACCTATGTGTTTCCTTTTCATGGTGGTTTCTTTTCAGAATTTCTGTAATTTTCCCTTTTTTTTTCCCTTCCTCTGGAGCAAAATCTTCTGTGCCTGTAGCTTGTTTTTTCCCCAGGGCATTCACAGAAAATCTCTCTTGTCCTGAGAGCTGGCTCATGGAGCTGAGGCAGTGGAGAGGTTTTTGAGCAGGTCCAAATACAATCAAAGAGGGATTGTTCAAGAGTAAAAAAAATCATAAGCAGCATCTAAAAGTAAGACTAGGGATGCATTTAGAATTCTGATATACATAACTAGATTAATTAACAGATTTTTGAACCATAGGGATTTGTAATCAGCTTTTTAGACCAGAGCTCATTTTCTTTTGTTGGTTTCCATAGCTTGCACTCCAAAGTTTTGATACAATCCAGAAACTACTTAAGGTAAGAATTCAGTGCCCTGTGTTCTTCTTATTCCTGTAAGGAGCTAAACAACCTCAGTTCCTGTGAATTCAGCTGGAGCTTTAAGGAAATCCAGCACCTGGCAAGATGCATGGTCCTTAAAGATAAATGTTTAAGTGTGTGATTTCCCTGTGGCATGTTTTAAATTATTACATGAGCAATTAAGTGATTAATTATGGCACCCTAGTTGCACATGTGCTGATAAACAAGCACAGTTGATTTTCAGAGCCATTTGTTTGTAGAAATACCTTTCATTGTCTCAGGCTGAGTTATGAATGGAAACTCTCGTGGTGACAAGGACCGTTTTACTGAAACTAATACTGGACAGATGGGTTTCAGATGGGGAGTAGGACTTGGGGAACTGCTTTGCCAGCTGAATGACTGGAGAAATGAGAAGGCTTTTAAAATCATTAAATGATAGTGCTTTCCTTGTAATTGAGGCAGAGTATCTGATCATTGGGCTGGGAGGTGTTTAAATCATTTATTTATCTGATCCATATTTCCACCCCCTCTTCATTTTTCCTTAGAATAATAGGATACTTCCTCATTATTTATAAGTTTTATAAATTTATAAGTCTTAAAAAGAGACTTGCAAGTCTTTTTTTTTTAGTGCTGGAGCTGTGATCACATCACATGCACGTTGCTGTCAGCCCCATCCTCTCTCTTTCTGCCAAGAAACATCACTTTTTGATTAGGCTTTGTCTTGTTATTAAGAAGAATCATTGCTGGTCTTGGTTTTCTTTTCTGTAGCCATTTACCTGGATTGTGCCTGGAGTGCTAATGGGGGGAGAAAAGAGAAAATCAGAAAAAGCCAGGTAGGAAATCAACTTCTTAAATTGTATTTTGGGTCCTTCTGCTCTTCAGACTCTTTATCTGCTACTCTTCTTCAGAGTGGTTTTTTTTACTGAGAGGGAGGATGGTGAGCTTGGATCAAGCTGTGATCCCCTGGATCTTACACAGGCACAGTGGCTGGGTCAGCAGGAAACATTCACTTCCCCCAGCTGAATCTCTTTCTAAAATGTTGATGAGCCTTCTGAGAAGATGATCTCTTGTGTCAGTCTTTTTTTTTTCCCTCCCCTGACAAACACCTGTATTTGCTTACCACCAACTGTATTTGTTATGGGGGAAATTGCTTTCTGGAGAAGAGATTTCCTGGTGTTAAAAATCCCTTTCATTCCCCTTTTCAAGAATTGAGTTGTAAGCTGGTAATCCAAAATGGAATTTTCATTTCTCTCTATATAAGCATACACAAAAAGAAGTTTACTCTTGACAGTAAAACAAGTACTCAATTAGAAAAGAAAACCTACCTGAGGTTTGTTCGATTTTTTTTTTTAATATTATTAATATTTCCTTCCACCTTGTCCTTAGCACTGAGTGTGCCTCTGAGTATCAAGGATAAATTTTAGCTGGGGGAAAAAAAAAATTACATTTTTTATCAGGGAGGAAGTGCTGTCCCTGATTTTACTGTGGCACTTTTTCCCTCTGTAGGTTCCAGTTCCTCACTCTGGGTGGGTCCTATTCCATGCTAACCTGCATGGAGATTTTTTTTCTTTTTCTTTCTCTCACCTGGGTTTTATTTTTTGTTTTTAAATCTGCCCAGATTAAGGAAGGGGATAAATATCCTCATTTCCACTCCTGGCCGCCTGGTTGATCACATCAAGTCCACAGAATGCATTCATTTCCGTCACACCCAGTGGCTGATCATTGATGAAGCAGACAGGTAAACTTCCAAGTGTTCAGATATGGAAAATTATTACAGTACCCTCTGCATCATAATTCACTAAATATTAAAGAAAAAAAAATGAGAGAGAGTGTGATCTTAATCCATTCATGCTCAGTGGCCTCAGCCAAGCACCAGATGTCTGGGATTAGGATGAAATACCCACTTTGGACAGATTGTTGGACAATTATTCATTGCAAAGATGTCATGCAGTATTTAAGACTTTCTCCTTCCTACAGCACTTCTAACCATCTCTGCTGTTTCTGTAGGATCCTGGACCTGGGTTTTGACAAGGATGTGGCTGTGATACTCAATGCTCTGAATGCTGAGAGGGAGACACGTCAGAATGTGCTGCTCTCAGCCACCCTCACTGAAGGTGGGTTATGGACAGATGGGGGCTCTTGTAGCTGAATAATGCACAGGCAACTGCAGAATAGTTGAGTCTGCCTCTGTTACAGCACAGTCTGAAGCCCTTTGCAGGAGTGGAATTAATTTCCTGTTAATTTCTGTTAATTTCTTTGGCTTATGGCACTTCCTTCATTACTGGAATTTCTGTCAGTCTGTGTACTTCCATGGCCTGCACGTATATCTCCCAAATTCTGTAGCAAAGTCACCATGAACCTGAAAGTTCATTTATTTGCTTTACAAATGCAGAATTAAGGGAAGAAGCTAATGGCAAGAGAGCTGTTGTGTGCTTTGCTCTGTACCATAGAAGCAGCCAGCTGCTGAGGCAGGAACTGAACCAGGCCTCCTGACTTCTGCACTCTTGACAGAGTGAATATCTGCTGGGATTTTTCCACACACATTTAAAAGTAGGCCTGCCAAATGCTGCCTGTCCATAAAGACATTTATGTACTGTAAAATAGCACAGTCAGCTGGAGTAGTGTCTTGTCAAGGTTCTAGTGGAGTTCACAGCAGCTAAGCCTGGTAAATCCTAAGAAGGCTGAGGTTTGTGAGGGGGTTCTGTCAGTGTCTGGGGTGGCTCTCTGGGTTCTTGCCCTGCACTCCTTTTCACTGGGATTGTGTTGGTTGGTTTTTCATGTGAGTGCATCATCTGGGCCTCACGTGTCTGTCATTTTCTGTGCTGTAGGAGTGACACGCCTGGCTGATATCAGCTTGAATGACCCCGTCAGCATTTCCATAGCAGATGAAATCCAGAAGGTGCCTGCACCAGCATCAAAAACAGATAGGGAAGCCAGCAGTTCATCAAACTGCATGGAGCAGGAAAACTTTGCTATTCCAGAGACACTCCAGCAGTATTTCATGATGGTCCCCAGCAAACTGAGGCTTGTCACGTTAGCAGCTTTTATCCTGCAGAAATGCAAGGTGAGACTCTGTTTGCATTTATATAACTAAGTAGCCCTTTGCCCTTTCCAACTCCTTTATCTGTTCCTCTGTCAAGGATAGCATGGATTAGATCCAGGGCTTTGAAGTGCATCTTGAACCACAAGAGAGCTGAGGTGCTGTTGTGTCTTTCATGCTGGCACAGAGATCCCTGTACAGTGTGTACTCATTCTGGTGTGGGCTCACTGTTTGGTGTTAGACTCTGTAATCCTTTCCCAGATAATTACATCTCCAGAAGTGTAAACCACCTGGATCTTTTCATGATCAGGGAATTGGGAGAGGCCTTTGGAAGTGGTCATGTGCAATTCTCTTGTTCTTCCTGCAGTTTGAAAAGCGCCACAAGATGATCATCTTCTTCTCCAGCTGTGAACAAGTGGAATTCTACTACGAGCTCCTTGTAAAGGTCCTTTCAGAAGGGTCAGAGTCACAACAGCCTGGACACTCATCCCTCTCCTTTGTGAGCTTACAGTTTCTACGTCTGCACGGCGACATGGAACAGGAAGTAAGCACTCTCAAAATGTCAGGATCCGCAGTTTTGTTCCTTATTCCCTATGATTTATTACGTGGCTATTTTGGGGAGGAGGGCAGAGGAGAGGACAGAGAGTCATTTCACCTCTAGGGGCCTCAGTCTTCCATCTGCTAATGAGAATAAGGATATTGTCCCATTTCTGGAAATTACCTTGGTAGCTGTATCTGAAAATCACACCTGAAGAGGCAAATGTGTTATTTCAGCAGGCAGAGCAGCCATTCTCTATTCCCAGTGGGTGCACTAAACCATTTATGTCCCTGTGCTTCTCTCTCATGCAGTCAAGACAGACTTTTAATGCCAAAGGAAAACCTTATACAAGCCCCAAAATATTATTACCTAAGAAGTTGCCCCCATTAAATGAGGCTGGAGCAGTTTGGCTTTGGTTTTGAAGAGCAATCTTGACAGACTGCTGTTTTCCCTGGGATGGAATAATAGCATTGTAACAATGATCACCCCAAAATAGCTTTAGGTTTTAGCCAGATAGATCTGAGTGGAGAGGTTGGAGATAAAGTGTTTGGGCTGAGAGCCCAGGAGAAGACATGAACTGTCACTGCAGGGTTTCCCACAATAGCTGAGAGCCCTCCCTTGGAAGTTCAGGCCCAGATCCTGCCCTTGGTCTGTGATGGAGAGAGCTGCTTCTCTACTCTGAGCTGCACAGCAGAGATGGTAAATGAACAGAGCTCTTCTGATGAAGCAAGAGGTGAAGAGCCATTGTTTTTCTCACTCATTCCCATCCTGTGGAGACCAGAAACATGTGCTTTGCTGTCCCTGCAGTCTGGCCTTTCCTCAACCTGCCTGCCTGAGCAAGTGAGCAGGCCTGGTCTGGCCCAACTCTACCCTGACCAGCTGTTAAGCCAACAGAACACCACTAAGTAGCTGGCACCAGGGGAAGGGTTTTGCCTTTTTAGTACCCAGTGTGTAATTAGTGCTTGATGTCTTCAAATTAAGAGCATTAATGGAGCTAAATTGTGGATCCCATATGGTACTGCTGAGCACGGCTGCTGTCATTGTCAACAAGATACAGCGTGCTCTCTTCTTTAATTTTTGTCAGCAGAGGGTTCAGTGTGTCAGCAAGGCCCAAGTTTCCTTTCTTTTCTAGAACAGCACTTCTAGCTGGGAGTCAAGTGTGTGAGGTTTCTTCTCTATCATCAGTGTAACAGGACATTCACTTAGCTCCTAGCCAGAACTCCAGGGAATGGCTGGAAACATGGAAACAAGGATATTTTGGAAGGCGAGCAGAAAAGGGAGTGTGGGTGCAGAGGTAGTATTGGCAGGTGAAGATCAAGTTCTGCTGAGATCTTTGGTTATTGGTGCTCAGAGATAGCAAATGTCATTGTGATATCATGTGAGTTGTGGGGTCAGTTTTTGTGGCTTTCATCAAGAAAAAAACACACCCCAAAGCTGTTAGTTAAAATTACTGGAATGTGCTTGGGAAGGTTTGGTGACTGGCAAAGCAGGACCTGAGGGGCTGTACTGGGTTCCTGCAGTTCCCTTCAATGGCTCCAAGACTGCTGGGGTGATAATTTGGGGTCTGGGGGTTGTGTATGGTCCTGCCTGGGGGCCTGAGCTCGTGTGAGGAGTGGAGGCTGCAGGAACTGTGGTGGTGCAGAGCAGAGGTGGGGACAAGGCTGGGGAGCACCTGCCCCTGACCCTGGTGGAAGAAACAGCCTCAGTCCCAGTGTCATCAACCTCAATGGTGGCTTTTGCCAGTGCAAAGAAAAGCAGGGGAAGGTGCCTCCTTTCCCCTTTTCTGGCCATCTCTCCTGCCCTGTTACTTTGAAGCCTTGTCCCACAGCAGCTCACTGTGCAGCTGAGCATCCCTGACACTCTAATTCCAGAGTCAGAGCAGTGGCTGTGTGCATGCCCCATTGGGCACATGATGAGGCTGATCTCTTGTGATGTGATTATATCACAGTGTCAACAAAATGGGCTTATCCTGCCCATCGTGTGACTGGACAGACAGCAGTGAACACGTCCAGCTTTGCTTGTTTCCACAAAAGCCTGTCTTGCCCACAAAGTGTGCCAGTGCTTCTGTTGGTGCTGCCTAATCCTTTGTGGATCCCCTCTCCATGTAAAACAGTTCCTGTTTTCTGGCACACACAGCCTGTGCTTCTGTGCAGACTGTGGTCGTGTTGGCTGCTCTGATTTGCCCAAATGCATCCAGGCTTCCCCAGACACTGCCTTCCTACCTGGGACCACACCTGTGTGCCACAGATTTTTCCATTTGCAGGAAGAGTCTGACTGGCACTCGTGAGGCCAATTCCTTGGCATTTGAATCTGTGCATGATCTAGTGAACAAGACACAGTTAAATTGTTACCTAAGCTAATTTGCTTTGTGCTCAATTCTAATGTGCGTAAGCAGCCTTTTAATTCTTTCTTTTCAATCTTCTAGGAAAGGACAGAGGTCTTCCAGGAGTTCCTAAAATCCAAGACTGGCATCTTGCTTTGCACTGTGAGTAACTTGCAGTCCCTTTGCACCTCTACACTAATGGGCCTGTCTGATCCCTAAGGGTAACCAGAGGAATTGGCACTGAGCTCTAATTCCAGCTCACTGACCTTGAGGAAAGTCATCTCCTTTTTCTGCATCTCACATGTTCAGTAAGGACTGGGGCCTTCTTTGCAAACTATTACTGTGCTCTTCTACTGAGTTACCATAAACAGGAAGAGTGTATGCCTTTTGTTAGAGACCACCAAGTATTTTGTGTGGCGTTATGTCTGGAAAAATCTGTTCCTTTGAAGCTGGAACCTTGCCCCCTACATGCAGCCAGTAGAATGCAATCCTGATTCGTAGCGTGCCCCAGAACTGCCAGGAAAATTGGATGGAATGTGGTATTTCCCATCTTAATAACTACCCCAAGGTTAAAAACAACCACCTGCAGAGGTGGAACCCAAGCAGAGAAGGAAAATCACATGCTCTGCTGCTCTCCTCTCCCCTTGAGCCCCTCAAGCTCTTTCCAGGGGTGCTGAGGGTGAAATTCTTGTCCTCTGCTGAAGTTTGCTGGCACCCTTGGGTTGTGGTGGCACCTTTGCCTCTCCCTCCTGACCTGCCGGGCCCACAGGCTGCTGCAGTGGTGCAGAAGGCTGCACGATTTGCTCTCTAATAGTGGCAGCTGTTGATCTGAAAACGTGTGAATCTTGGCGATTTCTACCCACTGCAAACCTGTAAATTACAGCGATCGGGAGTAATTAGAGCTGAGAAACCCTCTCCAGCTCTGAAATGACTCCTGTTCTTGCTGCACGTTGTTCTTAAAGGAAACCAGTTGCAATTTTTTCAGAGTGTGGAGGGCTGGATTTTCTCTTTTTTGTGCCCACAGTTCAAACTAGGAGTGCCATGTATATAGGAGTGTTTGATTTAGCATAGCCAAATTATATATGTTATGTCACCTGTGAAATTCTGCTTGTTACCTTCTGGTCCTGCTTTGTGTGTACAACCTTTCAGCCATTTGATCAAGGTCAAAATGTATCTTTGCAGTGCATAAGTGGAACTGTAACTTGGTTTCTTTATATGCAGAGGTAATTCTTGAGTGTCAAAACTAGGGAGGAGAGTAAAGCTTAAATCATTCAGTGGTTTAGATTGTTTAGAAGATAAAGTGTTTGGTAAATTCTGAAAAATAAATAGGTAAAATTTGTTCTTGATGCACATGTTGCCTATAACTGAGAAATGTCAGGTACATATCTTGTTTTTGAAATGCCAATTTAATGAGTTTGGAGGAAGGTAAATGCTCAGTTTTAGACAAAGCAAAACTGTTGCAATCACTAGACTGTGAGTTTCTGGTTGAAAAGGTCTGAAGGGAAAATGCAGCCTGTGACAGGAAAAATCTGTCAGGAAATGTGGAACTGTTGACAAGGTAGGAAGAAGAATTTGGATAAAGAAATCTCAGTGGATGGGATTCCCCTCTTGGGACACTGGAGATGGGTTTGAGTTCCTGCCATGCCACAGACTCTGTGCAGGTGAATGTGGAACTGGGGTGACAAGGCAGGTGGCCACATTGCTGAGCAGCAATAGTTATGGGTTTGCTCCTGACCTGTCACAAATGGGAGAGAATGTGGAGTAACCTGGATTGCCACGAGGAGGGTGGTGTAAGGTAACACATTTATTGTAACCCTCCTCTCCAATCTAAGCCACTTTGCATTTCCTGCAAGGCAGGGCTGCAGCTCCTGCTGGTGCTGGTGACTCTGGCTCTGCTGGCACGTGGTCAGCACGTTCAGCACAGTGAGTTGTGTGTCTGAATCCAAAATCTCCCCGTGCTTCAACTCCCCATCTGTAAAATGGGGAAAGTAGCACGGTTCCATCTTACAGAGATGTTGGGAGGACAAATGCATTGAAAGCAGGAGGTGGCCTGTTACCACAGTAATGGGGACCATATGGACACCTTAATATAGAGATACTCTTTCCACCAGTCCCACATTACAGGTGCCTCCCCATCGCAGATGTCCAAAGGGCAGCCAGGCTCTGTGACCACCTCCTGCCTCTAAGGGCATTGCTTTTTCTGAAACTCTTCTCCTCATCAGCAAAAAAAAAAAAAATATTCTGCAGAGAGGTGGTTCTGTTCTTTTCGCTGCAGAATCGTGTTTTGTGCCCACAAAATTTTGAAACCTGGCTCACAAAAGAGCAACACAAATAATGTTGCTGTCCTTCCCTTGTCCCTTATGCCATGTTCTCCACCCATCTTTCCGCTCTAGTAAGCAATGGGACCTGCTGTTCCTTTTATTAATTTGCTCTATGTCATATGTATATTAATATAGTCCATAAAATATTTTTGCCAGACAATATAAGCTGGCAGACAAGAAAATAAAGAAGGGCCGTGGATCTCAGAGGGTCTCATCCAGATTTTATTTCTCTCTCCTTCACCGAAAGTTCTTTGCGGCTTCCTTTGGGATGTGCCTTTTAAACAAGTTCATCTCTTCCAGGGAGGGAGGAAAGATCATTTGGAGATTGTTTGCTGTTTACTCAGTCACGCTAACTCATCTTGCCAGTTTTCTGGCGGCCCCAGCCAAGAGCTTTCGCCTCTGACAGCTTCTGTGCTCTCCCCTTCCTCCTCTGATTACGCAGCCCAATCTGTCACCCTGCCGACGGGGGTCTCTACCCTGCTGATGGCTTTCCACACTCGGCAGTAATGACTTTTGGCAGGCCGGGAAGGCGCGAGAGCTCCTTCCCCAGCTTGGAGAGCCGTTAGGCCCTCTCTGCCTGTTAGCTAAAGCACTTTGTGAGCTTCTTTGGTAAATAAATGAGTCATTTTAATCCAACTGACAGCCTGGCACCTGAGCAAGCTGCCTTCCATCTGTACTTCTAGGCCTCATGTAGGCAGCCAATTGTCAAGCTCAGGGCCTTCAAGACCTCACCATTGAGTGTCTTTCAAAAGCAACTTTAGCAATTTCCTTTGCCCTAATTAGATTGTGTGAGAGGGACTGAGCAGACCTTGCAAAACTTTTGTGGCCCTATTGGTTCTGATCTTCTGCAGTGACAGGATTCGCTTTTGGTGTGGCCTTTTTGCCCTCTCTTCCCTGGCACCCATCCCCTGTACCCCATCCTCTGCACCCCATTCCCTGGCACCCATTCTTTGTACCCCATTCTCTTGGACCCACCCCTGTACCCCCCAGCCACAAGCAGAGGCTGGTAACATGAATTGTTCAAAGCAGAAATTTCAGCATTTCTAGCATCCCTCAGGGATTGTTCCTTGATCCTGTGCCCTTGTGTGTCTTGCAGTTGGGATCAGGGCAGGAAAATGGTTAAAGGTTCAGGTTATCATGTGGCATCTGGGCTTTCTTTAAAATTGCTCTGGTGTAGTTTTTTGGTTTTTTTCTCCCATGAGTGAAGAATTGGCCCTTCCACTGCCCATGGAAAGGAGGCAGCAGTGACCTGCCGAGGTGTCCTATCCTTGATTTCCCTGTGATTAAGGAATGATGGTGTGAGGTCACACATGGAAGGGGCAGTGCCATCTGAGGCACTGCAAAAGAGGGGAGAGTGGTACATTGAGAATCTTTTGGGCTTCTTGACAGAGTACTGGTAGCAGGTTAGTGGTTCTGTGTGTGGAATAAATGTAAAATTGGATCATCGTTGTTTGAGCTGTGTTCTCTCTCCTGGAAAGGTGACCCACAAATGTTTTTCTAAAATTCTGAGAAGTTGAAACTCATGGGCTCCACCAGCAGAGGAAAGCAAATCAACTCAAACTTTTTACCCTAGTCCTACCTTGCTGCTCTCACCGGAGTCTTTGAGGAAAAGGAGCTCGAGGAGACACAGGTGGACTGATACTGAGGAATCCTTGAGAGTTTGCAAAACACTCCAATTACCAGTAAATCCCAGGAGACTTGTGAAAGAGAGCCAAGAGGAACCCCTGGAGAGTAGCTGCTGCTGTGTGTCAGCAGTGACTGAGTGGAGTTGGTGGCACTGTGAAAGCGATTGGGAAGGCAGGGCTGGTGATGGGAGAAAGCCTTCTCCTAAAATGTTCTCCCTGGCTATTTATGAGGCTTTTGGTGAACCTTTTCAGCTTGGGCCAATGCACATGAAAATGCTGACTGTGGCAGTGATTTTTTCCTAGCTGAGATGTTGAGAAAATTATCTTGGAAGAAAGGGAAAGAATCTGGATGGATGAGAGGGATGAATCCTGCCCATGCTGTTCTTTCCTCATGTTTGAGGTGCTCCAGACCACAGGGGTGTCTTGGTTGTTGGTTTATCCTGGGGGAACTGCCCTGTCCCAAGGTCAGAGCCCTCTCCTCAGCTCGTGGGTGTGAGGAAGAGCACAGTGAGGGAAGAGAGCAAAGCCTTGTCAGCGTGGAAGAACAGAGGCAGCCAGCTCGGAATCAGCCGTCAGCGCTCCTGTCTGATCGTGCTGCAGAGTTTATAGTCTTGTTATCCTGGTAACTGCTGTACACGCTTCCCGACTTCCCTTGATTTATTTTCTCCAGCCTCCTTTAAATGGCTTTTTGTACATCTGTTCATCCTGACTCTGGGAACAAGTCACTCCTTAATGAGCGTGTTGGAGCGCGAGTGTGCATTATTTCGGAGTGGGCGCTGTGGAAAGTGGCTCCTCTTTTACTGCAGTTGGAGCCACAAAACAGCCTGGTTAGTGCTTATGGGAAGGCCTTTGCTGCCAAAACATCAGCTTCCCATTCTTTTAACGTGTGTGGGAGTTGCACGAAAACACTTCAGTGGGTGGCTGACACATTTTTAGTACATTAAGCTCCTGCTTACGTCCTTAATATATTCTATTTTGCAACTAGCTAAAAGATACATGTGTTGCAAAACATTTCCTAACAGAGTTAAATCTGCACACCTGCTCTGCTATTGCGCCTGGTGAATGTAAAATCCAAGGAGTATGTGAGGACATTACTAATGAACAGAAAAATCAAGAAGGGAGATTGAAATGTGTTTGCACTCTCTTTTGGATGGTATTTAAACTCTCACTTCTCTTGGAAGGGGTATGTTTGTGGAGCTATGCTGGCTGTGGATAACTAAAGGGTCTCATTCAAGTCCTTCTCCAAGTTGATGGGTTTTCTCACCAGCTGGCACATCAAATAACACCTTGACAGCAGCTTCAGACTCTTCTTTGCAGCTGAATTTTGTTTCTCCAAATCAAAGCCAGAGTGGTGCAAATCTAAGGCATAGCTCAAGTCCCCTCTCCTCAAGCCGTGCTCCAGCTTCCTGCAGATTCTGCTAAATTGTTTATTTGCCTTTTATTTTAGAGCTAGATGACCTGCAAGTCATCTGCTCCTCAACTTGTGACCATCACCTAGGAAACAACTGATTATTTGTAGGTAGTGATCAGTGTATCTTTGGACATTCCACCCAAGGCCAGGGATTCTTGACCATTTGCCTTTATTTTTTTTTTTCCTTTTCATCATAAGCAGCCTGGTTTTAGTACTTAGATTTGCTGTGGAGAAAGGTGTGCTCAGAACTAGTGCTGCCTTTCAGAGATTTAATTCTACCTCTCTGTGTTTGGGTAGCAGGTGACCATGAGCAGATCTCTTTTCATCAGTGAAACAAACTGAAGAACCAAAGGTATCACTACTATTTACACAGTGGATTCTCTGAGATGTAATGCAGAGGGCCAGTAGCAAAATGCTGTAATTCAACAGCACCATCCTGAAATAGGTGTTTGTATCCTCCAGGCTTTGGGCCATAGTAGTGGATCATTTCTTATTGCATTAGTCTGCTAACAATCCTTGTATCTTAAACCCTCAGTGTTACTTCTGCCCTTCAGTCCATCTCTTCCCAAATTAGACACACAAAAATTCCTACTTACATATCCAGTTGCTTTCAGACATAGTTCCCATTCCAGAAGACTCCTCACTCTGCTCATACCTCCAAAGGATTTTTACTGAAGTGATTTCCTTATTAATTTTAAAGGATGTAGCAGCACGGGGACTGGACCTGCCTCAAGTGACCTGGATTGTACAGGTGGGTTTGCTCTGTGTGTGTGTGCTAAGTGCAGCCTTGCTCAGATGAAATCCCTTCTCAGTCCAGAGCCTTCCTGCAATTTCCTGGTCTTGGTGCTGATGCCTGCAGGTGTGGGAGACCTGCACGTTCCTGGCTGCAGGTAATTTGTTTGGTTTGTTTGGTTTAAAGTATTGCTAAGATAGCCTTGATCTGTTTTTCTCTTTAGTAACTCTGGTGTTACCAGTGTTTCTCCTGGCTAGAGATTAAACATCCTCCATTTCCCCACCCAAGAAGCCAAATTTGGTGAAATCCTGGCCATCTCTTGCAGTTCTGGTCCTGTTTTCCTGAGTTTGCTGGGGAGGCAGTTCCATGAGGAGTTTAAGTGCATTCCTAATGTTAAACATTGAGTAGCCCAGTAGTGTCAGTGCAGTGACCTGAGTGTTTTGAGTGAGGCTTGGCTGGGTTGAGGCTGAGTAGCTGCAGGCATCCAGCTTCCAGTAGATCTGCATGGTTCAGATTTTCCCTGAAAAAAACAAGCCCAACAAAACCCCACAGTGCTGCACTGCTGTTGACAGAAATATAGTCCTAGGGAAAAAAAAAAATAGAAACAAAGGAAGATGGATTGAACCTTAAAAATAGCAGCCTGTCATTTCAAAGAGGAGGCTGAGAGCATGAGACATTTCATTTCTATAAAAGATTTATAATTAAAAAAAGGTTAGTTGAATAGAGGAAAAACTGATCCAGAGATTCACATGTATCAAGCAGCACCTGAGTAAAAGGAACAGGGCACAGAGCCTCAACAAAGCTTTTTAATTTCTACCTCATCCCTTCAGGTAACAAATTTGATTTGATTTTTGTGGTTTTTTTTTAAAAAAGAATGGTTTTGCAGCAGCCAGCTAGTTGGAGGAGGCTGTGGAAGTGAAGTCTTTAATTCCCAGATCTGTATATTAATATAATTTAACCAAAGATATAGTTGCCAGTGTTAGAACGCAGTGCAAATTACCTAAAGCCCTGGGAGACTCCTGTGTGTCCAGAAGGTGAAATCTCAGCTGTCCTGAGAGCTGTGTCCAAGAGCAAGGACCTGCAGGGAGCAATTAGATTGCTCACAGCATCTTACTCACACCTCTAGCCAGTAGAAACTTTGCCAGAGGGCACAGGTATAAACACTAGAGTGGGCTTTGGTTGTTGGGTTTTTTCCAGTTAAACTGCTGAGGGCTCATTTCTGAGCAGTATCTCTGTGCTTGTTCATTTTTTCCAGGAAAGAGAGGAAGGGGGGAAAGAATAGGGGGAGGTTAAAGGGAGGGAAATGTGTCACCCTTTATCAGATCTTGCAAATGGCTGGGCAGTTTTGATTCCAAGTAAAGTAAATGAGAGGCACTGCTATATTTGGGAGGTCTTTAAGGAACATTTTCATGGTGCCTGGTAGTTGGACAGGGGAAGACAGTTGCTACCTGTATCACAGACTGCTGGAAGCACTGCCTCCTCTCTCTTAGATTTATTCTACCCTGTAACCAGCAATGATTTGCTTTAATCCAAACAAAGCAATTTAGCCCAACTCCAAATTGGCACCAGTTGTTTTTTATTTTGTAGTTTTTCTCCCAAATGCAGAGCAGGCAGCTCCTTGCTCCACGTGGGCAATCCTGGGCGCTCTTTGGTGCAGGATTTGATTAGATTTGATTTTTTTAAATTTTTTTTTTCGGGGAAGCGACCAGATTTCTGTATAGAAACAAACTCTAAAAGTCACAGAGAGACACTGAGATGGGGAAGCTGTCCTATTATCTGAAAGTTGGCCAGCCTGTCACATCCCCACGTCAGCAAACGGCCGAGGGGCCGCGCGGTGTTTGCGGGGGCGAGGCGCGTTACGAACAGCCCGATTCCTGGGGAGCTGCAGCGTGTGTGGGGTGTGCCTTTTGTCCCAGGAGGGCGTCTCGTTTATCATTTATAATTAACACGCTGTTAATTGCTCTTCTCCCCTTCCTGAAGTACAACGCCCCGGCCTCACCCGCGGAGTACATCCACCGGATCGGGAGGACGGCGCGCATCGGCTGCCGCGGGAGCAGCCTGCTCGTGCTGGCGCCTTCCGAGGCTGGATATGTCAGCTTGCTGGCTTCTCACAAGATTAAGTGAGTCAGAAACACGAACAAAAGTTTCAGCTCATCCTTGCTAATTAACCTTCCGTGGCACTTTCAGCGGGACTGTGTCTCGTGCAGGTTTTAATAAGAACTTATTAATTCTCGTGATCCGGGCCTGGCCCCAGACTAGCAAAAGGAGAAGAGGGAGGTGTGTGAAAATCATCAGCCTGACAGGTTGTGCATGAGTGAGTGTGTGTGTGGTGCTGGGCAGGGAGGAGATGATAGTCAGAGATCCTTTGCACTCCATTGTTTTCTCTCTGGCCCTGGGTTCAAATCGTGACCATGTGGAGATCACAACTCAAACGAGCCTGTCAGATGCTGCCTGGCCCTCTGCCTGCATGGCACCATATTGCCAGAGACTGTGCTGGCCCTCTGGGAGAGATCCAGGGGAGAAATTGCTGGGTGGCTGTGGGTCATACCCGCAGTTAGTTGACCAAGATGTGTTGTTTAAGTGGCCTGTGACAGGAATAGGAGAGGCTTTGGCAAGTGGTGAGAGCCCAGTGTGGTCCTGGAAGGCAGAAAGGGAGGGTGGACTCTGCAGACCCAAAGTGGGGTGTGCTTCCAAGCCTGGGAAGGCTCCTCTTACCTGGCTCTGGCTTGGGCTTGGGAGTAGCAGCAAGGAGAGCAAGCCAGGCTCAGTAGGGACCAGCCCAGTGTGCAGTCAGGTACCTGATGGCTGACACATGATGAGATTTTAGCCCAGCTCTGCTTGCACAATGGTTCTTTTGTGGAGAAAACTCACAACTGGCTGCTCAGCATCGCTAGGCAGGATCTCCAGCCTCCTCAGCAGCCAGCTGGGTGTTTGTGCCTCCCCTTGCTCCCTGCTCTGCTGTCTCTCAGCATTTGAGAACATCAGCAGAGTCCCTTCAGTGCTGTAGCAGTGTTGATGGAGCCCTGTAAACTCATGCACAAATTAGTTCCCTTTTATTTCTTGTGTTTCTGTCGGGTGGAGCTGCTTGGAATCGAATTTGGTTTTGCATCCTTGAAACAAACAAATGTTGGCAGTAAATACAGGCTTATTCTAGGCTGTGAGCCATTTAGTGGTCTAACAAAGAGCCATCCATCATCCCAGGTAACTATCTATTAAGCAGACACCAGCAAGACATGGAAGGCTAAGCTGACAGGGTTTTTTTTCATGTAACAAACAGCACTGACATTTAAAGGTGAAATCCCACATAATTGTGAATTTTTAACTCCAAGTAGAAAGTTCTATTTTTCTATTTTATAATATTTTGGCGGTGTTAGAGGAAGGAGAGGGAAATTTCCTTCCTTTTTTATTTTAAATGTTAACGCTTTTATCCAATGTTGTTGTATTTTTAACAAGTTTAGGGAAGTGTCACTCAGGCTGGTATAATTACATCTGCTAAGGAGACCTGTTGTTGAGCTGGCCGTGGTCCTCAGGAATCTTGAAGACTCTGAATAAGCAGGGGGGAGGTTTATGTGAATTTATTTTTCCTTCGCTTTTCGGAGCCAAGACAACTGTGGGGATTGCCTTTTCTTGTTTTGTTTGTTTGTTTAATGTTCTGCAGATGAAGGATTTGCCAGCAAGGAGTGTAATTTGCCTTCCTTGACCCCCATCCTCAGAGGGAAGGCAGCGAGTGCCTGACGGGCACGGGGGCGAGCCGGGCTCTCCTCTCTTCCCACACGGATGAGGAGAAGGGGCACTGGGATAGAGCAGGGAGCTGATGAATTACTGAGAAGATGCAGGAAGGCAGCTTGAAGCTCAAGGCAGCAAGTGCCATCAGCACAAATTGCCGTTACCCTTCATAAGCAGAGCATTATGGTGATAATCCTGACAATTTAATTCAGTGCGAGGGCGAAAGACAGCGTGTGTTGGACTGTCACAGAGCCTCCTAAGCACTGCTCATTTCTGTTCCTTTACCCTAAGTCTTTGTAGCTTTTGACTTGGTCTGCACAAGTTACTGGAGTTTGCTTCTTTTTTCCCCATTCTTGGCTTAATTTTTAAATCTCTCAGGTTTTTTGTTGAGGAAGAGCGTGTGTTGTGAATCTTTTTTTTTAATTTGTTTGGTTTGTTTGGTTTTTTTTTTTTTCCTTTTTTAAATGAAATTCCCGCTGGGTTTATTGAAATGTAAATACTTCATAAAATATGTATTTTGAAGAAGACAAAGCATGAGACGTGTCCCCGCAGCCTTCAGCTGGTGTAAATGAGTGCTCTGCTGCTTTACTGGGGATGAGGATCTGACCCAGAGTTTTTTCCTAAACCCCTCCACCCACCCCAGCATGCATGGGAGTAAGTCCAGGAATGTTGAGAGTCGGAAGTAATGAGAGCAGACGTGGCTTTGTTCCTGGATGAAAATCCACTTCGGAATTAGAGATGACTGCCTTTGAAATTGGAAATCGCTCGCAATTAATTTTCGCCGGTACCTGAAGCCTCTCCTTGGCTTCCAGTGTGGAAAAGCAGCGTTAGCCTTTGCCAAAACGATCTCACTTTGGCTCTGCTGAGATCAGTAATTCCCGTTGGGGCTCAGCAAAGCTGCCTCCTCTCTCTGCAACTTTCTGTTTGGGCTTTGTGTGGCTGGAAGTTGTGGCTGCTCTGCCCAGCTGTAAATGTAGATGTGCAGGCACGTGCACACTCATGTTTTCTCTACATTCCCCCTTTTCTTTTTTTTTTTTTTTCTAAAAAAAAAAAAAAAAGGTTAGACTCCAAAATGTTGTCTCAGCTCCAAGCACAACTAACAGATTTCCCTTCAAAGGGAGGAGGCAACAAGCAGAAGAAATGCAAGGTTCACTTTTTTTTTCTCCCCCCCTTTATGTCTCTTCTACTCCCTTCAGCTGCAATCTCACAGCGCCTGCCTCGACAGCTATCAGATAATTTCTTTATCTGCTAACGGCGGGCTAACTAATTTATACAAG
>VZTB01010631.1:101379-122002 GCA_013397245.1 Thryothorus ludovicianus
GCCTGCCTCGACAGCTATCAGATAATTTCTTTATCTGCTAACGGCGGCCTAACTAATTTATAAAGGAAGAGGCATCACTGTGAAGGCACGAGTTGTTCCCCTCCCAGCTCTGGGGTTGTGCTGTCCCCCCTCCCAGCTCTGGGGTTGTGCTGTCCCCCCTCCCAGCTCCCTCGTTCCCCTCCCAGCTCCCTCGTTCCCCTCCCAGCTCCCTCGTTCCCCCTCCTGCTCTGAGGTTGAGCTGTTGCCCCCTCCCAGCTCTCTCATTCCCCTCCCAGGCTCCGGGGCTGTGCTGTTCCCCCTCCCAGCTCCCTCCCAGTTCCCTGCTGTGAACCCAGTTCAGGGATCTGTTGCTGGCAACGCGCCAGTCGAGGGGAGGACCCGAGAGGGGGGTGACAACTCCGACAAATCAATGTCAAAGGTTTGACATTTTCATTCATAGCCGTGTCAAAGCAACCTTTGCAGGGGGAAGGGGGGAGGTCTGCTTTCCTCTTGCTTAAGTGGTTGCCATTTATGTTTTAATTTGCTGTTAGACTTTTCAAAACCAAACAGAGGAACCCTCGGTTGTCGTTTTATGCTCCATTTCCCTTTCTCCCCCATCACTCCCCCGCCTTTTCCTGCATCCCCTGTGAAGGAATCTGTGCCTGGGGTGGCCCAGCTGCACATGGAGGGGCTGCTCCCCCTTGTAGGGTGTCTTATGGCCACTCTGGCCCATCCCTTCCAGGCTGGATGGCTGTTCCTCTGCACCTTCTCCTTTCCTTGTGCTGTGATGCTGAGTTGGCTGGGGTTGAAAAGGCAGGCTGCAAAAGTAGAGATATTTGTTGCTTTAGCTGGGAAGGATGGGGAGCAGGTGGCAGAGGTTTGTGCATTCCTGCTAGCCAGGTGTTAGAGAGCTTGGAGTGAAAAGAAGAAGATATCCTTGTTGCTATAATTTCTTTCTGTACTTTACAAATTGAAGAATATCAGCAATGCTTCCTTTCAGAAGCCACAGGCAGCTTTCTGACCATCTGAGATTCAGGAATCTGAGAACTGTTGGACCTCAAAGATTTCTTTCTTCCTTAGATTGGTTTAATCCCAAGTGAACTCCTTGGCTTCTTTTCTAGACGTGACCTTTGCCCATTACTGAAAATTTGGGCCCACAGACATCAGCTTTTATGATCTGAGTAATTCCCTTGGAAATGGGACCCAGTTTGGATGCAGCTGTAATATTAATGGCCTGGAGCTGCACAGCTGTTCCTGTGCTGTCACCTGGGGTGTGTGTGCCCCTTAAGACAGTGTTAAAGAGGACAAAGAATTTCTGTTCTGTAAATGCACCTTTAAGCAGGGCTGCTCACTTGGAAATGAAGCAGGTTTGTAAGCATTTCCATATCTGGGCCATGGCAGGACCCAGCAGTGTCTTGCAAGCAGGACTGGAGAATAAATCATCTGGTTGAGCCTACAGGAGCAATGTGAGTCGACAGAATGAAAATAAATGCCCAGTGTGAAGCCTGGCTAGGACAGCTGACTGAGTCTCCTGTACTTACAAAAAAAGTGCTGTGGAGTCCCTGATGGGCTGGGCTTTGGCTTTGCACTTCACATGAGAGGGGAGGTGAGCTCTCAGAGCAGGGAAGGAAATCAAACTGTGTCTGGTGTCAGAGGTGGCTTCTGAGGCTGTAAATGAACTGGAGGGTGAGTTTGTCCATTGGGAAGTGCCTCTGAGCTTTGACCTGGGTGAGGTAGCAAGGAGCTGGAATCACACAAGATCCTGTGGGAAAGAAAGAGTGATGATGTGACAGGGAAAGGAAGCTGCAGGAGAATTGGCTGATAGGAAAAGTTCCTTGGGGTTTGTTGTTACCCCCTGAGCTCGAGTCACTGTGAGAGGAAGGAGCTATGTCTTTGCACACCTTTAGTTTTAACTCTCTGGTTTTGTGTGTGTGGTCACTAACACAGGTGGAAACAAAAGTGAGTAAACATGAAAGTGTCATCCTTTGAGTGAGGGCTGAGCACTGTGTCTCATTCCAGAGACTCTGGAAGCTAAACTGGAGGACACAAGATGTAGGAGGAGTAGCAAACAGAGTGGAGCAGGTGTTTCCAGCCTGTGGGTGCCTCATCTTACAGTTGCACAGCCAACCTTCTACTCCTGCCTATGGCAGTGGGTGAAAAAAGAAATGTTGGACAACCCCTGGGTTCAAGGTGGAGGTTGCAGATCTTTTCCTTTATAGTTACAAAACAAATTTACAAGAAACATTAATGTTATGAGCTGCTTCATCTCTGTCTTGAGTTTCTTTTGGTGAAAAGAATAACCAGATGCTTCCCAATTTCCTTGCTTCTCAATGCAAGGAAAGAAAAATCATGAAAATAATGGAAGTGTAATCCAGTTTATCTCTTTAATCAGTTCCTCTTGGTTGAGAGCCTGGGAGACTTTCAGTGAATGGAAAGTCCACCCTCAGTTATTTTGGTGTCTGCTAGAATTGGAGTGTGTGTGTGTTGGTGACTTAAAACAGTGACAAAGTTGTGGGTGAAACTGTGTCTCTGTGCCACTGAAAGCAGGGATTTGGATTTTACAGTAGTTCCACTTTCAGGGGTGATGAAAACACTCCCTGTCTGGGCTAAGACCTCATGCATTTCAGGAACAAATTCTCAAGTTGAACTGTGAATCTCAATTGTTTTGCTCTCCATTACCAGTCTGTGGCTCTTTCCACGCTGTGTTTCAAACAGTAATTTTTGGATTTTGTTGCTTCAGTGTTACAGAGCTGAAGATGGAGAAGGTGTTAGCCAGCCTGATGAAAGATGTTCGCTTCAAGTTGCACAGACCAGGAGGCAAGGTGAGTTATTCTGCTGCTTTGGAATTGCTCCAGTTTTCACTTGCCAGTTCAACATCACAAGTGTTCCTGCCTCAGCGTCTCTCTTTGCATCCATGATGTCAGGCAGTGTAAATAATTCTAGAACTACCTTATATCACAATTTTTCAGTCTTTTGTTGTTCCCAGAAAGCAGTTGCTTGCTAACTCTTCAGCAAATATCTTTGTAACAGACAGGGAAGGTTTCTGGATGCAAAAGCTCCGTGTCTCTTCCCACACAATGTTTCTGGTTTTCCTGTGTTTTCTGCACTAAAATTCTGTTGGAGATGACAAATGGCTCTAAACTTCTCTGAAGAAACAAGGAAAATGCATTTGGTGATGTGTTACATCGGGATTTTTATCATCTGTATTTACTTGGAGCCTAAAACAAAGCTCCCTGGGTTGACAGGCACCTTTTTATTGACTTGGGCAAGCTTTGGGTCTGCCTCAAGTTGCTAATTCACGGAATTCACTCATTTGCAATTGATGTCTCGGGCATTGCTGCTCTCTGGCAAATTAAATCCTGCAAGAACCTGCATTTTGAATGGAAGTCAAGAATGTGTCAAGCATGATGCAGCACACACACTCTTTCTTTCCCCTCTTGTTGCTGTTTTGCCTGCCCGTGCTTTTGTCACCCCGTGTCTGAGGCGCCTTGTTCCCAGCGCTGGCTGGTGGGAGCCGTGGTGTTCCTGTGAAAGGTGTTCAGTGTTCCTGCACCTCACAGACAGCCAGAGCTGAGCTCAGCTCAGATGCTGCTCTATTTAAAGCCCTTTCCCATCACTGTTTTTGGCTGAAATCAGCCTGTTATGCCTGTGTTTTAAATGTCTGGGTCGTGCCTAGGGTATTGCCTCGTAGCAAAGCTCAGTTGTGATTTTTTAGTGCAGAAGTTATTTTAAATAGTTCCATGTATAAATACTATCCTTTTGTCCTAAATGTGCTTGTAGGGGGAGTAACTTCAGATTTCCTTTGAAGACTTTTTCAACAATTCCATTTGTGCAGAAATTGTATTTTAAATTTGTTACTGACATGGGACAGAATATTTGCTTTTCCAGATGTCGAGACAAATGTTATTTCATGGACAGTGGGCAAAAAGGAGAACATGTTTTGTTCCAGGAAATTACAATTTAAGTTTTGAAAAATGGCAGGAGAAAATGCCTTTTTAGTAACAAAAACTTAACCAATCCTGTTTGCAACCAAAACTGATCATTTTGGTATTTCTGCCACGCTTCCAAATTGTCAAATGCTCTACACATTTAAGCACGGATTTTTTTTAAATACACTTCTTTTTGCTTTCTTCCTTTCCTTCCAAAAAGCTGTAAACCCAGCCCCTTTCTGAGAGGGGCAGTTGCTGGTTTGGGCAGTGCTGCTGGGCAGGCCCTGCCAGGTGCTGCAGGCAGAAACTTGCACTGAAGGACTTGGTTCCTTTTGCTTTCAAAGCTGGGATTAAATTCCTCTTTTCCCTCCGACATCAAAGCGAGTGGGATTTTGCTGTTGACTTCACTGGGGCTGAGATCCATCCACTGTGGATGGTTTTAATCTCTTGCAGGAACTTAGAAATACAGAATAACCAGTTTTTATGTGACTCAATCTGAAAGAATTGGGTTTTAAGAACAGAGCTTCTCTTCATGGGAAAAATTCTGTATCATTTAATGAGGATGGAATTACAGCAGTTCTGTCAATATGAAACAGACTCCTTCAGGAATTACTTGAAAAATACATTAATGCAACCAAGGACTTGTTGTGTTTGTTAGCTCCATGTTTTATATTGCCATGGAGGCTCTGAGTGGTCGGGGGCATTTCCCAAGTTTTCAGGAGGGTTAATCTCTATTAAATTCCCTAAATTTGCCACATGGAAGTACAAGAAGCTGGGAGTGCAGTGGGACAGAGGAGGAGCTGAAGCTGACCCAGCTGGGAGCCTTTGGAGGGAAGTTCAGCTCTGCTCTCAGCTCTCCATGCTCTGAGTCATGTATATATTATAGTCCTGCACACAGGAACCTCATTATGATGCTCTTCAGTTCTCATTGCCTCAACTCAAGTCCATTATAAGTACCACGTTGGAACATGTATTTTTTGGGTTTCTGTGTGCAGCCAGGGAGCAAGCTGAAGTGCCTGTAAAATGTATATTTTATATTTAGGTATATGAAATATATATGTGGCGATGTCTGGGCGTGTGAATGTTCACCTGGCTACAAAGAGAATAAATTTGATCTTTCAACTTTTATGGAGGGGGGCAAGGGGGACTTGGTGAGTTCTAGAGAAGGTGTGTGGAGGTTAGTAAAAAGTTGTTATTAAAACAAAATCCTTCATTTTGTTTTGAAGTATAATGGAAGCAGGAAATGTTACAGCCAGGCTTTTTGGTGGGTTTTCCCCATCTTTCTTTTTTTCCCCCTGTTTTAAGAATGAACTTTTCTACCTCAGTCTAGTCTTAGTGTATTCCCTTTTTTTTTTTTTTTCATTATCATGTTCTCTTAACGAAAGAAGTTTTCAGTACTTATCCCAACCTCTCAAACCTAAAACCTACCATCTTTATCACTGGAACTTTCCTTCTTCTGACAGAAATCCTTGTATCTTTTCCTGGTGGAGTTGGCATTTTTTGGGAGTTCCCCTGATGTCTCAAACTGGTTAATGACATTGCACTCTGACTTTTTTCTCCTGAATTTGTTCTTTTAGCTTATAAATATTGTTGTTATGGTTTGAGATCTGCCAGAACAGGTTTTTAAGGAATCACAAGGCAGAAAAAGTTCTCCTATCTCCATGATGGCAACAGTGCTGCTTATTTAACAGAGGGAACAAATTTAGATAGAGAGCAAATCAAGCAAACCTCTGGGGTAGGCTTCTATCTTTGGGGTCTTGGAAAAATGTGTAAGGTCTCAAATTAATTGTGCTGCTCATCCAAACCAGGATTAAAGCTTGCCTGTGTGAGTGAAGCACATGGAATGGCTTCCATGCCCTTCCAGTAGCACTGATTTATTTGATCTGTCCAGACACTCAGTCATGGGCAGGTTTTATTTTCACAGTTTGCCTCTGAGTCAGTTTTAAATTTAGATTTTTTTTTTATTATTATTATTGGGGTGGAGGTTGTTTTTGGGGGTTTTTTTTGTTTAGATGAACCTCCCTGGAAGACAGGAATCAAACACAGGGTTTTTTTCATGCCCATTAGGGTGCAATTTTAAAATGAGATCTGTCTCAGGGGTCTGAAGAGGATAAAAGACAAGGTGGAGATGGGAGGAGGGGAGAAGCTGTTTTCCGAGGACATTATGTTTCCTGCCATTTGCTTTTTTTTCTTATTTATATCTCTTGCACTGACCTCACACTTTGGAAATTATGCACCTAGTTTTTTATCCCTCATTTTTGTCTTCCTTTTTTTTTCCTTTTTTTTTTTTTTTTTTTTTTTCCCCCAGCACCAGGAAGAAGAGATGCCTCATTTTGAAACCTAAAGGGGGGAATAAGAAAAGTCCTTTGTAATATATTGCCATATTATCACTAAATCCCCTGACAGTTGTGACACAGAAGCAAGTCACCTGTCACTTAAGCTTGAGGTCTCTTTAATTTTCTCCTGGAATTCGCACCAGGCTGTCTTTAATTTGAGGCCTTTATTGGAATTCTGAAACCTTTCTGCCTCCCCGGTGCTCAGATCTATTCTGAGTGCTGTTACAGAATGTATACAATAACCAACACAGGGATTCAGAGGGGGCTGAAGCACTGTTTATTTAACACTCTGGAGGGATTTTCGTGCTTATTCGGTCCTGGCTACCCAGCTTTCAATATCGCTTTGACAACCGTTATGCCCTTCTCATTAATTTTAAACAGTTAAAACACAGGAAAAAGAGAAAAAGTTTTCATTATTAAAGTGCTTTACTTTTTAATAACAGAGGATTCTGTCCGCCAGGGGAAAGGGCAAACCTCACTAATTTCACATTCATATTAAAAAGCGCTGGGAAGGTGACACTTGGTGCTGCCAGGAGGTTTTAACAAAAGGAAAGTGCTGGGGGCCGGCAGGAGCAGGCGGGGCCGGGAAGTTTTGTGTTTCACAGGCGGTGGAAACTTGGGAGTGCCAAGCAGGAGTGGCCACCTCGGGCAGGCAGCTCCACTCTGGGGCCACCGAACCTCTGCAGCAGCCCCCTGGGCTGGGGATGGGCACAGCTCCAGGGCACAGCTGAAGTGAAAGGCACCTCTGAAAGGAGTGTCCAGAGAAGGGCAGCAAAGGGTGCAGAGAGTGAATTCTGTGAGGAGCAGCTGAGGGAAATGAGCCTGGAGAAAAGGAGGTTCAGAAAAAAACAGCTCACAGACAGGAGGGTGCAGGATCTCTCCCAGGAGGAGAGGACACAGCCTCAAGCTGTACCAGGAAAGGTTCAGGTGGAAATCAGGAAGAGTTTCTTCACTGCAAAGGTGGTCAAGCATTGGAATGGGCTGCCCAGGAAGGTGGTGGAGTCCCTATCCCTGGAGGTGTTCAGGGAAAACTGGATGTGGCACTCAGTGCCATGGTTTGGTTGCCAAAGTGATGATCAGTCAAAGTTTGGACTCGATGATCTTGGAGTTTTTTTTCTGACCTAATGATGCTGTGATTCTGTGAGAGGGGTCATGACCCTTTCTTGAGGGGATTGGGAGACAGCAGAGGCCAGAAACCTGGGAGAGTTCATGAGTTAAAACAGCCAGGCTGTCTTTGGAAGTGCAGGTGGACAGTCAGTCCAGGCAGTGAGTGAGCAGGAGCTCCAGCCCCAAGTGTGTTTGCTCTCTTGAGGAATCTCCCAGTGCCTGGAAGCTGTGGGATCCTGAGTTGCAGAGAGGGCACAGTGCAGGGCATTCAAACTACATTTGAGGTCTGTCTCTGGGCACGTTTGCTGTGGGGTACAGAGTGGCACATCTGGGACAGGAGAGCATTTTGTGTCTGGTGCTGGCAGCCCCCAGGTCCCTGGGATTTCTTTGTGGTGTCAGTGGGATGTGACTGCTCTGGACTGGCAGCAGTGCAGAGGAAAGGGGTTTGCAGCATTAGCATGCAGATCTGCCAGAGAACAACAGGACTGCTGTCTTGGCACAGGCCTGCTCCAGAATCCCAGGAGCTGATATTTGTATTCAGTCAGCCCTGCTTGGATGAGGGCTCTGACCAGTATCAAGTTGCTGCCTTGGATCTGGCACTCTCACACTTGGATGCTGGTTCCTGTCTGTGTCATGCTGGAGATCTGTGCCCCTTTTCTGGGAGAGGTGCACATCCATGGATGCTTGGCTTTGCACTTTGCTGTCAGCTTTCCATCAAAAATTTCACTTGTTCTCTGGTCCACATTTCCTTTCTCTGCCTGGATCCCTCAGAGATGGAGAGAGCCTCTCTTCTCCTCCCAGTAACAGCTTGCTCCCAGGAATGTTTGTTTTCCATTTCCTGAACTGCCTCCTCCAGTGTGATCCCAGGAAAGCTGGAACACGTGCAAAAATGCCCTTTTGGCCTGAGGAAGTTTATTCTGTCGTGCCTTTGGTGCAAGGGGTTTGTCCTGCTCTGGAGGAGCCAAGTGATGGCAGTTCCAGTCAAATGTGATGTGGTGACAGTGAGGAAAATTCATGTGGAAATCCATGCTGGAATTCCTGAGAAGTTCATTTGGTTGCCTTTGTTCACTGGTGCTGAATTTGGTCTCTTTCTCTGGAGTTTGGGGGTGATTGTGGATCTCGTGGTCCCCTGCCTTGGGTGTTTTGGGGAAATGCACAGGGGAGTTTGCAGCATCACTCTGAAACTCTTGGTCTAGGGTCTTGGGGGAGTTATTCCAAATAATTCCAATGGAAACAAGCAGTGGGAACTGGCCTGTTGTACCTGGAAGCAAAAAAAAAAATGAAAAAGAAAAGCAAGGGAAAAAGATACATGATAGATGTTAGAAAACACAAAATTAAAACTGATTTGTTCTCCCCACCACACGGCACTCACTGGCTGCTCTGACTTTAACATCTTTATCTGGATTTTTTTTTTTTTTCCTCTAGTAATATTGAGAGGATTACCTTTGTTGGCCCCTGGGTAGTTGCTGTGTGATTTTACTGTTATTAAATCTATTGTAAACTGCTTCATTATTCCTGACTCAAATTCTCTCTTTCCTCTAATCCTCCTGCCTCCCTGGTAGAAATCCTGTGGCAAGAGCCCTCAGGAAGTCCGGGAGAGGGCCACAGTCCTGCAGACAAAATTTGAAAATCACGTGCACTCCAGCGAGGAGAACGTCCGGTGGGCAAAGAAAGGTCAGTGAGTTTCCTTCCACCTACCCCACAAGGGCTCAGAGCAGCTGCCAGGGTTTCCTTCTGGGGCACAGCATCAGGGAAAAGGCCTGGGAGAAACATTTTGGGGCCGTTGGGCTCTGCAGGGGGTTGAGGCAGGCCCAGAAGGCTTTGTGGTGATATTAAATGTTAATTTCTGCCGTTCCCGTATTACGTGCAAATGAGATTTAGTCTTGGCTTTCAGTGGGATTCACGTCTGAGGGCTCTGACCCAATCACAGGAGCCAGTGGGTTGTGTGTGTTATGCTGGGGAGAGGATGGGTGACTTCCTCCACCACGTCCTGCTGCAATTCCCATCAGATGCCTGCAGTTCACACCAGGGGTGAATTTGAAGCCTGAAAGACAGGATACAACCCTGACCAGGGAAGGATCTGGGACTGGAGCTGGTTGTGTGGGATGGGACATAAAAGAGAGAGGGGCAGCAGCTCAAAAAGGCAGAATAAAAACTGGGATGGACTTGGTAGTTGTAGCTGTGTACAATTCTGGGGTTTGATCTGCCATCTTTTCCAAGCAGGATGCACAGCAGCAGTCACTGAGCAGTGTAAGAGACTCTGCTCTTCTTCCTCTCAGCTCGGAAAATCGAGAGGAGGACAGATTTGAGAGAAAGATTAAAATCTTACTGGGGAAAGAAACACCAAACTGCCTCCTGAGAGGAGCCAAAAAGGTGGTGCAGGGTAGGGACTGTGGGAAGTCAGACCCCAGAGCTCCTGAGCAATTACTTGGAATTTGACTGAGTTACTGAGACAAGTCCACAAAATGCAAACCCTTTGTGAAAGAAACTAAGCCATTCTTGCTCACAGTATTTAGGACTGGAGCCTTTCCCCTTTTTTTGAGTCTCTTCTTCCCACATCTCCCTTCCTGATTGTTTTCTTTTTTACCTCATTGCTCTGAGTCAAGTCCTGCTCTCTAAGCTTGTGTAGAAGTTATTTCAGTTCTGCAGCATTTCCAGTTGGGGGGGGTCCTGATGAGGTGAATTTTAATGGTTTGCATCATTCTTGTGTACCTGCTGTGTGCACCTGCATACAGGTGTGGCACAGGTGTGCCTCTGTGTGCTCACCTTCTGAAATCTCCTTCCAAGGGGTCCAAAACCATATGGAGAAATTGCTCTTGGAGTTATCCAATGTCTGGAGAAACTGGAGGAGGGGAGGCTGTTCTCAAGATAAAAGTTGAGTTCGGCGTGAAAATTGTTTGGAATTTTGAGAAGGGATTGTTCAGGAGGTCAGAGGTGCTGGTTTTTTCTGAATGTTTTGTTCCCTTCTTAGGTGATGACACAGCAGAGCAACCAGAGTATCTCCTGTGACTACCTGCTTTACCCCTTTTATTCTGCATGCTTTTGATTATGTGTGGCTGTATTGAGGGGCAAAGGATTTGAAATTCTGCTGTTTCACTCTTTGCTCTCTCTCCATCACTGCACACCCTGGGCTGAAATCTCACCCCACCTCCAGCAGTGGCAGTGCTGATTTCAGTTCCTTGTGGTTTTCAAACACCTTCCTCCTGCAGTGAAAGTGTTGGACTTGCTGCACAAGCAGCTTGCCCCCATTTTCAGGTGTGTGGTGTAATTTTGTAGCTGCTCTTTTAAACCCACAGTCTCAAAGCATGTGACTAACATGATCATAATCCTTCATTCTCCATGGATGAGCTTCTTGCTGCTCCCTTGGGATTCCTTGTACCCCATGCAAACTTCTAACCTGAAATGTGGGTGACAGGAACAACCAGTGAGTAACTCTGGTCACCCCTAAAAAACCTCTGTGGTTCCTGTCTCCCAGTGGCACTGTGCACACACCCACCCACACACACTTGTTGCTGACCTCAGCATTAATAACCTCTTTAGCCACAGGAAAGAAGCTCAGAAAGTACATCAGGAAATGCAGAAATGTTGTGCATCACATTTATCTTGTAGAGGAGCACTCCACCTCTTTTTCCAACTCTGCTATCTACATATGCAAATTTTCCACTGCTGAGTGGCTTCCATAAGCCCCTCTTCCTCCCCTCTGAGCCAGGCATCATGAATAATTAACATGGCAGCTGGCTTTTGCTTTCATGGCAGACAATCAATTGGAAACTGTGCCAGAGATGCATTTGTTTCTCTCTCTTTTTCTGTTTTTCCCCATTTTCTGACCTAGTCAATGTTAATAAGCAGTGTTTGCACTGCAGCCTGCTTTCAAAAGGCGAGTGGCTCGCTGCCCGCTCTCCCCTTCTGCCTCTGGGTCTCGTGTTTTTCACACTCAAATCAAATGGTTCAGGGGAGGTGCTGCCCTTCCAGCTTGATTGACTGGTCAGCAGTGAGGTGGGTGGGTGGGAGGAGGGGTCTGCCTGGGCCCTGCCACCTGAAGGATGAACCTTGTCAGGAGTGGAGCCCCTCTGGGGAAGGGGTGGATGCTCACCCCAAGGCTTTGCACGGTGCTGGGTGCTTCATTTCAGAGCTGTGGGGCCAGAGAGAGCTCTGGAGACTGATCCTGTGTGCCCCTGAGTTACAGAGAGGGTGAGGAAGCAAACCCTGCTTTCCTCCTGCTCCTTTCCCAGTTTTGCAGCCAGCAGTTGAGCTTCCTCCCTTCTGTCCTCAGTGCCTGTGTGTGGGGAGGACAGCAGAGTCACAGGAGCCCAGGGCTTTGGCACAGCACTCAAATCCATGGTGGTTTTGGTGCATCCTTCCCTCCTGCTCTGGCAAAGTGCCTCCCAGTTTATCCAGCCATGCTGAGGCTGTGCCCTGGGGCCAGTGCTGGGAGCTGGCTGCCAGCTGAGAGCCTGGTGAACAGGTTATGTCACCTGTCTCCCTCTCATACCTCATTACCCTCTCGTCCCCTGTTCAAAATAACAACAAACCAGCCCATCTAATCCCCATCGTATATAGAACACGCTGGGTTTTTTCTTTTTTTTCCTTTGATTTTCCACACTTACATTTCCTGGAGGAAAATAGGATGCAGAGGTGCAAAGGACCAATCTAAATCCTCTGTCTTACATGAGCACAAGTCCAAATCCCACTCCAAGCCAGTACATGTTACCTCAGTCTTGTGTTGGTGTGGCAGAAACTCTCAACAGCTCAGGCAGTTTGTTCCTGAGGCATCAAGATAAGGAGCCCTGTACATGAATTATGACCTGACCTGCACTGTTACCAGTCTTTGTGAATTGTTTTCCTAAAGCTCTGTCTCTTTGATCATGAAATCATAAAAGAATTTCAACTTTAAAAAAACCCCAACACAATAAAGCTTTCAGTATCTGGCCACTCTAATTGCACATAAAAGCCAGAAAACTTGGCTCTGGCAACACTGAGAGGTCTAAAGACCTGATAGTAAAGATTTTTAAAAGAATCTCATCCACAAAGGTCTTGATTTCAGTCTCGTGGGTGCTGTGATGAGCATCTCAGCTCTGAGCTGCTGGGAGGTGAGGCAGTTTCCTGGGCTGGGATTGTGACCTGCAGGTCCAGCCAGGCTCTCAGTTCACCCCTGGGTTAGTGCCTTGCAGCACTCCCTGGTTTTGTGTGCTCTGACTCACAGCTGCATCTGGCAGATGTCTGTCAGGACTTTGGGAAGAGGGGAGCCTTTGACACTTTGATTCTCTAACTCTGATCTGGGGAGTTGGTACCAGCAGCTTTTCCTCTCTGCACGACCGTGGGAGGTGAGCTCAGCCTTCGTAATAAGGGGATCTTTAGTATCAGCCATTCCAAATGCTGTGAGCCAGACAGCTGTATTAGCTCCAATGGGACTGAATTCAAAGCAGGAGCAAGTTCCTATTGTTCCCTTTGAAGAGTTACACCTTCTCCTAGGTGAATTTGACCAATAACTTTATGAAAAAAAGCGCAGCAGAACAGGGGTTTTGAGAGCATTTGAGCTGGTTTATAAGCCCTCAGAAGGGTGGCCTTCAGACGAGACACTGAGACAGTATTTGGAATTTAGCATTCTCTTTTTTGGGAAAACACAGGTCTCTCAGTGCTCAGAAGCCTCTAAAAGAGCAGCATTGTGAAATTGGGAAGAAGGTGCAAAAAAACTCAATCTTTTCTTCTCATCGATTGGGAAAAGGAGTTCGCTTTGCTCAGTAAACAGAGCTTTGATGGATTCCCTGGGTCCTTCCAGGAGCTGATCTGCTAAAATGACATTTTTATTACTGTTCATAAACTCCAATCTCCGGCTGCTGCCAAGAGATTAGACATAAGCTGTGGGCAAACTTGCTGGTCCAGTGGCTCAACAGGCAAGGGCAGGAGAGGTGAGAGTTTAGAGCTCACTGCAGTCAGGAGTGAGAGGGAGAGGAAGATGCAGGAGGTGCTTTGGAGTGAGGGCTGGGGGCACACAGGAGGTTTAACAAGCAGGGGATTGAGGGGAGGCATTTTCTGAGCTGCAGAGTTTCCTTGCTGGAAGTCCCTCTATTCCCAGAGCAGGTCCAGCCCGGGTGTAGTTATCGTGGTGGGGAGGAGCAGAGGTAGTGCTCATATTAGTGGATGATTGTCTTTAGAGCAATGAGCCCTGAGGGAAGGGCATTACAGGAATATAAAGATGGGAAGAGAAATTTGCACACAGTTCTATTATTTTTCCCTTTTGAGAAGGTGAGCTCTGTTCTCAGTGTGCTGATGAGTCAGGAAATCCATCCGGCTCTCAGATATTTATAAGGGACTAGCTGGTAACTGGTGAAAAATGCATGGACTACTGGGACTCTAATGCCAGAGGAGTCTTCCTGTGCCATCTCCATGCTTCTCTTTCTTCATCCCTGCATCTCTGTTCCCACTCTCCTCATACCTGCTGCCACTCAGTGGCAGTGACTCTGGAGAGATGTGCTACAAACTCACCTTCTGTGGCCAAAGGGGCAGCCTTGCAGGAGGCAAACCCAGTGCAAGTGAATGGAGCTTTGTTTCAGTTCCTAACACCTCCCCAGCACCTACCTTCCCCTTTGGGGATTGTACCAGTACTGTGCAAGCTTCACAGCTTTTTAACATGCCAACCTTTTCTGCCAGCTGCTGACCAGAAGGTGTCCCAAGGGACCAGACCAATGTCCTTTCAGCTGGAGCAGCTGAATCTTTAAGTGTGTATATATATATATAAAAATGCAGCAGCAAACAGAATTCACTGGTGTTTTTCTTTCCCCTCAGCACTGCAGTCTTTCCTTTGTGCCTATACCATCTATCCCAAGGACCTCAAGCACATCTTCCACATCAAATCTCTCCACCTGGGTCACGTGGCCAAGAGCTTTGGGCTGAGAGATGCTCCCAGGAACCTGACTGCTCTTCCAACTGCAGGCTCAAAGAGGAAAACCAAACCAACTCCAAAAAGGTAGGTCAGTGTGGTTCCTGAGCCAAGGAACATTGGGTGACACGTTGGGCTTGCTCCAGGAATCAAGTGTAAATCAAAAAGCAGATCTGTTGGTAGAAATGATCCTTCTGCAAACCTGGAGGTGTGAGTAGTTCTGGCAGAACATTTCTGCAAAATCCTGTGGGATCTCTCCCGAGAATAGTGTGCAGCAAGCCCAGAGTTGCAGCTCTGTCCCCTCTGGTGTGTGCTCAGGGCTGCTCTGGGTGTTCCTGTTCTGTGTAAGGAGTTGGAGACTCCCTGATGCTGCTGGAGGAGCCCTGAACCCTCTTCTGTGCTTGCAAGGGAGCTGAGGGTGCTCAGTGCATCTGATCCTGGCTGCTAGAAAATGGTTCCACAGCACAGATAATCCTCTCTTTTGGGATCCCAGTGCTAAGGACATGCTCTCCTCCCTAGTGCAATGGCAGGATCCAAACCTCTGCCTTGCCAGCAAAATCACTGCAATAATTCAAAGGAGGAAAATGTTTTCTTTATCAGCATCAATTGTGACTCTTTCTGTGTAATTGTTGCTACAAACTCTGTTAGCAAACCTCAGCCATGCAATCAAAGCACTAATTCATAATTGTTCCAGGGCTGGGCACTTCTCTTGCACATGCACCTATCTTGTGAAAAGAAAAAAATGCAAGGAGAAGGGATTTTAAAATAAAAAGTTGGAGCCTGCATTGTCCTGCTTTCAGCAGCCACCAGGGACAGGCCACTGCTCTGCCTCCTGCTCCAGCTGACCCTCCTCAGCAGATGGGCAACAGGATGGGAATGCCCCTGTGAGCAGGGGATTTAAGGGAGCTTTATTTCGGGAAGAATAGCCTGATTAGCTGATAAAGAGCATGTAAGATGGTATGGGGTGGGCTTTGATGTCTTGCTGGCCCAGCAGGGTGTCAAGCTATGACTGACAGTAGCGTGTCACAGGATTACTTGGCCTGTAACAATGCCTCTCTCTGTTCTTGTGATGTTGCTACTCTGTTAGAGCTACTTTTTCCCTTGTTACAAACCTCTTGTAGAAGGGGGTTCCTCCTCCCCAAGCCTTCATCCCATTATGGCACAAACAAGCTCAAGATACAGTAGGTATTTACACGCAGGACGTGTGGGGTTGGGGGATGTGGAGGTGTTGGAACAAATGGTCTGAGAGTGATTTGAGAGCTCATTTGTACGTGGATCACAGAATTGCAGCTCAAGGAAAGTGGGCAGACTTTGCACAGCTCCAGATTTCAAACCCAGGAGCATCTGCAAAGTTAAGATGCTGCAAAAAATAGCCAAAATTCTGATGTGCAACAATTGTTTCTGCCTGTGAAACTTGGTTCTAATCAGCTTTCTCTCTGTGTGAGCTTAAAAAAAAAATAGAGAGGGTATATTAGTATTTATGACATAGTTTAGAGAAAGTGAATATTGATTCAAATTCAGTCTGCACTTGCATAAATCCAAGATAATGCTATTAACTTAGAGAATTGCTTTTGATTTCACACTGACAAAGCAGAAAGCAAAACTTAGCCTGCCTTTTAGAGGATAAATGGTTCCTAATTGTAAAATGCAAGGCTTGAAATTATAACAGCACAGTCACAGAGCAATCTTTTTAATTATATTTCTCACATGATGCTGTGAGTGTTGGTTGTCGTATTACACATTGTCTCCCAACATCCGATACTGGTTTTTAATCAGGCTGCTCTCTAAAGCCTCATCTCTCAGCACCTGCCTAGAGAATAAAGAGCAGGCACTCCAGGTTGAAAGTGGGGTAAAGGCAATCATTAAATGTTTCCTTAAGAGGACAAAGAAAACTTTTCATTTCTTTTGAAGTCTCCTTTTGTGCCTCTCGCCTCCTTGGAGAGCCTGCTCGGGGAAGGTGAGACAGTGAGAGGGAGCAGCCAGGTGTGTGTGATGTCCCAGTGCTGAAAAGTGGGAGCAGCCCACTCCTCAATGCCCATGCAAACTTCCATGCATTTTTCAGAGGTCTTTGTGCAAACCAGCTGTCCCCTCAGCTGCAGTGGGTCTTGCAAAAACCCGATCTGAAGGCGGAAAAAAAACTGCTCGCGCTGTTTTTCGAAAGTTGCAGCGCTGTGTTGAGGTGAGAGATGAGCACACGAACCAGATACTGCATATTGAGTTACAGTACATCAGCTTAGTCAGTGTCTGGGCTCATGCTCTGACTGCAGGGTAGAGGCAAGGAAGCTGATCCCACTTGCATGGAGGGATTAGCTGTCCCTGGTTCTCTGTGGAGCCGCAGCACGCCGAGGAAGTGGCTGACAGGCCAGATAGACTTGTCTTTAGACTCCTGCACAATGCAGATGCCAAAGAGCCACTGCCATTCCTCCATGCTTCCTGTGCTGCTCAGGCTTTTGCATTCTGGATCAGTGGGAATCTGTGGCAACTGAGGGTCTGCTTTCCCTTTGCAATCAGCAAGGCCGGCGTGTGCCCCCAAAGGCTTTCACTGCAGTGAGGAGTTGCAACTTAATTTGGCTTTTTTGTGAGTTTAAGCCATTACAAAGAAAGATGTCTCTTTAGTCCACTGATTCTGTGAGACTCCCTGCTACTGGAATCTTTGATGCAAGAAATGCACATAAAGGTTGCATTTACTGTATCAAGAACTGCTACAGCATATGCAAAAAGTGATATAAAAAACAAAGGTGAAAACCCCCTCGTGCTTCAGAGTTTAAGTCCAACCCTCAGGTAAATTGGGATCAGGAAGAGATGTCAGAGCACTGCTGTCCATCATTACCACAGAGCCACTGCTCTGATGTGGAGATGGGCATGGCCTGAAGGCTTTGGCTGCAGCATCACTGTGTTAATTCATTCTTCAGCATGGTCAGACAGAATCAGACCACTCCTGGGAAACAGACCCTGTAGCCCTGTGTCCTCCACATGGCCAGGGCAGCAGTTTCCTCTGGGTGCAAACTCGTAGCCTTTTACCTTCTCTCCCACCTCACATCCTTGGTTCCACTTTTGAACATCTTGGCATTGACAATTTTGAAAAAACTAATACAGGGCTTGTGTCTCGTCTGCAGCTGAGCCTCCCTGCACAGCAATTGTCTCATCATTAGAAGCACTTTGCTTGCCAGTTTTTATGTGCACATTCAGAGCTTTCCTGATATCACTTAATTAGTCAAAATGCAGCTTTGGAGTTCTGCCCACTGGGAATTTCACTTTGTTTGGGCAGTCTGGTCTAGAAGGCCAAACTGGAGCTCAGGTAAGAGCATGTCTCCATGGGCAAATGGAGCCAAAAATGAGAGTAAGAGACATGGCTGCTGTGAAACATCACCATCACTCTTCATTAAGGCAGTTCAGGGACACAGGTGAGTCCTGGTTACCACATCATGATGTTATAAAAGAAATCCTCTTATGAAATTAAAGTTTTATAGTTGTAAAATCCATCTGATTGTTTCCTGCATGCAGCAATGCCCTTTATTACTGTCCTGTTCCACTGTGGCTGCAGCACAGAGCCTTTGCTCCATCTCTGACCAAGGTAACAGAGCTGGAAAAACCTCTGTGCACCAAAAATGATCATCTCTCTCTAACTGAAATATATTCTGTCCTCTAGGCTAGGAAAGGGCCTGACAGAAGCAAGAATCCTGGGAGGTTCCCAGTGCTGCTTTTGTCCTTTTTCCATCGGGTGAAGACCAAGGGATGGCAGTGAAAGTGAGACTGGGGTTTGTGGGTGGCTGAAATGCTTTTGACTTCAGCAGGGCAAGGTGGGCGTTGCTGTTCAGCACATCCCAGTGTGGAGACCACCCTGCCCTGAGTGTTCTGGAACAGGCTTGGGGCTCATTTTGGCTGGGTAATAATTTTCCTCGATCTTCTCAAGTGTCTGCATCAGCTGGGAGCAGAGGACCTGGGCCATCTGTTGACCTGTCGAGAGCAGTGTAGGATTGCTGATGGATTTCTTGCCCCCACTCTGCAGAAACAACAGCAGCAGAACCAACCCAAACAGGGTTGCATGGGCTGCAGATGGTTCATCCAAGGCTGTAAGTAGGAAAAGCAGGTGTTGCAGCAGCCTTGGCCCAGAGGTAACCCAGCTCTGCTGCTGGCACAGTGTCAAGGAGCTGTTGGAGATGCTGTCAGGCAGATTGATGGTGCAATCCACATTGAAATGTTCTCTGATAAATGGAACAGCCTCCTCGGGTCTCCTCCAAAGGCACACCATGAGTTCTGGGACTGTGCGTCAGAGCCTCGTCCTCCTCCTGCCTCAGCTGGAGCAATCTGGGAGCCTTTGCTTGCTGCAGATGCTGGGAGTTGGGTAAAGGTCACTACACCTGTGCACTGCATTGCAGCAGCATCTCACACAGCAAGACAAAGGAACAGGCAGTGATGCCAACCAGGTTGAGAGACACCTCCAAGAACAGGCTCACTCAGCACTGAGCTGAAAAGATGAGCAGAGGCATCTTCTGAGCCAGCAGAGCCAGGAGAAGGAGAGCAGTCCAAATTCAGATTTCCACAGAGCTTTGGGGTTGGGCAGCACCAACATCCCTGAGATCACTGTGCCTCCCAAGTGGGGAAGGGGAGCAGTGTGCTGGGAATAGCTCTGTGGGTGTAGAAGGGAAATGGAGCAGAGGAAAGAAGGATTTTACTCTTTCCTTCACTGGACACTTTCTTCCAGATGTTCCTCTTCTGCCTTTTCATCATTCAGTGATGTATTTAGCAAGATTCACAAGTTTCTCATGTTTTAAACAGTGAATAAAATCCTTCCAGTTTTCTGGAGGAGAACAGATTTTTTTTTTTTCTTTAAAACTTTGGCCTGGTCTTTTCCAGCCTTTCAGGAGATAACAAAGTCATCTGGGGACAGTTCCTCTTTTTCCTTATTGCCTCTCTGCTGAGGGTCTTGGTACCAGATTTTGTGAGGTTGCAGCTTAATTACAGACGTGCACAGGCAGCTCTGAACCTGAGTCTTTTATTCCTCCCTCTGTCTCAGTACACCATGATACCTAGACATGAGATCACAGCCAGAGATGCTGATAATCCATGTGTTTTTCCAGTGATGGGAACATGGGTTCTGTCTGTGTTGCAAATGCATCTTTACATTTACAGCCTTTCTGTGAAGCTCTTTGCCACAGTCTCACCACACAGCTCCCTTAAATGAACATCCCACCAGCCCTCAGCAACAGGGAAAACACAGGGAGGTGGGACAATGCACATGGAGGCCAAAGAGATTAAATAATTTACCCAAAGCTGCTCAGGGGGTGAGTGGTGAGATCTTGCTCAGTTCTCCTGGGCTTTGTCTCATATCACTGGGCAGGGAAGGTGCCCTGTGGTTCTCCTGCTGCTCTGGCACAGCCCCAGACTGTCACCAGTTGGGCAGAGAGGGCAATTTCCAGCTTTGCAGCAGAAATCAGGGCTCCTGACCTGGTGCAGTTTCCTGGTGTGCTGTCCCTGCAGGCTGGTGCTGTTCCCTGTAGCTCTCCCATCTCATGGTTAGGCTGTGCCTTGACAGCTGCTTTCCTTCTGCACAGGTTCCACAGCACAACCCCATTGATTTTTGTGGCCCTGGGTTAGAGGGAGGATGCTCCCTCTTCCCTGCATCCTTGCCTCTCCATGTACAGCTGATCACCTCAGCAGGGAGTATTGATTTACTAATTGGGCAGCAATTTCACCTGATTGATAATAAAGTGTTGGACAACCTCCCTGCTGAGCTGCAGCTCAGCCCTGCAGCTACTGGTGGATTCCTTGTCCTTTTGCAGCAGAGTTCCTTGTTGTTAACTGAACTGGTCTGTTGCTTGGAAACCCAGGAATGACTGTAGGAAATGCTTGGAGACAACAACCAAAGTGTCAAATGGGAACTTTTGGAAGGGGCTGAGCAGAGGATACACCTGCACAGGCTGTGGGACGGGAGCAAGCAAATACCCCAGGCAGCCAGGAGTTCACTTGCCTTGTCTCCCCTGTGTGTTTGGCCTATTGAATGCATTGATCCATTGCTGCAGCCAGAAATTCCTCCTCTTCAGTGCCCAGCGTGGGTTTGGGCACCTGCAGGGACTCTGAGGCAGTGCCATAAGGTGTCACCTTTGGGATTGCTGAGTCCCTGTGTGGTCACCAAAGCTCACTGGCCTGGGGCTGCTCCTCATTCCCCCGTGTTCAGGGGGACAGACAGGTCTCTGTTCTGTTTTTCTGGAAAGATCTCTTACAGGTCCTGACTGGAACTTGCTCAGAGAGGTGCACCCTGGAGGTGTTTGAGGCCAGGCTGGAAGGGGTTGGGTTTGTCTTGGGTTCTCTGCCTTTTTGCAGAAATTCCCTGAGCTAGCAAAGTCTTTTTTCCAAGCCTGAGGTGGAAGAAAAGAGCAGAAACTCTTCAG
>VZTB01010631.1:143647-360529 GCA_013397245.1 Thryothorus ludovicianus
AGAGGATTTTTTTTTTCAGGAAAGTGAGGGGAGGAGGGAGTAAAATAAACAATACAGAGAGGGGTAGGGTGCACGCATTGACGCTTAGCACGCCGAGCATCCCTCCACAGACAAAATAAATAAAAAACCAAACAAAACAAACAAAAAATAAATCAAAAATAAAAAAACCCACCCCGCGCGCGCCTCGGGATGCAAATTATTATTTTTTTTTTCCACCCCCCCCTTTCCCCGCCAAGCCACCGCCTTGTAAAGCTTTGACAGAAAATAATGAGAAACACTAAATCTTTTATAAGGTCAACACTCAAGCAGCTGTCAAACAAGAAAAGAATTTAGCGAAGGATCCGCAAAAACTTCCATCGCCTCATTAAATCCAACAGGGCCGGGGCCCGGCGTGGTGAGGAGGCACCGGGGCGCCTCCGTTTTGTGTCAGTAATTTGCGGCGGAGGAAGGAGCGGAGACGGAGCCGCCAGCGCCGAAGGGGCCTTGGGGGAGGCTGGGGAATCGTTAGAGCGCCAGGAGCGGCCCCGGCTCCTAATTGGAAGCATTGGGCATTATCAACGGAGGATTTGCCTCGGCTCCCTGACAGCTCTCTAGGCCTGGAATGATAGCCCACTTGTCAGTGTAAAAGACCATTAAAAACAAACCATTTTGATTTAATTGGAGGCGGTGTGCTGGGGGCCCAGGTGAGGCGCTTCATCAGCCGATGTTGGCTGCTGATGCCTTTTTCCCCCTGTATTGATGGCTTTTTTTTTTTCTTTTTTTTCCTCCCCTCCCTTTCAAAAACTGTCTAGGAAAGAGAAAGAGGTGCTGAAAGATCCTTCACAGCCGCGTCGAGAGCGGCTTTCAATAGGGTTGTCAACAAATGCCATGACAAGTTAGAGGGAGGCAGGTACTTTTAAAACAGACGTTATTCTGTCCAAGATGAGCTGTGCTCAGAGGTGAGTGTTGGATTATTAGGGTTACAAATAATGTGGCTTTTCCTGCCAGGAGCGTGCTTAACTGGCTTAACGAATGGGGTTGATTTTTTTTTTTTTTTCCTCTCCCCACCTTTCTAAGAACAGAGGGAAATGCAGGGCAAGGGAGCCTGGGCTAAATGATCTTTATTTGCTTCAAGCCCAGGAAGATTTTAAACAGTGCTTGGCAATTTTGGGCTGCTGTATTTAATATCCCATGGAGATTTGAGTCGGTTTTTTTGTTTTTTTTGGGTTTTTTTAAATTTTTTTTTTTTCCCTTCCTGAAAATAATGGCCACAGATATTTGCTGGGGTTCACTGGTCATTTGGTCTGGACAACAGCATGAGGAAAGAAGAATGAACCCACTGGAGCTGTAACCTGGTGTGTGCCCCCCACCTCCCTGGCAGATGTTTCAGGGTCAGACCAGAGCTGGCAGCTTTCACACTTGACCTCACGTGCTTGACATCTGAATCCTGACCCTTTTCATTTTTAACTTAAAGTTGTCTTGATAAATAGCATCTCTGCAGAAGTCAGAACAGGGCCATGAACGAAACCCCAAATCCATTTCAAAAGCATTTCCATGGGGTTGTGCACTGGAAGCAATGGCAGGTGCTCACCCATAACCCCACACAGTGTGTGTGTGTTTTCACCCTGCCACGAGCTGTGAGCACCCAAAATCTGTTCCTTCATGGGTCAGAGTCTCCAGAAGAGCAATGGGAATTGGCTGCCAACTGTTCCTTGTGCTGCCTTTGGACACTGGGGCTTGGTTGTAGGTGGGGTCAGCCCTGGAGGTGATTTAGGCTGTAAAGCTGCACAGGAGGAGCTGTTTTCCTGTGTTAATCAGGAGATTTCCAGAGCAATGGAGATGGCAGAGGAGTGATGGTCACTCTGAGGGAGACACAAGGAAGTGCTGAGCATGGCAGGTAATGGTTTTTACTAAGAGAGGGTCAATTGAGATAAGATAGAAGAAGTTTTTTTACAATGAGGATGCTGAAATACTTGGACATGTTGCCCAGGGAGGTGGTGGATGCTCCATCTCTGGAAACATTCAAGATCAGGCTGGATGTGACTCAGAAACACAATCTGGTTGAGGACAACCCTGCTCACTGCAGGGAATCTGGATTAGATGGCCCTTAAAGGTCCCTTCCAAGCCAAAATATTCTGTGACAGAGGGCAGCAGTGGGTGGGATGAGAGGGTGAGTACCCAGTGCACGAGGGATAGCGGGAAAACCTGGATAATGAAAATGCTTTGCTGTGATTTGAGCAATTATATTGCTGGAATCTTTGCCTGTGGAGGCAAACCAAGAAAACCTCCAGAATCTGCAAGGAAATGCTGTGATGGTGACAGGGGCCCAGAGCCTGCAGTTAGCCATGGAATGGCTGTGGGGTGGGAGGTGACAGCTCTGCTGTGGCCCCAGAGGAGACGTGCAGGGATCATGCCCAGGGCAGCTGGGTCTGTGCTGCCTGTCTGGAACCCTGCAGGGTGTTGTGGTCTCTGTTTGCTCTGTGCCTGCCACAGGCCAGCGATGCTGCTTTGGATTGTTATTGCAGGGCTGGGAGCCACCAGCTCGAGTCACTTGGGCCACTGAACAACCATCAGCTGACACTGATTTTAATTCTTTCTGGTCAGCCAAAATCCCTGCAGAAGGGAGGATTGATCTGCTAGTGTGGTGACAGGAAGCTCTTGAACTCATAGCTTTATTATTTAAGCACTATTTAGGCCCCAGGAGAAGAGTTTTATAACACTCTAAGTCCCAAAAGTTTTTCTGCCCTCAAACCCAGGAGGACCAGTGCTGCACCTGAGCAGCCAGCTCTGTGTGCTGTGTGTATCAAGCCCAGGTTATTTAAGCAGAATCTGTGGCTTTTCTGACAAGACAACAGCTGCAAGATTACATGAGCTGTGCTTGTCAGTTCAGCTCCATAGACAAAAATAGAGGTAAGGCATTAAAAAAAAATGCGGAACATTTTTGTGTGTACGTGTTAAACCTCAACTGTTAATTCTGACGAAGGATCAGGCTGTGAGCAGGTATCGGATCCCTGGTGAGAATCAAATTCCGGAGCCCAGAATTTTTGCTGCAAACTTTATACAGTGGGGATTCCTCTAATTACTTTCAGTGGAAATTTACCTGACAGAGCTTTCCCAGGTAACGCAAGGCAGACGCGGGAGAGCCGCTCAGCCGTTGACAGAGCCTTTGATTTTGTGCCAGGTTGCAAATTAAGTCTTTTGCCAAGGTACCCGAACACTTGCTCGTCAATTGCTTATCGCTTATTCATATCGCGCATCGCGCGCGTTTCATCTGCTCGGGGAGGCAGCGCGCGGTGACAAAAGTCTTGTCCAAAGTTGCTGCATTTTCTTTCCTTCCCCTTGCTTGGTCAAGTAAACAAGCCACCTGAGTGTCTCTGTGAGCTGGGATTCTCTAATGAGCAAAGGAAGAGCCCTGGTGTGTGTCAGTGACAGGAGGTGCACGGAGCTGTTTTGACACGTTGGTGGATTCTGTCCTGTGTTGCTGCTTTGTTGTTACCTGAATCCTTCTCGACATGATAGAGCCCTGGAAATATATTGGGAGTGGCCTACACTGACTGGTTTGGATAGTGACTGTCAAATGTTCAGATGGAGGTGGCTGGAGCTTCACCCTGTCCTGGCACAGGTGGGGATGCTGCATTTGGGCAGCAATGCCCTTTCCTGAGCCAGCAGGTGAGGAGTGATTCAGTCTCAGGACACATCCACTGAACGTGGGGGACAGGAGGCTGAGAGAATTGGGATTGTTCAGTCTGGAACAGAGAAGGCTTTGGGGTGACCTGAAGGGAACTTCAGGACAGATGGGGCAAGACTATTTATAAGAGCCTGGAGTGACAGGACAAGAAGAATTGATTCAAATTGAAAGAGACTAGGTTTAGATTGGAAATTAGAAAAAAATTTTCCTGGTGAGAATGGTGAGGCATTGAAACAAGTTGCTCAGAGAAGCTGTGGCTGCCCCATCCCTGGAAGTGTTCCAGGCCAGGCTGGATGGAGCTCTGAGCTACCTGGGACTGTGGAAGATGTCCCTGCTCATGGCACAGGGGTTGGAACGAGATAATTTTCAAGGTCCTTTTCCAACCCAAAACATTCAATGGTTCTAAGATTTATGTCTGTGCTGGCTGCCCGAGAGCACTCAGGGAATGTAGTCCCACATCTACAAATAAATTTCAGTGCCCAGTCCCAGCCATGCTGGCAAAACCTGAGCCCTGGAATTGTGTCACTGCAGGCAAAGCAAGGCAGAGGCTGTTTGCTTTGGGGGGTGGCTGGGAAAGAGGAGGGCAGCAGAAGCATCTTGCTGAGGTGAGTAAGGAGTTAATGTCAGCTTGGTTTAGTTAAAAGAAAAATAAATAAAACACTCAATGCAGCAACTTTCCCTAATGAACTGCCCATCAGGACAGGACTGGCTCCCTGTGACCTGCCTGTGTTGGTGAGCTGGGGGGCCCAGGAGACCCCAGGCCAGGTCAGTGGAGCAGGAGCACCCGGGGTGGGAGAGCCTGTAAATAACCCAGTTAGCTTAACAGTGTGGGCCATTATTCTAAAGCAGTGGGGCTGAAACCTAAATCCAAATGAAAATATAGTCAATTTGTCCATACTTTACTGACTGAATGACTATGTAATGTCATGCAGCTCTAGCAATGTAGGGAGCAAGAAGATGCAATTAGTGGGGAGGGAAAAGCTCCTTTGTTTTCTTCTCTTCCATTTCTTGGGCAAGCTCTAGCATGGTGCCAGGGACTGAGTGGAAAGCCCAGTTTAAGAGCCAGCAGAGATATCCGTGCCCAGTTTCTGCAGCTTTCTGTAAGGAGGCATGGTGGAAATAAAAAAATCCTTCTTAATGATTTCTATGAGCCTAAAGGAACAAAATCTCACCCTCTTGCTGCCCCTGTTTTGGATTATAACTATTTTAGTGGCTGGGTGTTGCTCCCTTCAGACCTAGAGCAGGCCAGACTGAAAGGTGTTATGCCAGATGATGAGGTGACTGAGTGACCAGAAGAACAAGTGGCTGGGGAATATCACACTCCTTCACCTCATACCAGCCTTGGATCACATGGAAATAAAGTTTAAAGGGAGGCTGAGGTCAAGGCAATGGAGTCTCTGAATATTCTTGTCCAGGGTCTGGAGTATTTCCCCTGTCATGAGTATCTTCTGTACTGGTCAGAGCAGGACAAAGTCACCAAAGGCTGGTAGGAATATGCAGAAGGAGCCTGCTAACAAGTTCTCTGAAGAGATGTTTTTGTGGTTGCTTTTCATATCCTTCTTGCACAGTAGGATGAGGGTGTTACATGGATTAGAGGCAGTGTTTTGGTTGATTGTCACCTCAGTAAAGGAGGGACTGACATTGACTCCAGGAGTCCCTGGGTTAGGTCAGTCTGGCTTTCAAAATCATTCCATCACCTCTGAAGAGCCCAGATCTTTACACGAATAGTTAAAGAATAGTTTGGAGACCACCAAATGTTTTTGGGAACCCTTAACTTCCTCCAGGTTGTTACTGCTTTTTAACTGGGTAAGCATTTATGGATGTTCAAGAGGAGTTACTTTTCTATGAAGGAAATCATGCACTGCAGGTCAAGTGAATAACAAATCCCTCGAGTTCCAACATGGGCTGTGCCTGTTAGATGTGCAGCTGGGGGAGGACAAACCTTCCAGGGAAGGAAATGAGAAAGGAGGAGTATGGAAAATCTGCAGAGGCCATGCAAAAGGAGCTGTCCCTCCTCCCTGGATGCTACTTCTGGGAAGGAAGGGAAAGGAAGAAGAAGAAAAAGGAGAAGTAGAAAGAGAAGAAGGAAAGATTTGGAGGCTTCAGAGCTGTGGCTGGGGCAGGAACCCAACCACAGCCATGGATGAAACAAAAGGGAAAGCACGAAGCAAAACCCAGGCTGAAAAATGAACAGTGATGGAAAGGTCTGGGGTGAGAGGAGCTCTAAAGAGGAGGCTTGCCCCAGTATCTCGTGTGACTCTCACAATCTGTTTAACAGCGATCGGTCATGTTCTCTCGCTGCCGCCGCCGCAGCAGCAGCTCCGAGCTGACAGCCAGTGGGGATAAATGATTACTGACATATGCTAATCGGGCACTCTCAGACAGGGTGGGAGAGGAATACATCAAGGTGGTGCAAAGTGCTTTTTCTTGGGCAAAACTCTCCGACTTGTACAAGTAAATTACCTTCAGGAAATCACAGGGCTTCCTCTTCGCTGTTTTAAACTGTGGTTAGAAATCAACAGTGTGGCAAAAAAAATAACCCCATCAGAAGGGTCAGGACAGAGAGCTGAGAGCTTTCTGCAGTGGTATCTATCGATGCCAAATATGATTTTGGCCATGTAAACTCCCTGCAGAGTTTCAGTGCTTTCAATTCCTGGTGCCTCCTTTCCATTCCACTGGTCCAGCTCTTTCTCCATCTCTCCTGAAATCCCCCCTAGCTCTTCACAGGACGTTTCCATATAACTTACACCACAAACAAAGCTAATGGAATTGTAACAAGCACTCGAGAGCACAGCAGGTTGCACAGATGAATTCAGGGAGATGTTTAGATCCCATCACTAGAACAAGACATCTTCACCTTGGCTCCTATTTGGATCAATTAAAGGAAGTGTCACCCACATCTATAACCTGGCCTTTGCTTTGTCACAAAGTGAATATTGTCAGCCAGGTAGTTTAGAGAGGTATCAAGAGTGTAGGCTTTCTGGAAAGCCCTAACTCTGGGGTAGAAAAGTTTCTTGAAGTATCTGGTGTGGTTTGAATTAGTTATGGTGAGAGCTGATGAAATGGCAGGGTCCCAAAATGCAGCTGTGACTGTCTTGCTTGTGAAGGGCACTTGTAGAGCAAAGGCCACCTCAGTACTAGCAGTGAGATATAAAAAGACACTTCTCATCTCAGGAAGCTCATAAAAGTGCAACTTAAATGTTATTATCTGGGCAACTGCTGCCTCTCTTCCAGAGCTTATGGCTGCCAAAAAATTATCCCACCCTGATGTTCAAATGGGGCTGATGGTTGAATGTATTTGAGACCATTTTAAGGTCTGGGTCATGGGGAGCTCTGAGTGAGGAGCCTCATTCATTGTGTGCTAAGGATGTTACTGGGACATCTGAGCAAGGCTAGAGAGCATCCCTGATTTCAATCAGGTGCTTGGAGAGGCTCAGAAAAGCTGACTTTGGTCACAGGATGGGTTGTGGGGGGTCTGTACCTTCTCGAAGCGCCGTGGGTGCCAGAAGGATTCCTCCTTCACGGGCAGCGGGTGCGTGCGCAGGAACGTGGTGCGGTTCTCCCTCACCTGGCCAAGCTGCAACCAAAGAGACACAGGAGTGGGCTCAAACAGCTGCACTTCACTTGGCTGCGACCACAGGTGAACAAGAGTGGGCTCAAGCAGCTGCACAGCCCAGCAGGTCAGCCCTGTGTCCTGCAATGCTGTGATGCTGGGATGGACGAGGTCAGAAGTCTCTTTGGGCTGATGATCACAGGTGCATGATCTGGGGAGTTTTCTGTGTCCATGCAGCCAATGCTGGTAGTTAAAACACATGAGCAGCTGTCAGCTCTGTGTCTGCTTTATAGAGCATCCCAGGGAGGTGGCTGCTGCCCGCTGGAAGCCCTGTGCCCTGAGCTGCAGCAATGCTCATCCCTGCATGGGGAAGTCACAGAACCCCCATCATGGTGGGGTTTTCTGGCTCTCCTGATTAATTGCAGGTCACAGTGCTCAATAATCCCAGCACAAGCCAGTGCAGGTTCCTGGTGAAAGTTTTGGCCCATTGCATGAAACCCTGGGAATCCCTCTGCTCTGTGGTCTGGGATACAGGTTTGTGTTGCTTAACTCAATAACTGTTGGCTGCAGGCTTTGGGAGCTCGATGGAGGCAACTTAGTGATTAAAAACATCAGTCATTAATAGATAAAGCAGGGATGCACTTTCCAACATCCCAGGCTGGTGTATTCATAAAATAGCTGCTAATTAAGGACACTGTATTCCTGCACTTCAACTATAAAGCATAGTTTGTGATGGCAGAAAGCCCATTGAAATTGGTCATTACCATATTAGCCCGACTCTTCTTTGAGCCATTAACTAATAAAACAGTCATTGGCTGCTTTTAAATGATATTACAATGCTGGTGTGTTTAACAGCACAGCCTCACACTCTAGCAACTGCTGTTGGTGCTGCATCAACCACACCAGCCAGGCTCAGGGCTGGGGCTGTCCTTTCAGCATTTGCTGGTTGTTCCTCTGTTGTGGCCACTGTCACAGGTCACCTGAGCAGAGCTGATGTCCAAAGGACAGCCTGGGGGGCTCCTGGTAGGGGGATGCTCATCTTTGTTAGGCTTCACCAGCCTGTTAGTAATCAGGGGGATGTTTTCCCAGCTGAGAGCCCTTCCCAGGGCTGGGAGCAGCCCATCCATCCCTCATGGGGGGCTGTGCCACTGTGCACATCAGGGGAAACCACTGCTGGACTATTCCCACCTTTTTCTTCACCACGTGCTGGACTGCAGTCCGGGCTCTCTGCTCTTCCATCCACAGCTCCTTGTATCTGTGTTGTATGACATCAAAAAAGGGAGTGGCAGGCCTGGAAAACATTGAAAAGACACCAGTGTAATCTTTGCCTCCTCGTGCTGGTTCCCATCTCTGCTCCTGGAAAGCGACTGGTGAGAGCATGAATAAAGCCTTGCTCTGGGAAAGACTTTCTCCTCCTCAGGAAGCCTCCAACCCACAATTATTTGCAGCACACACCTGTGGTAACCTGTGCCAGGCACTTCCTAAAACTGGAACAATTCCTCTCTCTGCACAGCCTTTCTCGGGGTGGGTTTCAGCAGCTCTGTCTGAGCCCTGGTGTGCTGGAAGGACCACGGGGCACCAACGGGCTGCAGCTCAACTTTGGCCCTGCTAGAGCTTCAGGAGAGCATTTCCCTGCTGGTACCCAGTGGAGCAGCTCTGGCTGGATTCCCTCCAGGGGCAGAACCCCTGGGTGCCAAGTGTGTTTTGCTAAAATGACACTGCTTTTGCTGTTAAAATCTCTCTGACGTGGTGCACTAAAGGCTGCAAATGTGCAATGATGGATGGGGTGTGAGAGGAGAAAGGGCTGTCCCAAGCAGTCTGAATAGGGCTAAAAATGGCCCCACTGCAGATGGTCAGGTGTCTGCAGCAGAAAGGGGAACTGAAATGCTGAGCCCTGGTCTGTGTCTCAGCTGCACAGAGCAGGTGTATCTGTCCTATGGAAGAGGATTCCAGAGAGCAAGGAGGAGCTGCACGTGACCCTGGTTCTAGAAAAAGAGTAAAAAAGCAGTTGCTTGTTGGCCAGTGTCCCATTCAGCTGCTCTGACCAGCTTGTGGCAAAGCTGCAGCCTGAAATTGTTGAGCTTTGCTCCTTGCAAGTGAGGATAGTCCATCAGCCACCATGGGAGGCAGCCCTGGCAGTGGCAGGGACAGTGAATCAGTAATTCTCATGGTCCTGCTGCTAGTCCTTTTCCCCAGAAACAAACACTTGAAGGTGATGAAGGCCCTCAAGCTCAAGTTGTATTGGTCCTTGTCCTTGCCTTGCTGAGGAGGGACTTTTCCCATCTTGGCAGCAGCTGATGACTGTGGAGCTCTCAGCTCTAGCTCTGCCCCCACCTGTAGCCTGCAGAGCCCTCAGCTACAGCTCCCACAGCAGAGCCAGTGCTGTCCCTGCCTGTCCAGACCAACTTCAGGACACTGGGGACTTGGGGCAGCTTCTGGGCCACCATCTCCACCTGTTTCTGCAAAGAGCCCAGGTGCCACAGAGTGAGCTGGTGCTTCGTGGTTTCTGGCAGGAGTGGGTCCAGAATTGACAGCTGCCAGCTTTTAGCAGCCTGGAGAATCCTTGATGATCACGGAGGGCGCCAGCAGCCTGTATGCAAATAGTAACTCTTCTGTTTCTTGTTCCTTCACCCCCGTGGTGACTTTTATTACTTAATTATTGCACACCACATGCTTCAAAACAGCCTAATCTATGGTCGTGTTTTCTAATGATACTGGATGTGCAATCCAGCAATATCCATCCCAAGGGGACATTCATATCAGAGGAGACATCCTTCTGCAGGCCTCCTTTTTCATAGATCACATGCTGCAGGGCTTTTCAAGCCTTTGCTTGCAAATCAGCTCTGCTGCTCCAGCCCGTTATCTGGAGACACCCAGTGCCAAAGGCAACTCTAACATTTACCCTTTGTCCCTTCTTCCTTCCCCTCCAGTTTGGCATTTCATGCTGATCAGAGCTGGGCAAAATATTTAAAAGGTTAAAAGATGTGGCACACCAGTGATCAGGTGTGTTATTATCTGTTTGGGTCTCCAGTCCTGTAGTGTGGTGTAACACGTGGTGAACATTGCTTGTTTGCTCCTGTCCCTTGGCTCTCCAAGGCAGCAGCTTTCCTGGTGTGCAGGAGTAGCAGGGAGTGATGCAGGAAATCACTGAGCCTTTGTGTGTAGTCTTTGATTATTGATTTTTTTTTTTTTTCTTTTTGGAAGTTGAATGTGTTTTCCCATCTCTATGGAGGTGACTTTTACCATCTCCAGTGGACCAGCCAGTTGGTGACTGATTAGTCCACAGCTGGCTTGTAAGTAAATGCTTGAAAGGACACATTTGGGTTGATGCTCTTCAGAGATCCTTCCCTGCCGTGTGATTAATCACATTTAAGTCCTGATCCAGCAAAGTATAGACTCATGCCTGGAACGATGCACGCACGAACCGCCTCTCTCGAATCGGCGGGGACGACTCGTGTGCTCGCTTATCCACGCAAGCCCTGGTGGGGCTGCAGGATGTGAGGCTTTGAGAGAAGCTCTGAGAGAGTGGGGAGGAGCAGGGGATACCAGGGATCACCTCTTGAAGGTGTCTGGAGAGATCTCAGGGCGGCTTTTCCTTTGTAGGTCAAAGCCTGATCTCAGCAGAGCGGCCGGGGAATTTGGCCCCGCTGTCGGCGCTGCTTGGCAGTGTGACAGCTCTAACTTGCAGCTGGCCTTTGGGAAAATGTCCTTTTGCCTTAGTGTTACTTAAGGACAGGGATCAATGGCTTGTGTGTTCCCTCTCCTTTTGTCACCCTGCCCAGATGTCACTCCCAAACAGGGAGGGTTTTGCAGATGCTGCGGGGAGAGCACAGGAAGCATCCTCTGGAAATGCTTATTGCACATGAAAACCCATCTCATTCAGAGTAACTCAGATCTCCTTGTTTTGGCACAAGCACCCTGCCACAGAAAGGAAAGGCAAAGAAGTTCTGATAGGATGTAACAAATTATTTATAATTGTAAGGGAAAAAAAATACTCATCTGCTTCCTTTTATAGTCAAATAGTTGGAGCTACTTCTAATGCTGACATTTCCTAAATATTTTAAAATTTATCTGTGCACATTTTCAAAACTATTATCCCTGAAACAGTTCCTGTCTCTTTAATAGAATCTCTCTAATTTACTTTCAAGAGTCAGGGTACAGACCTATTTTCAACTGAGATGACAAGCACCTGCTAACTTGGTTATACAATGTGGAATTCTAGCCTGCCAAACATCTCCTGGAAAAGAAGCTGCAGCCTCCTAATAGGCTACTTTACTGTGAAAACAGTGTTAAAAAAGTATAATAAAGTATTAACAATATTAAAATAAAACAGTGTAGGCCTTAAATGAGCTACAAACTAGTTAAATCTATTCCATTCAATATGAGCCTTCAGTGCTTTGCAGCTGATACCTCAGAGCTGGGATTTATCTAAAATGAAGGCACCAGGGACATGCAAGAGAAATGGTAATTATAATTTGCAAACATTAGGCTGACACTTTTTTGTGTATGTGTGTATAAATCCTGACAGCTGTGATTTGTGCCAGTGCCAAATAGTGCTCCACCATTCAGGCAAGGGCTCACTTTGTGGCAGGCCATCCTCAGAGCAGCAGCTCATTAAAACTTTGGAGAAGGAGAAGTTGCCGAAAACAGGAAGGCGTCAGAACCATCTGAGAGATTTTTGGTACACGCTTGTTGAAAGGCGTTTGAGAAGAGAGCCTTGGGTCTGACAAACTGGAATTTTAGTACGCCTCCCCGTTCACAGTGGGGCAAAATAATTGGTCATCAGTGACTACTAATTTGGTTTAGTAGCCAGAGGCATTTTTTTTCTTCCCAGAAAATCAATGACAGCGCCGAGGTCTGTTCAACGTGATTCAGCTCAAGACGGGTCCTCATTTAGCTCTTGATGCTTCTTCCACTGGAGACAGCTATTTTGTTAAAATGAAATTAAAATCTATCTATAATACTCAGCTCAGGGAGCCGCGCCCGTCAATGCCATGCTGCTCTTGAGGTTTCAAGGTTGTCAGTCTCCCCTCAAACTTATTTTCAAAGGTTTATATATCAGCTGCAAAAAATAAAAAAAAGGTACTTGGCAAAAGTGGATACAAAGGACTTTGCTCAGGAAGGGGGTTTACACCAGCTTGAAAGGTGCAATCAATTTGATTGCTGAGTTCTGTTGCAAAAGGGTAAAAACTTGACTGGCTAGTGCTTCTTTTTTCCTGTATAATTCAAAAGCCCGTAAATATTTTAGTGCAGACCTCGGCCCGTGGGGTTTGTGTGTGGCTCTGCAGCCAGGGCAGTGCTTTTCCTGCTGCTGGAGCAGAGGATGGGTGCAGGCAGAGGCTCCTGGGGCTCTGCCCAGAGCACTGCTCCGATCCCAGGGGCAGGATCAGGCCCTGCCTGGCTGCTTGTGCAACAGATCCATCACAGAATGGAATTTGTCCATGCCTGGGACATTAAAATTGTGTTGCTGCACCGCTGCCTATGCTGAAATTTTAACCCTTCCTAAAAGGTTAATGAGCTTTCAGGGGGTTTAGTCCTTGTTGCTGTCCTTCCACCGAGGGTATGCTTTACTGCACAGTCAGGATCTGTCTTTGGGGAGACAGCTACAGGGGCACCACTTTTACATTCTTGTGCCTTCATGCTGGGAAGGATTTGTCCTGTGATAGAGGTGTCCATATACAATTTCCCCGTGGCTCGTGGTCAGGCCAGCAGCATCAGCTCCCACTAGCTCAGGTTGGTTTCTTACAGAACCCAGTAGGGCTGGAAAAGACCTTCAAGGCTGAGTCCAGCCTGTTCCTCCTTTGGGAACAGTTTGGTCTCCAGCACCTCTGGAGCGTGGGGCTCCTTGGGGCAGCTACCACCGGTATTAACTTCAGCAAACAAAGCACAAGCCAGGTCTGTGAATTTGTTGGGTATCCCCAATGCAGGCAGCAGCCAGGCATTAGTGCTCAGGTCCCTCTGCCCTGGAAGGGGCTGAGAGCTCAGGAAAATCCAGGTTATGGCTCCCTCGCAGCGCTGTATCGCCTGCCTGGTTACTGATGGGCTGCAGGTAGCAATCTATCTCCCATTAATTTGTCTCGGTGTAGCCCAGCAGGAAGCTGGGGTATGATTACAGCTCTGGCCCTTGTGTGAGAGCCAGCACGGCCACAGCATCCCCCTGCAAACTGCCGGGGCTCTGCCTCGCCTTAATTGTTCCCCTTTGGCCCGTGGACCTGTCTCTTCTAACAAGGGCTGCGAGGAGGGCCGAGTAATTGAAGCACTTAACCACAGTCCCCAGCACTGCCTCCTGCAGCTAATTAGGAAACAGGGCCGCTGGGCTCTTCATTATTTCTTTTAATTGTTTGTGGGTTTTGCATAACAGTGAATGGCAGAAGAGGGATGTGCAGTTAGTGGCGAATCCTTGACTTTGAAATTTGTATAAAAGGTCACTTACAATTTGTTAAGGCTTTGGAAAGGGTGAATTCAATTAGCGGCTGGAAGTCCCTGTGTACCCGTGTGTGGGTGTGTTTGTGAGGAGAGGGAGACCAGGAAAAAGGAGCTGGGTGTGTGTCCAAAGGCTCCTCGTTTCCCTAAACAGTTTGTGGAATATACAGTAAAGTTACAGGCCCCTTACAGCTTTATGCTTCTCTAAATAGGTCCTGGCAATAAACCCAGGGAGAGGCCCAAAAGATCATTTTTAAATGATCTCCACTTGTCCTCACTTTCCATTAACTATTGAAGAAAATAACAAGAGAAAAATTGGTAGAAAACACTCGGGGACCAATTTTTTTTTGCGGTCTTTGGGCTGGCAAGACTCTCAGTTGGAATAGTGGGTCTTCCACCTGTGTGGCAGCTGCAGGATCTGTGCCTCCAAAGCACTGATTACTCTGAATTTCTGAAGCTGCTTTACAATCCTTGTAATTTGGGTGAGGAAATAACAATATAAATTATTTCACTGCGGGCAGCCAATGAGGCAGTGGCTTCTTCTGAGTGTCAGAGGATCTGTTATTTTGCTCAGAGGGCTCATACGTATAGAACAGTAAAAAGAATAAAATCCATTGTAAACATGCACTTTAAAAGATTTATCAGATGCTCATAGCTGTACTTAGGAGTACACATGGTTACAAGAGCACCAATTTGCTTTACTATTCCCTCCCAGGCCCAGTGAGATGTTTGCTTGCTCTGGTCCTAAAAGCACATATGGAAACGTGTGTCTTGCAGTGAAGACACCAAGCCAGCTCTTACCCATTAAATAACTGGCTTGACAAGCTGGAATTTGTGTGCTAGCATTGATTTTAGGGTTGGAGATGCCCTTTGGCTGACTTAATTGAAGATTATTTAGGTTTGTCTTCAACACATTTGTCTGCTGTTATCTGCTGTTATCCTCAGAGAAATTCAGGTGGGACGTGATTCTGGGACAGAGCTGTTCTGCCTGGAGGTCCAGATCTATGGCTGAGAGTGAGCAGTGCTCAGTCTGCAGCCATCAACAAATGCAAAACATCCCAATGAGTGAAAACCCAAGAAAAATACTTTCCAATGCTGAGCAAAAGAAATCAAAGCACAAGGTCTTGCCCCTGATCTCTGTCCCATGCTTGATTCTCTCTGGCTGGGTGAGGACATGACTTTGTTTGAAAGGAAAAGATGTTGATGAGGGCTGAAAAGCTTTGTTTTCACAGAAGGGATTCTGTGGTTATTCCCTCATGACATGGGTTTTTATTGCACAGGCTGAAAAAGCAAAAGTTGGCAAAGAAAAAGGTCCACTTGTGGCCGGAAGTAGCTCTAGATGGCAAAATTTTGGAAGAAATGTTTCAGGTAGCTGTAATCAATGGAGAAAAACTCACAGACAACAGCCAGGCTGTGAGAGAGTAAATTACTTTCCTACTCAGTGTAAACCAATTGGTAATAAGGGATCTAAATCTGTCCTTCAGATCTTTTCCCCCAGCTCTGTGGCTGATGTGCAGGACCTGAACCTTATTCCAAACCATGACTTGGCTGTTTATTTTCCCTTAAACCATCAGCCTGAAGCAGTCAGAAACTCTTACAGCAAGCAAATAACCGCTCTGGAGGGGAATCAGGATCTTCATGGTGCACTGAGGATTTTTTGGAGGGTGTAACAGGTCCTTGTGGCCCAGCAGATGCTGCAGGCGGGCGTGGCTGGGAGCTCTGCGGCAGCAATGCGACCACATCCCCAGCCTGGAACGTTTCCAGGAGAAGAAAACTCCTCTTGAAATAGAAATTCTTATCTTAGCAGTGAGAGAATGGTGGCAGAGGCACAAAGTGCCTTTCACTGTGGGATTGGATAGGATGTGTAATTATCTGAGCTGATGGGAGTCCTGTATTCTTTAGCTCGGTTGCGTTTCTCTGTCGCCATGAGCCTGACAGTGATTCCAGTCACTGTGTTATACTTTTACAATGTTTTGTCAGTCCTCAGTGGTTTCTTTCTCTTCTGTAAAACTTTTTTTCCCCCTAATCTTTAGGATTTTGTTGGCTTTATGCTCTCTTTGGCTTCCAGTGATCATGGGTCAGATGCAGACTTGCTGTAATATTTAATTTTATTGCCTGCCCAGCTTTTCTTGATGGGTTCTTTCCAGTAACATCCTCTGCTCTTCAACGTTATTTCTTTGACATCTTTGCAGCTGGTCTACATCTAGATTAGTTTTTTTTCCACAGCCATATATTAACAACCTGAAATGTTAAATATCTCAAAAATAAACCTATCAGTGGAAATATCTCAGCACTTCTTGGGCAGCTTTCTAAACTTTGTTCTGGCTGTGTCCAAATGGCACATAGAATGTGGGTGGAAAGGCCACTTGCTAAGCAGAGCATGAGCACAGAAATCTCCCTTCTCAGGGAAGGTGAAAGACTGGGACAATTGCAAATGGTACCAATTAAAGAGGAGGTACTGGGTAACTGATGCCCTTGGCCAAGTGTAACAATTTGTAGAAGAGAGATTGCAGTGGCCAAACACTTTGGAGAGGCAAGTTTGCTGCAGGAACATGATAAAAACAGCTGCCAAAGGATTAAGAGCAGTTTTAGAGAATGGGAGGTGGAATGGAGGCAGGAGATGAAGACAGAAGGAAAATGGGCTGTAAAATTCAGGAAAGGGACAGTTGAAGCGAAGGCAGACAGCGGGGGGCACCCGGCAGGAGCCCTGGGGATGACAGAGTGCCAGGGAAATCCTGCCAGCACACCCAAGGTCAGCCCAACCTCCAGGCCCACTGCCAAGTGCATGGCAGCCCGTGGGAGGCAGGGTTATGGCCATGCAGGGTTTGGAGCAGGTACAGGTGCAGAATGGCAGAGGATGGCACGTCTGTGCAGTCCTCGTGTCCAGGAATAGGTTCTGGAGCGTAGCAGGCAGAATTAGGATGCTGACCAAGAGGTGACTGGAAGCTTTTTCTGTCCAAGCAGCCCTGGCAGTGCTGGGCAGTGTTTCCATGCTGAGGGTGCACTCTGCCCTGCTCACTCCTGGGGACAGGACTGGTGCTCGGGGTACCAACTGTGTGTTGGAGTGTTCTGGCTTCAAACTCCTTGTGTGACCTTGCACAGATCAATAGCATCTCAAATCGAGTTGTAGACAGCATCCACATCTCTGTGTTTTCTTCTTGTTCCAAAAATGATGCTTTAACGTCGGCTGATTTCAGTGCACAGTGAAGCTCAGTCAGAAAAGGTGGTCAGGAGGATAAATGTAGGTCTGGACACCTATTAAAGTTTCCAAATGCACCTTGAATGGCTGGAGTGACACCAGTGAAGATCCTGGAGGTCTCCACAGACCCTCTGTGCCTTTAGGTCTCCAGTATGATCAAACCCCAGCCCACTCAGTGCCCCCCAGCCTCCTCCTTCTAAAACAAGGTCATTATTGCAGACTTTGGGGGCTGGATACACCTGGGGGTTTATTTTGAATGAAAAGACCTGGGAGGACAGCAACCCTCAGCAGCTCTGTAACAGGATGAGGTTCAGCTCCTAGAGGGGGCTGTCAAAGATGGGAATTTTCCTTGCAAGATGAGCCCGTGGACCTGTGTGTGGTGGGGAGGAGGGCTGGGAGAGGTGAAGCTGAGCCTGTGAGCTGCCAGCCCAGTGCCTGCACTCAGTGGCTGTGTCCTCTCCTGCCAAGTGTGGTTGCACGAGGCAGCTCCTGTAGAAGCTGGAGCATGAAGTGGGGGAGTGTGGCTGGAGGATTCCCCACGGGGGAGGCTGGGACCCCAGCACATCCTCGTTACTGCTGACCTTGGCACGAGCACTGCCTGCTGATGGATCGGCTCTGGAGCTGGACAAGCCCCGGGGGAACCACTGCATTATCTGTTATGTCCCATCAGTGCCTCCCCTGACCCCTCCCAGCTCCAAATGCCACAGGCATCAGGGAAGGAATAAATCTCTGTCTGGTACTGAGAGAGAGAAGGGAGCGAGAGCAGGAAAAAGGAGAGATGAAAAATGTCCTTTTTATGACTCTCACAACAAAGCTGGCCACATGATTCCTAGCAAACATTACTCTGGGAAAAGGGAGGGAGAGAATGGGGGGGAATCAGCAAAAAGCAGCGCTGCTTCTCTCCCCTGGAAGGTGCCCAGGGGGAATTATAGAGGGGTATGGGTGACCTTTGAAGGTAAATATCCCAGGAAAAGAAAGGAAAGAGGCCTCAAAGCTTCAGAAAGCTTGCTGCAGTGTCTGAGGCTGCCTGCTGAAATGCTGCACACACCGTGAGCAGAAAGCAGAGGCACAAGTGATCTGAGTTAGAGCAGCAGCAGGGCCAGGCAGTGATTAACAAGGCACTAATAGCAACCACAGCTTTTACGTTTGTTTCTATTTGGGATGATGCAGGAGAGCTCCAACCTGTGAGCCTAGGGAGAACTCCTGACCCTGGTGTCTCCAGGAGACAGCAGCCTTTAGCAGCAGAGCCCAGGGCCTGAGGAGGGGCTGGAGATGAGCTGCCAGGGCTCAAGAAGCCCCTTGCCCATTACCCATGGGCCCAGCCATGTTCCTGTGACAGCTGCTGGGTTATTTGGGCTCCCAGGGAAGCAGCCCAGCCCCTGGTGGACTGGCACCAGCTGCAATTCCCACTGTGCAGAGAGCTGGGCACAGTCTGCCCAGGGTTTCTGGGCTGTCCCATTATCAGGCAGGGTGTCTCCAGCTGCTTCCAGTGCCATGGGAAAGCACCTTTGCTCTCTGGGCTCCTCAGCCACACTGCCTGTGCTGGGGGATGCCAGGCAGGTGCTGTTCCTGCTGCAAAACTTCACTGCACCCCAGGTGTTGATCAGATCTGTTATTTCTTAAAGACATTAAGTGCTTGGAGTTGTGAAAAAAAACCATTTGCCATCGTTTTCTTTTGCCCCCAGGTAGCAGCAATGAGATCACAGTCAGACAGGGCTCAGAGTCCAAACCCAACAGAAATCCATTGACAACCAGGTCATTTTTAGGAAGATGGGTCTTGCTGAACCTGGTGAGCTGTGACCAGGGACCAGCTTGTCCTGGGTAATGCTCACGAAAGCTGGTGTCTAACTTGCCAGCCATGGAAAAGTGTGTTAAACTCCCACTTTTACCAAAATGGCTGTAACAACTCCTTGATAATTCCAGTAATTTGGTTTTATCTATAACGTGCTTTTAAAGTAAAGGGATAAATACAATCAGTCTGCATAAAAGGTAGCTATTAAGGAGCAGGCAAGTTGTACAATAATAACTTTCAATTAAAAGCCCTTTCTCACTACTTCAGCCATTGTGGGGTCTGCAGATTTTCCTTAAAACTTTTGAAGCATGCCTGGGCTTCTTACAGGCAGCTATTTAACCTCCGTTTATGAAGAAATAAAGCAAAATTGATGTTGATTTTGGCCTGCATTGGGGGATACTTTTGCAACATAAAAGCCCTTTTGCCTGCAATTTGCAGAGCAGCCCTGTCACATCGGTGAGGGCTGATACTGATAAAGATAAAGCTTTATAGCTGGGGCATTTGCAGCTAACAGCAAGCTAATGCTACATTTTCATTTTGATGCAATTAATGTTAATGTCTGCTACGAAAATTGTCATTAAATACCATTTTAAAATCCATTCAATTTGCATATGCAAAGCCCATTTACTATCATGTAAAATACACGGTGCCGTTCATCATGTCTCTTCTCCAGAATTTGTAGCTGTTATTTTTCTGGTAGTGATTATTATCTAGCTCTTAAAATAAAGCCTAATGTCTGATCCAGACCTGCACAGAGCAAGAAACCCCCTTGGGCTCCAGCAGTAGCAGGACTTCCTGAGGCTTTGAGCACTGGTTTGTGCTGGAGTTGCACTGGCAAGGAGGAACTTCTTTGCCTCTATCTTGCTCTGTTTCCAATTTCTGCCCAATACAGGCCAATGAACAAAGTGGGAGAGAGCAGGATAAAGAACTTGAACTGATCTTTAACTCCACCAGAGTATTTCAACCAGTGCAGATGGGTAGAAATGCTCTTGCTCTGATTTTCTGACCCTGAGATGCCAATTTTCTGGCTGACAGCTCTTCATATTCCTTTAGATTAGAGGGTTGGCAATGAAGATATTTTTAAGAGGCTTCAAGCCCTTAATACCACGGGTGCAATGAGGCTGTGTTGTGGCATGTTAGATTCAGGTGGCTGATATCTGTCATCAGACACGGATGTGATGCTGTGACTCAGCACAGCCAGGTTCAGGACACTTCTGGTTTTGGGACTGTGGTAGCTGAGACTGGGGAGAGATGTAGGTGTGAGAGTAGGAAGGGATAATTTCATTCTGAGGAGGGCCCAAATCTTCCCCCTTACCGTGGTGGCATGCCAAAGGTTATGCCTGCAGGTATCTTGCAGCCATAGCTGAGTATGCCCTTGTCTTTGCAGCGGATGTCCTTGAACTTGTAGTAGAGAGCAAACTCACGGGCTGTGGTGCAGCCTTGCTCCACAGCCCCACGGCCCATGGCCACGAAGTCTCGGGGCATCACCCTCTTATGGGGCTTGGCCTTCACTGAGTCCCAGTGGCCTATGGCTGCAGATGGAAGGAAACAGAGAAAGAGATGAGGTTAGCTGCTGTTTGGGAAAGCAGATTGATTGCAGGGGGGTGTTGTGTGGCTATGGTTCCTTCAGTGAATGTTGGGTGCCCGGTGAATGGGACGGCAGACAGAGATGAGAGATCTCTGAAGCTGGATCCCAGAACTTAGAGTTTATTGCAAAGGGCCTGGGTGCAGGCTGGGACCCTGTTTAGAGCTGCCAGCCACAGCTCAGAGCAGGCCCAGGAGGGAGAGAACAAAAGACTGAGGAGCAAGAGATAAGAGCAGATAAGAGCAGGAGCAAGAGAGCAAGAAAAAGCAGGAATAAGAGTAAGGGCAGGAAAAAGAGAGCAAGGTTTTTGTTACAATGCAATAAATCCTCTTCTATGTTGAATATTCTAATTTCCACTGACCAATCTATTACAAGGTACAAATTCTATGGCATTTACATACAGCCTATAAGAATCCTTACGTTACCCTACTTATCAGCAAGCAGAGGGTCTTGTTTATCTAAACAAGAGGGGATTACTTTCAGCTACCATTGTTTTTCACTTGTTCAGTGACTAAGGCTTGGTATGTCAAAGGTTGCTTTCATTTCAATCTCGCTTACAGTTTCCATATCCTTAAAATCTTTTGTCAGGCAATCATATTTATAAGGCTTTTCTGTTTCATTTTTCCCAACAAGTGAACTTCATACCCTGTCCCACTGCGTCCCATATCCATAGAATTGGATGTCTTCTCACCCTCCATCCTGGCTTGCCCAGGGTGTCTGATTTTACTGGGAAATTGTCCCTGAGAGCACAAAGTAGAAGCCCTGGCAAAGTTATGACATCCTAACATGGCATCACCCTTTGCAGGTGCACCCACCCTGCTTGGGCTCTGTGTGAGCCTCTGAAAGTTTCCAGTGTGACAGAGAAACTTCACTGGTCACCAAGCAATTGGGGTGATATTAATGGAAGTGGGTAAATGTTGGAGTTCTGCACTTCCAGCTTGATGAGCAGTATTGAAGAGGGAAGGAGAGGAGACTTCCTACTAGAATTAGGACTTTGTTGGAGGTCTGTGTTTTAGGGACAGTGTCCTACCTTCAGAGACTCCTCCATCTCTCTTGTGCATGTACATCCCAAAGGTAAAGTCAGGGCCTGGCAGGGGGTAGCAGTTTCTCTTGGGCTTCCCCAGTTCTGGCTGCAGAAAAGAGAATAGAGAAGCATATAGAGCATTCATAGAGAAGCATAAAGACATTTTCTGGTAAGATAAAGCTCCTGGAAACAGAAGTTTGTAACAGAACAGGGCCACAAGTCCCAGGAGTGTCCATTTGGCAAGGGCTTGAATTCCACAAGTGAGTGCCACAGTGCAAAAAGGACCTGAAACTTAAAGAATGATGAATTTCACACAAGTTTGGTTTTGAGTCATAAAGAGACCTAGCCTTGCTGGAAATAGGGAATCCTAACTCAATAGATATAGACTCAAAGTCTTCTTATTTGGTTAATTTCTCCTTTGGTGGGGATGCCCAGCTGTGGTGTCTGCTGGAGAGACAGCAGCTAGTCTTAACTTTACTTTGAGTTATTTCATTTCCAAGTTGTGCATCTTCCCAGAAAACTGACATAAACTTCCCCAGGCACAATCACATGGCTGCTCTTGCCTGGGAATAATCAAGACACAAGGCATGCTGCAGGAGGAGGAGAAGGGGGATGAAGAAGGGAGAGCAGAGCCTGGGGTTTATAGCACAGAAAAGAACTTCAGCTCAATAACATCATTTCTATTTAGTTTTCAAATGAACTCTTGCCCAGCTCATGTGTGTCCCAGCCTGGTGGTGTCTGTGGGATTAACTGACCGCCCCTCACCCTTTTGTCTCCACCCTCCCATCTCCATGGTGAAGTCACTGCAGGATGTGTGTCCCCAAAGCTCATTGCTGCTTGAAAGGGAGGTGGCAGGGCCGGGAAGGGGAGAGAGCCTGGCACAGGGAGAGCTGGAACAGAGTCCCCAGGAGCCCTGAGGGCAGGATGTGGCTGCTTTGGGACACATTACTTTCCACAGGAAGGGTGTTAGAGGAGCTGGGGTGTTGTAGGCGTTGGCAGGTATTGTTGGGAGAATGGAAGTGCTGAAATACCACTCTGGTGCTTCTCGTGGGTGCACCACTGGCATTGAGATGGCCATTTTCACCCTGCAGAGTGAATGCTCTGGGTCAGGAGCTGCTGAATCAAATGCAGCCCTTTCTGCAGAGACACAATAAAAAAGAAGCTGCAAATGAACCAGCTTGCCACCATGGCAGGCTGAGGCTGTGCAGGTTGATGAGGGACCCAGCTCACTGGAGCTGCCTGTGTAGGAGCATCGTCCACACCAAAATTTTCCTTTTACTCCCAGCCAGCACCATGCAAACCCTGGCCAGGGCCTCAGAGCAGCCATGGCTCCCCTGTACACTGCCAGCATGGTGGCTGCTTTCCAATGTGCTCTTCTATGTCATCCTCAACTCAGGCAAAGCTCTCACTGAGCCAGCTTTGCCTGGAGAGAGAGGCTTAAATAACCCCTGTCCAGAACAGGCACCTTCCAGAGGGCTCTGTATTGAGGTCTCTAAAATGTGCTTGTAATTCCTCCAACCTTTACACTTGTGATGCTCCAAAGGAGGCGTGGCATTTCTATGGCTCTCAGGAGCGCGAGTTCACCAGAAAATCCTTTTAGGGAGCTGCCCTGTGCGAAACCACAGATCCTTTGTTGAAACAGCCCTTTCTAAAAGCCACCGACCCAGTGATGCAACCACGGCTGCGTTCCCCCACCTGCCTCCTGTGAGCCTCGAGCACAGGGAGGGACTGTCCCCCTGTCCAGCACCCAGCACGAGGGGACTGAGTGGGGTTTTAGTGCCACCAGGGCTGCGGTGCCACCCGGCAGTGACAAACCAGATGTGAGCTCGGTGTGCGCAAAGCACGGCCAGCGATGATAAAGGAGCTCTCACTGCTGATCCACTCCTGTATTTACAGCTATTTTTAGATTCGTTGTCGCTGGTGTACAAGGGAAATGGTGTAGTGCTCCTCAGATGTAAGAGAAAAGGCGTTTTCCTGGGATCCTGTCCTGATCACGGATCAGGGAAGCGAGGTCAGAAATCTGCGATGGTGGCAGATGGGAGAAAAGTCACTGAGAATCTGCAGGAAAAGAGAGAGGTTTGTAACCTGGGGCAAAGCTGCTTCCAGACTTTCGAGTGCAAAACTCTGCAGAATGGAAGAAATTACGGGATTTAAAGAGTCCCTTCTGCAGAGCACCTGAAGTTAACACAGTTGGGTGTTTACTCCATCACAGAATGAGTGCATGCTGTTTCCTTTTATGATCAGATGGCATTTTACAGTCACTTTGCACTGAATAAATAAAGCTGAAGGTGCTGGATAATTAATTAAGAAAAAAAAAAATCTGGTCCAATATGTTGAACATGGAGAGAATCTGTGCCTGAAGAAAAATCAACGAACTCAGAGGACTCTGGTTGCCTGCCAACATCTTTTACCTACGAAAGCAAAGAAAGGGAAGGATGTAGCAGGAATGAATCTTGCTCAATGTAATCCACTGTTACAGCCTTTCTCATTCATAAATTAGCAAAATACTGCTTCCAGCTCATAGGCTGGTTTCATTTGTTTGTCCTGGGGCATTATAGGTGTGCTCTGTCATAAAGCAGTGGGGAAACTGAGCCAAAGTTGATGCAGAAGGTCTTTTTTTTTTTTCTTTTCTCCCCCAGTTCCAGCACCGCTCCCTGTATTCAGGTTTAGCCTGTCACAAAGCTGCTTGGCTGGAATACAGATCTGTCTGACAGCTGTGCCCATCAGCAGACAACTTCATTAAACCTCATTAAGATGTCATTTCTCTGCCTTATTTCCCACCTCTTGGCTCTAATTAAAACCGTCTCTCTCTGCATCCCAGGCGGTCCTAATTTTCTCTGGGTACCTTCTGCAAGTTTTCTCCCTTTACGACCTCAGTGAGGAAAATCCAGCGTCCTAAATGCTGTTTATCCAGCCAGTTTGGAAAAGACAGCTCTAGACTTTTTCCTGAAGCATTCCCAGAGCACCCAGCAGAGATCAACACCTCTCAGGGCTACGAGTGATGTGCGCTGAGGCTTTGTTTGCTCTCTCAAACTGTCTTTAAGGGCTTGGCTGATGCATCCTTTCCCCTTGGACATGATCCTTTCCCTGGTTGGACCAGGTGTGTCTGGGCTGGGTTTGGAGGGTTCCATGCTGGTCATGGGGATACCTTGGCTGCCTGAAAAGTGAGTGCTGTTGTACTGAGTGAGTTATTCCTAGCCTTTGCCAGGTTGTTTCTGGTCTGTGCAGCTCTGGGCTTGAGCCCTGGATTTGTATTTGAGCGTTGGAAAATGTTTGCTGTGAAGGAAGAGGAAGGCTCTGAAAGGGGTCTGTTTCTAGAGGTGGAGGCATTGCAAAGGTTTAAGGACGTGCAAAATTTTTAAGGATTCCAGATTTTGTTGCAAGACTTATTTGTGTTCCATCCCCTGGTGTTATGTTCCAGCAACACACATTGCATCAATTTTCTAAAGGTGACTGAGAGAGGTGGGAGACGTGTCCCTGCAGAGAGGTACAGAGATTGAGATGTGGATTTTTAATCCCTGCCTCTACAGCTTTCCCTGGGAGGGAATGCTGGGCAAATCCATGAATCCTCTGTGCTCCGACTCAGCCAGGGCTGCTCCATCCTCTCCTCTCTGGCTCTGCCCTGTGGACACCTGCAAACTCTGTGCTGGTGCATTTTCAGCCTGCCAGGCCCTGCCTCCTTCCCACCTTCTGTTTCCCTTTTCATTACACCCCCTTGTACAGTAAAGCCTCCCGTCACGCTGCCATTACTATTATTATTGCAGATTTACTGCACTTGCAGAGTGAAGTGATTGCAGTGACAAGGCCCAGCATTTTTCCCTCCTTCCCCCCGCGACAGCTTGAAATCAAGCCCTTCATTTGCATTTACATGATCTTGCTGTGCAGCTTATGAGATCGGGAGATTTATTTGCTACTTAGCTTGATGTTTGATTACACTCTAAGAAGGCAGTGAGCTACAAAGTGCAGGGATACATCAGAACTGAGCTACTGAAAGCCTCTGGGGGACAGTAACTCAACATCAGGTTTAGGTAGATGAGAAAGGGAATGTTCAGTGTTTTGAGAAAGGCAAATTTGATGAGATTTTTTTTTTTAAAGGTGGAAGAAAAAACTTTCTCACCAAAAAAAAAAAAACAACAAAAAGAGAGAAAACAAGAATGTCATTATAAAAACACACCTGAAAAATCTGGGTTTGTTAGTGCAGAATAAATCCTAGCAGGAGCTGGTGGCTGCTGGGCTGCCTGGTGCCAACTGCTTGTAACTTCCACTCCCAAGAAGATTATTAATAATAAGTTGGCAGTTGTCTGCAGAGCTTTTCATAAGCATTAAAGGTCAAAGCCAAAGGAAGTTTGTGGACCACCACAAGATCTGTCCCTGATTTATTAAGCTTCAAAGCATGCCATTGAGCATTAATACTCCGTAACAGAGGGGAAACTGAGGCAGGGAATCAGCATGCCCATGCAGGACAGCAAAGGGAATGGAGTTTGGACTGGGGAGAGAAGAGAGTGAGACCAAATCATCCTGGTCTTCTGTGGCAGTGTAAGAGTCTTTCAGAGAAAAGGGTGATGGTTGGGCAAACTGCTGCCCTTGGAGTCAGAAACAGCAAAGCTCAAGGATCTTGCTGGGAGTTTAACTCCTTTCATTACAAATACTCCAGACAGGTCAGCCACACTGCTAACCCAGAGTACATCTGCGAGTGCAATCTCCACTAACCTGTGCTCCTGACTCATCTGCCCAGGGAGCTGCAGCCTTATTAGACACCAACCTTTGAGTGTCAGGTGTGGATTTGAACGATTTTCCCCTCTAGAAGCCACATCTTGTGTAAGGCTGGCAGCAGAGGCGTCCCCCTCGCTGGGTTAGAGAGGGCAATGAGAGAAGGCAGACAGCACTTCCAGCCCTACACAACCCCTGGCACCAGCCCCTTGCCATTTTCTTGCTCCCAACAGGGCTGGAACACCAACAAGCAAGGGCCACACACAGAGAGCCCGCCACAGAAACCCCAGCCCAGGGAAGCACCCACTCTCTGATACAGTCACTGTGCATTCCAACTGTTTGCACTTAGCTTTTAGTCTTGAAAATTGCCACGAGATATGCTATTACAATTAATCATTAAAGACTTAAGAAAGAGTATACCCCATTACATAAAAGACTCCAGCGATGATCTTTATCCAACTTGTAAAATGGGCAGACTTGATGCGACTGAATAATTTTCCTCTCATCTGCACAAAATCATGAATGCAAGTCAGACTTTGAACCTGAAGTGAACACTGCGAGACCAGCTTATAATTACCAAAACTGAAAAAAAGAACAGCGTTTTCTAATGAATGACAAGCCACTAGGTGGAAATCTAATTTGGTCTAATTAAGCAGCCTTTGTGAGGATTTGTCTTTAGATGAAAAGAGGGAGCCAAAGAGATCTAAATGCAAATGAACTCTATCATTTTGGTTTTAAAGGGCCAGGCAGATATGAAAGTATTTGCGTACACAATACTTGCATTTGTCTTCATGGGTGTATTCACCTTCTAGTTTTCCATTGAAAAATCTTGTTTGCCCCAAAAGTCTGGGACTCTGAGTATTAGTCACCCTTTATGGAGTTAGTAGATAATGTGCTGTTGGAGGGACAGTTTTAGCAGTAGGGCATTGCAGCTGTTAAAACTACCTTTCTCTGTAGCAAGACTGCTTTTTTCTGCTGTTTAAAAATGGCTTTAGAGGGGAAAAAAAAGGGATGTTTTTTGCTAAGGAGTCAGATCCCAGGTCTGCCACTGTCGATGTGTGGCACTGTGTAACTCTCAGGTCTTCGGGGGCACCTGCTGGACCCTGAGCTCCTCCTCGGTGCCTCCGTGTCAGGATGAATTACTTCAGCATTGATAAATCACCAACACCTTGCCCAGTTGTGCTATTTCTGCTGATTCTGCCGACAGTCTCCACGCTGGGAGCAGCCAGCTCAGGTACAGCCCCAAAGGCTGAGACTCACCGAGGTGTTTGACTGTAATTGAGATGGAAATATTGAAAACGATCTTCTCCTGCTCTATTAAATCTGCTCCTGACTTTAAGATAAATTTGTGTCTGTGTAAGGGTTTTGTGCCAGCGCTGAAGGTCAAAGAAGCACATGTGTTTCTGTAGAGGGTGTCACAGCTTGTGAAGTTCACATCAGCCCTTGCCTGCTCTCAGTCCTGAGGAAGAAACGTGGGCTGTAGTCAGAAGACAAAGCCCTTGGCAGGAGGGATGGGTTATTCAGGTTAAATGAATGTGCAGGTTACAGCTACTGCTGAGTGAGGTCTTACCTGTGCCTGATTTTTCTTGAGCTACAACCACCATTTGCCTCTAAGAGACTGAGAGAATGAGCCTGGGATGGATTTGAGGACACGGAGGGACAATGGCAGGGAAGTTCGGGACAGTACTGGGTGGTCCTGGAGCAACTGGATGGAGAAGGACCTTCCTGAGTCCTTGCTCTCCCTAAAAGAAACATCAATGGGAAAATGGAGGCATGGATGGACAGAACAGTGGGGGAAAATCAGGAAAATAATTCTGTCTTTGATGTGGCAGCAGTTTTGGAAGCTCAGGGTATAATGTGGGCAGAATAGCATGCAGCACCTTGGCAAAAAAATGCAATTTTACCATCTTTGCTGTTGACTTCCCAGAGAAAAGTGGGGCCAGGAAAGCTGGAAAGGGGGTAGTGGGGTTGTCATTTCTTAGAGAACCACAGCTCTGAGGATACCTGCTGTGCTGCAAACCCTGAAGTCAAATTCTGCCAGGTTATGCTGTTGCTCAATGACTGGCTTCAGTGAGGACACTGAGGTTTAGCTGAGAGAGGGGTGTGAGCTACTTGAGAATGAGAGCACATTCTCTAATTGTTAAAGAGAATGGACAATGGCTTTGGTTTTTGGTTTGGTTTTTCTTTTCTTTTTTTTTTTAAGGGTTCTGTCCTCTTTCAGCAGTTATGACCTTTTCTTTGTGTTTCATCCTTAATAATATCTGTTCTTTGAACCTCCCCATCTGCTACTTCAAGAAAAATCCCTTTATGTTCTCAAGGCCAGATGTTGGCCCAGATTATGTCCAGAGCAGCTCAGTTCAGTGAAGCTGCTGCTTGCACCATGTAACTCCCTGCTGCTGCTCCAACTTCCTACAGGTAGTTTTTATTTCACTCCCCTGTTTTTATTTGGGTGCAATAGAACATACCAACCTAAGTGCTGCCAGTGTAGCCTTCATATAAGTCACACTGACATTAAAGGAGTTGAATTCAAGTGAGAATTTGACTGTGGGCCTTTCAGAGCAGACTGGATATGACATTTCCTATATAGTAAAATAGTTCCCCAGCAGCACAGACCTCTGATTCTTAGGCCAAATTAAATCCCTGGCTGCAAATGAGATACAGGCTGCCTTGAGAGCTACCTGTTATTTCACAGCAGAATTTGTCTGAAGTCAATACACTTGTGGTACCTCCTAGAAGAAAATTCAAATATTTTAGATGAGGAGACAACTTGTTAAATTCAGGCAAACCTCTGGTTCAGGAATCTCTCGGCTTTCACTCAAGGAGAAACTCTAATCTCTGATCAAAGATGCAGGAACTTACCAACTTCAGTCACCTCATGTGCAGAATAATCTCCATTTTCATTAGAGAATAGATAAAGTTTTTGCTGTTAAAAAAGGATGCTGTTTCTTTAATGTAATAAAACCTCAGCAGGGCAGAATGTCTTTACTAGACTATCCCTCACTATTCCCACAAGAAATCAAATATAATCCTATTTAAGAAGCTTTAAATAATTTTGAGCTTTCATATTGACTTATTAAAATGCAGCTTAAAAAATGCCTTCCTTGCAATCCCTTTACAAGGGTCAGGGATATAAAATTTGAAGAAATATGATTAGTAGATCAGTTGGAAAGATATGCGGCAGCTTCCAATTTTATTATTTAAAATGCCCTTTAGGAAGAAAAGGTGATTCTGTAAAAAAAGTGGCACCATCTCCCTGAAGGAATCCAGTCCTGGGGCTTCCAGTCCTGTCTCCTACATTCAGAATTCAAGACTTCTGCCAGGTTTTCCTTAGACCTGAAGAGCCCTTGCAGCTGGAACAGAAGTGCTGGTTTTTATCTGCTCTCAGTCCAGAGAAATTGAGGTTTATCAGGCTGAGGCACAGAATAAGCCAGGAGCACCTGTGGCCATTCCTGCCTGGTTCAGAAGACAAAGTGATAACAGAGATGTAAATATGCCCCTGAGGACAGAGCCACTTCAGGGCTGAGCACAGGTACAGTTTGGCCCCCAGAGCCTTTCTTTTAGCACCTGGACACTTGGAGAGATGAAGAGCTGTAAACTTTCAGATGTTGGTTGGAGTGGGATCAGTCCCTTTTTCACTTTCTAAACACTACGTGTTGGAATGGAAAATTATAGGATGGAACAAGGCTCCTGCTGTGCTGACTTGAACTCTCTGCAGGGTGAGCTGTGTCTCGAAGCAGCAGCTGCAGACTCCACCTGAATCCTGACGGGTCCAGGCAGAGATCTTCCAGCAGAATTCAGTCCAGTTGCCCACGTTCATTCCTGTGGAGTTCAGAGGAAGTGCAGTTCCCCTGGGAGCAGCAGGGTTGTAGGGATGTAAATGATGAGACAATTTGACCCCCCCTCTTGAGGAATATTAAACAGAGCAGGCACTCAAATCGTGCTGTCAGTTGGGCACAACTCCCATTAAGCACCGAGGGCCTTGTGCTGATGCAAGAACCTGCCCGAATCATTTGCTGTGTCCTACAGCAAAATGTATTCAACTGCTGAAATGTAACTGCAAAATCACACCCTGCCCATTACACTTACAGCCAGCTGCTGTGAAATCCTAATGTGTCAGGCTTTCTCCAGGAAATCAGGTAACTAATAACTTTACTCCTGCCTAAGGCTGGACTTTGGTCAAAGCTGTCAAGGCTTCTATGATTTTCCAGTGTTTTTGAAAAAAATATCCATGATTTTGACATTCAGTGTGCGTGACCAAGCAGGGAGTTGTGATAGCTGAAGTTCCCAGAGCTGCAGTGCTCAACCTTGGGTGCTCAGCAAGAACACCAAAGGGTGCTGAGCCCACTGGTGCCTGTTTCCAGTCCTGAGGAGCTCAGTGCCAGGCAAACAGGGTGACTCCCGCCCAGAGTTTTCTCCTGTGGCAGAAAAAGCAGCAATGACACCAAAGGCAAGACCAGCAAGCACTGGAGAGAGCCTAATCCTCCAAGAAGCTGTCAGTGAGGTTTTTCCCTGCTCTGTCTTCATCATTTTCTACATTTAGGACAATAATTGGGAAACTGGGGTGAAATAGCAATGGGGAGTTGCTGCCAATGCTTAAAAACTCTCATTGCCTATAGGTTGATCTTATTAATGGTGCTAAAAACTTGGCAGAAGTTATGTGGCTTACAAATTAATGCTTGCTTTCTTCACTCTACATATATATATATATTTCTAAAATTCTCCATAATTCTACATCTGACTCCCTCATTGCTTTCCCCACCAATTTCTCTCAATACAGTTTCAGTTCTGCTTTGTTCTGCTGTTTTTCCTCTCCAGTCCCATTTTTTTTTTTTTTAAAGCACAGAACATAAGGGGTTGGGTACTGCTCAGGTATGACATACATGAGCAGCCCAATTGCTTACAAAGGGGCAACCTTCTGAGGCAACCAAGAGTTGGCTCGAAAAAGTCACTTCCTAATTGCATCATATTTGCTAAATCAGACGTTTTACGTGCTTAAGAATTCTCCACATTCCCTTCGTGTTCAGCCATTACAAAAGGCTCCTGCTCTGCTGGAGTTCTGACCCATATTTTCCCTGCTGCAGTCCAAATTTTGTTGCTAAAAGGTAAAAGGGAGGAAAAAATTTCTCTGCCTCATCACATCTCTCCCAACCCCTGTTCAGCTGCTGTGGTATTTTCCTTCATTATGCTGCTGCCTCAGACTGTAAACCTCTCTAATTTCCTACATCGCAGCTATTTATTTAAATGCTAACTCGCATTATGAAGTGATAATCCACAAGCGCAGGAGATAATTTATGAAGCATTTAAATTAAGAGGAGCAGCTAATTGGGAGCATGTGTCTTATAAGCCTTGCTAACACCAGAAAACTACAAATTAGGGAGAAAATGGAAGATATTTTTATCTTGCTTTTTTCTTTTGTAATGCACTGAGGAAAAATATTACCATACATCACACAAACACTGCTGCTCACAGAAGTCTTCTGTTGTTGGCTTCGTAGTTACTCGAACACACAATGCTCTCGTTATTACAAATTCCTCATTATAACACACAAAATCATCTTTGCTATCAGAGAAGGTGGAACAAGGTGGGGTTTTCTCCAAATAAAGGAGAATAAATTTTCCAGGAAAGGTCCCCTTCTCAGCTGCATGCATTAATTTAAAAGAGCAAAGACTCCCTTGTTATATAGCAGTGTTAAAGTGCATTTAATTTAGGGTTGCATCATGCTGTAAGAGTTTTATAGGTTTTTGTTGAAGTGGGAATGAGCATAAATGGCTGTGAATCAGGGAAAAGCAAATGTGCTGCAGCCTCAAGGCTGAGGGAAGGCATTTTGGATGCTCTGTTCAGATTTTTGACACCAAAGTCACCAACTTTGTTTTCACTGCAGCTTTGTGGTTGTTTATTCATTAAAAAACTAATATTGACCTGAATCTTGAATAGCAGTGTGCCCCACGCTGTGCAATCCCCAGGATCCAGCTGTCTGATGGAAATCCCTCACTAAATGCAGCTGGGATGGGCTGAAGGGAAAGGAGGACACCCAGGCCAAGACAACAGCATCGGGGAAGGTGATAATTATCTCAACTTGAAGGTCATAATCCTGCACCAGGTTCCCTGGGAGGCTGCTGCCTCGGCAGGGAGGTGCAAGGCTGGGTGTCCTCAGGGGGCAGCTGCTTTTTTCTGGAAGTGCAGTGCCCCTTTGGTGGGGTTTTTTTGGGTGCTTTGATCAGAGGAAACGCCTGGGATGTTCTCCCGTAGGAGCCAGAGGGTTTCTCTGCACTCCCCAAAGGGCATTCCAGGCATCCAGAGGATTGCATGAACACATTTCAGAGGGAATTCATGGCAATGTGGAGCCTGAGGCTGACTGTAAGGACCACCTTAACATAGAGCCCTCTGCCAGCCTTCAGCAACCACTTTACTTTTCAGCACAGCTGAGCGAGATCTTTAGTTAGGATCCTCCTTTACCCAGCAACCAATTCTTGTGGCTCCCTTGTGTGGCTGCTCGAGACAGATTTGCTGTTAGAGTGAAATATTGTGTGCACACCCAGCCTGGCAGGGTGCTTGGGAACCACAGCGAGATCCTTGGACAGACAGAGGATGCTCTGGCAGTGTGTGTGTGTGTGAGTCCAGCCCTCTACATGACTGCATGTCTAGAAAATACCTGCCTCTAATCTCTGCATTCTTGTTTTTGCTCTTACAAATCTCCCTTTCTGTACATCCTGTCAGAGAACAGTCAGCAAACAGGCTCTGGCATTATCGGAGTTGCTCCTCGATTCGAAGGAAACCATAAATCTGAAACTTCAATCATATCTTTATGATCATTCAGCAAACAGAGATGGAGGATTTATTCAACATGGGATAGCAAAGGGGAAACTGCAGGGGGTTATTGCAGGAGATATTGGTTTAGCTAAGGCAGAACTGCTCCCTCGGGCCTCTCTAGGGCCGAGCCAATGAACAATGGCACCAATGACAATAACAAGGCAATTATGGGGAAGAGGGTGAGGAGGGGGTAATGCTTTGTTAAAGATAGAGGTAAGATTCCAGCATGGTGTCTCTTTTGTGTGCTTTTGGAACTAAAGGATGGTGTGTGTGCCCGGGGTGGTCTTATTAGGAGCTGGTGATCCTAAAAACACAGCAAGTGCCTCAAAGTGCCTGTAGCTTGCATGTGGACTGTGCTGCTCTTAGGAAGCCGTGATGATTTCCTCCCTAATTAAACAGGGCTGGCACTGGGTTCCCCTAATCCATGCTGCACTCCAGGGTAGGATATAAGTATATAAACCTCTGCTGAGGAAGGTTTGTCACTCTGGCTGTGTGATGATGTTGGTTTTTCTGCTTTTAGAACTAACCCCTACTCCCAGGAGGGGACTCAGGGGATGTCCCCTTGCTGGGAAGACGCCCAGACCTTCACCCAGGTTGGCCACAAACACTAAAAGAGCCCTTCCACCAAACTGGCCTGGAAAGGTTGTTTTGAGATCACCCTATGACCTGGTGCCCAGACTTGCATTGCTCCCAGCTTCATATTCAAAATGATATTTTTAATAACAATAGCTAATTTTCAAAATCCTGACTGGGGAGAGAAGCTCAATCCTTAGTTTTCAAATACAAAAAGACTTTTGAACAACAAAAACAGCATCTGGTCTTGCTTTCATGGGGATCAAAGTGGGGCAGCACTGGAGGGTGGCTCCTGTGGGACTCCTCAGTTTCAGCAAGGAGCAACACTGGGCTCAGCCTTATCCTGAGGTCCTCCAGCAATAAAGCACAAAATACAAAATGGGAACACAAAAGCCTTGGTACAAAGGGGTGGAAATGTTCCTGGGCGGGCTGGATCCTGCCACTGCTGCCAATGGATGGGACCTGCATGAAATCAGCATCTTTTCGGGGTGCAAGAGACTCAAAGATCTCTTTTTTAAAAATAAAAAGATGCGATGGTGCACAAACAGGAGCCCAGCCATCCATCCCCACCTGTCCTGCCTCCCCTCCCTTTCTTTCAGCAATTTTTTCCTCCTTTCCCTTCCCTCGCCAGCCCCTGGGCGGTTTGTTTTTGCCTGCAGAAGGAAGCTTGAAATATTGTGGAGGGGTGCAGGCAGCGCTCCCTGTGGCCTTGCCCCTGATGGCAGGAATGCAGCCATAAAATAACCCAGCGCCATCCGTAACCTGTCGCCAAAGCCCCTCTCCGAGGTGAGAGTTTTCCTCCCTGCCGTGGCTGTTAGCTGCAATGTATTTCTCCCTGCACTAAGCACCGTCTTTCCCAGGGCTGCATTACAATGATTTATAAACCCCATTTCTGGGGAAAACTAATAGATCAAAGTGAGGAGAAGGAAAAGGAGACATCAGCAGCTGGAAGAAGATATTGAAGCATGAAACAAAAACAGGAATGAAAAAGTAGTTTGTGGCACTAGTGAGTTGTTCTGTGCTGCACTTCTATTATTGAAAAATAATAGGGGGAATCTGTATTTTAATCCATTTTTTTAGGAGATGTTCAAGTAATCTGAAAAGCTCTTCCTAGAGCCAGCTTTCTTTTGTGTGTTTGTGCATCTCTTACAGAACCAAACACTTATTTTGCTGTTTAGCCTTTCCCTGTCTATTCTCATGTCATATTTAGACTTTCCATGTTTTTAAGCAACATTTAGATTTTGTAATGGGGTAACAGAAAGCATTGCATGGAGGATTGATGCTCCTCTGGACCTGAGCCTAGGATGTGCTTGTTCCTGACTAAGACTTGGTCAGTTTTTACAAAGGGACTTCATGGACTGAGGTCAGGGTGGCCAGGGAGGTGCTCTGCCTTTGTTTCCTCTGCTGCACAGTGGAGATGAATGGAGGAGATTCATCACGTAACTCCCAGCATCAGTCAAGTTAAAACCCGACTGAACTGAGCCAGGAGCACAGACCAATGCTCATCTCTTAGTTCTACAATGATTAATGCATTAGTGTTTGTGAGAGCTTTGGTGATACAGAGCTAATTGGGCTTTTGTGTGTGTTCTGCTTGTCTGGTCCAGCACCAGACATCCCTGACTTCAAACATAGGCAAGGGTGGAGAATTATTATGAAAATAACCATAATCCTTGTGGAGTGTTTCATATATTCACAGGGCTGCACAAACCTTCTACCTCCAACCTCCCCATGTTGAGTGGATGTGAGAACAAACCTTAGACAGCTCTGATGAAATGCACTGAGCAGGACAAACAGCAGATCTGACAGAAAACAGACATGTGTGGCAAGAGCACAGGGGCTTTTCTAAGAGACTGTACAGAGCCATGAGAGGGAAGCTGAGGAATTATCCCCAGGCACATCCCAAACTTCTCTGAGGTTTGCAGGTTTCCATTCAGAGTATTTTTCTATGTTCCTCTTGTTTAAATTTTCTCTCTGCCTGGCAATTTTCTGTTGCCAGTTAACGCTGCAGTGCTGTGTTCACTTTAGGCTGCCTGGTTTGCCTTGGTCCATGATTTCTGCTCCATCCTTTGGTGTTGGTAAAAGGGTTCCTGGGGGAATGCAGGTGCAGGGGATGCTCATGGATGTGCATAATTGATACTTCTCCCAGATAACACAGGAAACATGCACGTGTTGAACTGCCCTGCACAAGGAAGGGCTGTGCTCGTTCACACAGGGGAGCTGTGGGGGCAATCAAGTGCTGGGTTTTCCTTTTGGTGACTTTGTGAAAACGTGGCCTGGAGAAGACACATCCAGGATGGCATTGAGGAGCAAGCATCCATGATGTGATCTGCTTTCAGCTGTGTGTCTGACTGTTGATAACAGAGCCAAACATTGCCATTGGCAAGATCAACACCCATTCAAACAATCTTATGGGTCTCTTCCACCCTGAGATATTCTATAATTCTGTGACCCTCATGGCTGAGCCTGACTTTTGGCACAGGGCTTTGATCAGTAAGAGATGGGTGAGTTAAAATGAAAATACAACTTTTTTTTTTAATTTAATTTTTTGCTCATGCACTGTGCGACGCAGTCTAAAGACATGTTTAAAAATGCTTCAAACAAGAGAAGTCATCTTGCTAAAACATTCAAAAATGCTTCCTTCCTTTGGCTGTGCAGCCCCAAGGAGCCCCACAGCTCCAGAGAGCCATGGTGGTGCCACACCAGGCAGCTGCAGAGGCCCTGTTTGGGATCCTGCATGGATCCATTGCTCTGCTGACCAGAGCCTGATGCAGCCTTGCTCTGGTAGCTGCATCCCCTATTACAACAGGTAGAAAAAGCATCTGTGCTCTAATAGCCATTGTAACCTTCCTAAAACTATGACAAAATCTTTCTTCTGACTCCCTATGGCCCAGCCAGTCTTTACTCTTCTTCTGTTTCCTGTCTGCAGAGAGAGCTGGCAGGATGAAAGACAGCTAGGAAGGTAGGGAGAGCTGAATGTGGACTAAGAGCTGCCAGAGGAATATGAGAAGAGAATTTTGCCCTATAAGCTTTAATAAGGTGGTGGGTTAAGAGAAATGCAGCTAGGGAGAAAAATGGGGAATGTTCTGTCTCCAAATGGGCACTGCTTCAGTTTGTAAAAGCACCAGGGATTCCCCATGTGGCTTAATTTATTATTTTCCCACTCGTTAAATGCCAAAACAATAAAGCAAAATCTATTGTTAGCTTTAAAATGCAGGTGATTTGCATATGGCTGTGATAGTCCTACTGCTGCCTTCATTTAAACTCAGTAAGCCGAGGTACCTTTAAAAATTATGACTTGTTTTACATTTAATATACTGAACTATGTTAACATAATATTAAGGGGCTGACTTCACAGCTTAATTGCTGATCACGTAGAAGGCAGCTTTAGCAGCAGCATTAGCCTGGCAGAGCTGTGCAGCCTGAGATGAGCAGCTGCAAGAGCAGCCTGCACAAAGGGGCTCAGAGCTGCTCCTTCCCTGCCGTGATGCCCCCGCTAAGAGCACCCTGGAAACCCAAAATCATTTTTACTCCCTTGTGTTAGAAGGTATTTGGGCTCCCTCATGCAGAGCAGAGGCAGTGCAGGGCAAAACTGCACCTGGACAAGGCAGGGTTAGAAAATCAGGTGGGGTTTTCTCCCATCCAGTAAGGTTTTGCAGAAGGGGAAGGAATTCACCATTCCCTGGCAGAGCTGGACACACACTGCTATTCCCAGCCCCAGGTCTCCGAGGTTGCTGCAGAGATTGTGAAGTTCTGGTGTTGGTGTTGTATATTTTCATTTTCTCCCTTCCTTCTTTGACCCTTGGTTGTGTCAGGCTGAATGCAGAGAGGGCAGGAATGGGAATGGGAACCAGGCCCACGCAGACTCTTAACCTCTCCTTGAATCCAGAGACCCTCTGACAATATTTTGGTCGATACAGTTGGCTGAGGCTGCTTGGGAAGGGTGAATTGCTGCAGTTTCCTTTACTCCTTCTTTATTTTCAGCATCCTGAACCCTGGGCCAGCACTCAACAGCAGGGCATCACCTTTAAGGAGGCAGCTCCTGCAAGTGGCTGACTCGTCCTTGATCCCCAAACCTCCAGCAGGAAAGTGGCACACGGTGCTACCCTTCTTGTACCTTGTCAGAAATGTAATTAGGATCCAAATATTGCCCCAGGATGTGCCCAGAATAAGAGGGACCCTCAACTTTTCAGGAGTTGAAAAGGTATCCAAGCATTACCAGCTACTCACATCAATGTGCCTCTGACTTCCACACATGGCTCAGATTTTGAGGTCTGGACTCCTTAAAAAATTTTCCATTTTCTCCGTGAAAAAAAAGCATCCAGATTGACAGAGATGTACACCAAGTTCTAGCCCTCTATGATTTAAAAGAGCAAAGCTATAGGCCCCTGAAAATTGAGGTTTATAATAGAAGCACTGGCAAACCCTTAACTACAGAGAAGCTACCAGGCGTTGCAACAATAATTGGGAAGGGAGGGAAAAAAAATCACACTGTGTTTTTCAGTGCTTAGCTAAGAAATACAACAAGAGAGTTTATTGCTTGCAAAACACAGCTGCACTGCCTCAAATTGGATGGAAAAACGAACCCTGATAATTTATTACACCCCTAAAGTCACAAGAATGTACCCATAAATTACTTTTTTGGAGGGGGAGGGAAGTGGTACCACTGTAGTCCATTCTGCACAACCTACTTATTAGTATCATAATTTATTATTATTATGCCCTGCTGCAAATAGAGAGGCAGATAAAACTCAAATCTATTAAAACAACCGCTCCACTTTCTCTGAGCCACTGAGGGACACCATTCCAAAGGAAATGAGATAAATTACTAAGACAAATGTATGGGTCTTGCATTAGAGCACGTAGCTTGTATAAATGCAAGAGCAGGAGGATAATTCAAGCAAAAAAGAGTCATGTTAAGTTTTACCATTCGGGATTCAACACAGAGGGACTGGGATAACATCAAGTGGTCAATTAAATGTTTCTAATGTATAGATTTTTTTTTTCACCCAAGTTCCTATGTGTTCACTTGGAATGAATTTGCAAAGCTGGACTAACTGCCCTCCTTCTATTGCAAATGTACCTGGATCAGCATGTATTTAAAAATATGCTTTATCCAGCTATTGTGAGGAAGCAGATGCTGTACTGGTGAGCCTGAAAGTAACACTGATAGAATATATATGGAAAAATAGATATATCCAAGTGGTGCTGTTTAATTACAAAGCTGATTTGAATTTAAGGTTGGTGAAAGGTTGTTTTAGGTTCCCAGAAGGGCAAAATGGCAGAGCCAAAGGTGCCTTTATCAAGTTCACCACGTGCCTCTGCTAATGGGGCTCAGATATGTCAAGAGGAATTTTTGTACTATTTTTCCTTCTCTTTCTTTCTTTCTGGAGCAGGCAGCTGGAGCAGCAGTTTTTAATGCTGTCCTCTCCCCTCTCCTGCCACATGGATGGATTAGCAGAAATTATAATTGTTTTGGGAGGTTATTACTCAATTGCTCTCTTCAGGACAATGGTTAATGCAAAGTCAGGATGAGTTTGATGCTCTTGGCCTTAGTCACTGGGGTATAATAGAGCCCTGGTTTTGGAAGCTGCTACTCCAGAATGGTTTGGGCACAAAACTGCCAGGTTTGAGAAGAAACCTGGCAGCAATCTTCTTTCTACACAGCAAATTTGCAGGTTTCACTTTAATTATTTTTTTAAAAAAAACTCACTACATATGTGATACAAATTCATCTGGACTTTCCTATGTAGTGTTTACTCTTCATACTTGGAGTGAAAAAAGGAAGAATATAAAATGATTTCCTTTCTGAGTTAAAGGTACATGAAATACACTCATAAAGCTACATTTGACACTGCTCCAGGTTTGTGCTTGGACATTTTTGCTCCTGCAATTTATCTAATTGTTTATGTGAGATCATGAGGGCAGAGAAGGCAGGAATTTGCTCCACCTTGTCAGTTGGCAAATCCAACAATTGTAGCTTTTGCTTTCTGGCCCTGTGTTCAGATCCAAGGTATCAAGCTTCCCAGGGAAAGCTGAATTTCCACTCTACAAATAGCATGCTGTTGGTATTTCCTTCAGAAGGTGTATGTGCCTCTAGCAAAGTGCAGGGCTACTACTTGGGCTCTTTTCTCAGTTTTTCCTCCCACTTTTGCCTTTTTCACAGGAAAATGTTCCATCTGCATGGCCTGGTGGTTTCTGGTATTTAGCTGGTTCCTCCTGAGGTTCTGGCACTGCCCATTTACAACCATGTTGCTGTTAAAGCCAAGTTTCCAATCCACTATTCCCTCTCCAAAAGGGAAGGGGGTGATGGGAGCCTAAGCAGAGCAGGGATAGTGAAATTTTAAAGTATTATGACACACATACATTTAATATTACATCCCATGTAAGGGAACAAAAGCACATATGATTACAATATTATATGACAAATATAAGTCCTACAATGTTAAATTTAGTGCCTTGTGATTGATGATCCTTTGTTTCCAGGTTTTCCTCTCTGTATATATTATTTCTGTAGGATAAGCATCTTACCAGCTGGAAGAAACATACAACTTTTTTATTTCCTAGCATGTAATTTCTGTTTGATTCACAGCTAATAAATAGGTCATCTTGTACTTTTGAAATGCCAACATGCAGTAATTCAGTGAAATAGAGACTCTACATTAAAAAGCTGTCAACCCCAGTGCAATTTTCCTGCACCCTACGCTCTGGAAAGATACCTTGTCACTCATGGTTCAGCTCTGTTTTCCTGAAATATCTCTTCTTCTGCATAAATAATGAATATAGTTGCATGAAAATATCTGGCACAATGTCTGTTCTTCCTCCCACTCTAAGGAGCTGCAGTACAGGCTCTGTATTTATTGGTTGATCTTCCCAACAAATCTTGCTGAAATCACAGGGGTGGTAATAGCGTGGCCCCCTCCCAGGTGTTCTCTGTGCTAACCCCATCCTGCCCACCTGCCTCAAGGCAGGCAAGTGCTGCCTTCAAAAACACTTTGCTCTTTAATTCTTCTCCAAAAGTAAAGGCTACAGTGACACAGAGTAATTTAAAACACTTATTTTCTTTCAAGTTCTTTCCATTTCTAATGTGTTTAAGCAGGTCTCGCACAGAAAAATATCAGCCTGAAAGCAGATCCCAATTAGGAGTTTTTAAAATTAATCCTGTTCTTTAAAAAAAGCTTGCTATAAATCCCACCAGATTACTAAACCTGTTTTCTAATTCATATGATCTGAAACACACAATTTACTGGTTTTTATGGCTTTCTGCTGGTAGCTCATTAGAGGTGACACAAGGATGGCAAAACCTGATTTCCAGCACCAGCATTGGAGCTGGGCTGCCCTGTTTGCTCATTTGAAGGAGCCCTCCAATTTTCTATTCTGACCTGTAAAATCATGGTGCATCCAAGGGATCTCAGTTCCTGAGACAGTTTCCAGATGCAATGCAGGGAATTCTCTGCAGTGCTGATCTCCCAGTCCCAGAGTATTTATAACCCACCCCCACGGCGCACAGACAAAATCTGAAGCCAAAGATGGAATCCTGCAGGTGTTGCTCACATTAGTGCTTTCCCCTGACCCTGAGCTCGATGATGAGACGTGAGGCAGGGGCAATGCTGTTTGAAACTGGATCAGCTCAAACCATGAAAAATTTTGGCCTTTTGTGGGTTTGAATCGGCAGAAAGTTGAAACTTGCAAAACGTCAACCCTCAAAAATGGGAAAAGAGGGGTGTGCTAAACCCCTGTGAGCAAGGTTTTACAAGGGATAAAGCTGCTGAATCCTCACAGTGAGGTCCAAAAGTAATTTAAATCTCTTCCCCTCTCCCCCTGCTCCCAATTTCCCCGTCCCAGTTGTTGTGAGATGCATCAGCTGAGAAGGAAAGTTGGAAAGTGACACTAATAAGGAGGGCTCAGACGCACTAAGAGTATTAAAAGGTTAGGTCATGGTGTGTTCTATTAAATAGAATATTAATTGAATTCTTGACATCTGAGGTGAACTGTGACATGCTCATGGGATAAATATTGCATTTAACAGAGCATCATGACCTAAAGCTGTAAATACTATTGAGCATCAGTGCCAATCCTTCACAATAGATCTTAGCCCCAGTCCTCAGGGTACGAGTGCTCCCTTGGAGCTTTGGAAGCTTGAGCTTAAAACCAGCTTTCACATTTCTTGGTTTTGGTCTCAGTTAAGTCTGAAATTGCTTCTTCCATCTCAAGGCTACGCTCTGCCTCAGACCTGTGGTTACAGACTCCTAATAAAAAGCTAGAACTGGACATTTCAAATGCCACGTGCTACAGAGTGCAAGAAAGGTTGAAAGAAAATTTCACCATTTCCACCCTCACGCCATAAAGAAGATTAAAACATTACAAAGACCAATTAAAAATAGGGAATCTCACAGCAACATTTTCATTAACCCTCCCTGGTTCTTCTTTCTATCTCATTAGTCATCACAGGGAGAGGAAGGATCATTTTAATTAGCAGCATTGTAAAGCTTTATTTAAGGCAACTGCCCCTCCTGCTGCTCCCTGGATTACCCTGACGGCTTATAAATACAATACCAAATCATTACCAGGCAGAAACAACGCCACTGAAGGGTTTGGAAGAAAGAAGATCCACTATGGTCAATGTTTAGGGCTCTTTAACAATGTCCTTTCTCCTTATTCAGGCATAATTCAAGCGTAATATTGGGCTTTACAAAACAACTCAATATCCTCTTACAGCAAAGTCCTTTCTAGTGGAGGATACCATGTGTTCAACTCTCTTCTCCTTTGTTTGCAGGGCAGGGAAAGCACAGAACCACATCTGATAGGATAGACATGGTAGATATGATCACAGGTTTTCCAGCATCCCAATTTAGAATTACTTGTTAAATTCCTAAATTAAAGGGACTGTGGGATGCTGACAGCCTCACAGGAGGGGGATGAGCAAGGAGACCCCAGCTGGGGGAGGCTGTGGGAGCATTTTAGAAAAGAGGATTTTGAGAGTTTAGGAGGAACAACAAAGCGAGAGCCCAAATTTCATGGAAAGGAAATTGCTTTTTCCATTTATCGCTTACTGAATTTCATGTTTTTGTAGAAATTCACCCAATGGGTCTGTTCTTTTAAGAAACCCTCAGCCAGCAGTTTCCACAGCTGGGAGTGCAGTCCAGAGGAGTTCATTTGCTCTCCCTCACACCCATGAAGGTGTGAGTGACCCCGCTGCAGTGCCTGGGTTTATTTTCAAACAAGTTGGAGTCACTACATTGCAATCAGGGATTTGATGCAGCCCAAGATCTCTCACACAGGAAGAAATCACATTTCTGAAGATGTAAGCTGTACAAAATGTCCTCCTCCACAACTCTAGTAGGGTTATTAGGATTCCATTAGGATTATTAGGATTCACCATTTAGATCTGTGGCCTACTTCCCCTGACCTGAATATTTAACTGTGGATTCCTCAGTACACCTGGGTCCTGCAACCTCTAATTGTTCATCACTGTCCAGCCAAGACAGCTCAGTCTTTCCCTTGAAACACCCCATTAGCTACACGTGGGACTTTTGGTGCTGTGAGCACTCTGTGGTGGAGTATTTTGGGTGGGGTCACAGCCAGGATTTGATTTTTGAAAGTCAGAGCTATTTTCAGCTGAATTTAGTTGAAAGTTTGAGGTACCACCTTTGCTGCGGGTACCTGCAAAGTAAGGTTAATACACCTTTGCATTAAGGTGTATCAAGCACCACATTCTTCCACTTTATTGCTTGAGATGACAAAAAGAAAATCAACAAATACTCTTAAAGGCTGAAGTGTGGAAGCACAAAGTGCAGTTGATCTCCCCTGAAGACAAACACACCCTGACTTCAGCAGAGCACAACGTGGAGATTATACTGGCTTCTTCAAAAACCATGTCTGCCCCTTCACAAAGGCTTAGAAATTATTCTGAGTGCTTGATGTTACCTATTTTAAGTAATAACAAAAAGGGAGACAGTAATGATGTAGCACTGAATGATTAATGCCTTGCTATATAGAGTTTATTTCATATTAAGATCTGTGTCTGTGGAGGCTTGCAGGTAGAGGTGGTATTTTTTATGGAACTAATTGCTACGTGTCAGACTGTCACAAATATTCCCACTTAAAGAGAAGGGGGGACACTGAAGTTCCAGTTTGGGACTGACAGAACCTCAGCCCTGTCTCTGCTCAGCCAGGCTGGGCAGGTCACACTCCTGAGCTCCTGTCACCAAAGGCTCAGCATCCAGCCTGGGGGAGCCTCCCAGAGACCCGAGCAGTGCCAGGAGAGCTGCAGCTTCCAGGGATCTCAGTCTCCAGAGATCACAGATGCTAAACTCACTTAAAACCAGACACTGAAAAATAGTCAGAGTAGCAGTGATTGTAAAAGTTTATATAGGAGTTGCTTTGTTTCCTATTTATAGCTGCACTGTATTTTTCTTGTAATACATTTTTAATGACTTATAAGGCCTAGTTATTTATTCTGCTGAAGCCAAATACTTTCTCTACCCTGATGATGCAAGGGAGTGAGCTCTGCACAGAGGAGCTCTGTGGGAATGGCTGGATCTGCTCCCTGCACTGGCCCCAGGCTGGGGGGACCCTGCCTGGCCCTGGGGACCCCCACAGCACCCAAGGCACTGCTGCACCCCAAGCATGCAGCTCCCCACTGCCTCCCTGCACAGGGACTGCCTGTGGAGAGCCCTCCCTGGGCCAGAATATTTTCAAATTGCTGATTATTCTATCTGCACACAAGGGAGCCCTTTTTTATGGTTATTTTGCTTTACATTTCTTAATCCAAAATTAACTTTACTTAAAAACACAGAACAACCCCCAAACCTGCAGTGCCTCGAAGGCAGCGGTCCCTTCCATCTGGGTGTTGAAAAGTTGGGTATGAACAACAGACAAAAAAAAAAAAGCACAAGATGGGACACTTTGAAATGGCAGCTTTTAGCACAAAATATAATTAATCTGCAAAACCAGCATCCATTCCAAAGCACAAATGCTGATTGCCTCATGATGAGTCTAACCAGAATGATATTAATTCTACTATTCTTTCTAAATTGTTATATACCCAATATTTTCTTCTGGTTCTTCTTCATATTAGATTAATAACTATGTAATCACTTCATTAGTTTATTTAGATTATGTTATTTTAGGAAATTATTGTTTAGATCAGCCTTGTCCTTCCCAGCTCTCTGTGCCTTCCCAGAATTAAGTAATATCTGAGGAAACCAATTAATTGCAACTCGACCGCTGTAATGGGGTCTGTTCTGCAGTGTGGCAATGTCTAATGGAGTTTTAATTTCCCCGTGGTGAGTCAACATTTGCTTAAAGAGAGAAAACTCTTAGAGCAAAACACTGCCTGAAACACAAACAGCTTCTTCCACGTCTGTGGGGCTGAATATTTTGGGGCTGCTGCTCTTTTTTTTGGGGGTAAAATTCACAGAGGGGCATAGCTGGGTACCAAAGCACCCCTTCCCACCAGGGGCTGAGGTTTCCTGTGGGCTTGCAGGGCGTGGAAGACATTCAGCCCAATCCTACACAGCTCTCAGGCTGCACCTCCCAACCCTGCAGGGTCCTGGGGGCTAAAATGAATTTGTCACCCAGTGAAGCTTTGACAGCCCTTTTTAATGCATGGTCTTCCTCAGGCAATATTCATTTAAGTATCCTGGGCCCTCTGCAGTGGCACCAGCAAGTCCTGGTCATGGAGCAGAAGCCCTTTGTGGTGGGAGGCTGTCAGACAAAACCTTATCCCCAAGGAACCTGCTGGGAGACACATGGGACAGCAGGATTTACAAAGAGATTTTTCCATTAATTAGCTTATTCAGAGTATTTAGTACTGCCAGAAGTTACATTTGGGATTCTGGGGGGAGGCAAAGCACCCAGAGCCCTTTGAAATGCCCCTGGACCCTCCCTCTCTCAGGCCTGAGCCCCTTCCCAAAGCTCCAATGCTGTTTTGCTTGGCAAAAGCTGACAAACTTCTGAAGTCAGTCTGGTCTGCCTTCCCCAGTTATCTGACAGTGTAAAAGGTTTGAAACAAAGCTACATTATGATGCAACCAAATTCAGCAGCATCTGATTAGCAAAAAGGAGGCCACAGCTACCTGACAGCAGCTGGTGGTTATTTTTTATTTCTAAAACAAACTGATGGCCTCAAACATTCATACATGTTTGGTTTGGGGTTTTTTTTTGTTTGTTTGTTTAAATGTCTCATTTCCTGGTTTGTTTTTCTTCTGCATCGTGTAGGAAAATAAAGTTTTGCAATTCTTCTTCTCATAATAAGTCTGTCCAGAAATGATGTTGCTCATTGTGTTGAAAGATGGTTTCATTTTCTACTCAAAATTGGTATGAAAAATTTGCCTTGCCAAATGAACATTGTATACTGAACTTGTCAAATCCTCTCTCCTGACACAAATAAAAGATAACATTGGGTGGCAGCATGTAAAACAGCACTGACAAGACAGCTGGAATGGAAGCAAAGAAATGCATATTTTTCTCTTTCTCTCTTCCAGAGCAGGGAATGGGAAAGATCCAGGTGAGCGAATGCTGGCGTGTTACAACCAAAAATACATCATCTAAAGACTTAACAAGCCACTTCGAGGCAGCTTCAGAGATGAACATAAGTGATTCCATTTCTGATTAGCAAAATCATGACAAAAGCAACCAACTTTTTTCCAAGCAGCCAAGAAAGCTGCTAAGTAGGAAGAGTGGCTGGGTGAAAGGGGTATTCAGTTAAAAGTTCACAATTCTGCTGTGCAGGCTGGAAGGACTATTCCTAGCACTGCAGAAAATTATTCCAAGTATATTTAAAAATAAATAAGGTAATGATAACACTTTCATTAGATCTGCAGTCTCACCATGTAAGTGAATCAGTTTTTCCTATTAAAATTGTTGATTGAAGGCTGTTAGCTATTTATCAGCCCCAAAATTACATTTCTTCTCTCCTCTTAAAAATCACAACAACTGCATAGTTAATAACAAGAAAAGGCTCCTAAAACTGCAGTTTTGGGAGGAGGGGGGGGGACAGGAATACAAGCATGAAACACAGATTGCACCTTCAAATCCCTGATGGCATCACGCTTCTTTGTTCTGCTAAGAAAAATTAACCTCAATCTCGGCTCAAGGTCCCCCGATTGATTATCATAGTCATTTAAATACTGTAATCTCATTTTCAGCATCAGGGAAAGGGAGCGAAAAGAAGAAAAAGAGAAAGAGGTGGGGAAGCGAGGGGGAGAGAAAGAGAAAACAGAATAAATTATCTGACAAAAGGAAAAAGGCCCTTTCTGCTTACGGAGCCTATTTCAGATCCTTCCACTTGATTGGAAAAGTTGATGAAGTTTAAATGAAGCAGAATTAGAGGCTCAGGCCAGTGAGTATTGACAGGGGCCCACGGAAGAATGTGCAATTCAATAGGCCTGATTTCTGTGGAAAGCAGGGGAAAGGCCTAAATGGTATAATCTTCAATCAAATCTACCATCGACACTGACAAGGCAGGGTAATGAGATAGGCCAGATCAGGCATGTTGGTTAAAGAAATTAATCCCTCTCGCTGCACCAAGAGTTCAGCTTTGATGCCTATTGTACAGAGCCCAGTCCCAGCCTATCTAAATGCTAACTAACTGCGAGTGTGATCTGGGACTGTGCTTTTCAGCGCTGGGGCTAAGCTGGGAACAATTTTAGCTCCCTGATTACGGTGGCAGAGGTGGGAGCAGAGCAGGGATGAAGGATGCTGCAGCCCCCGTGCAGGGAAAGTTGCATTTCTGGCTGTCTTCAGGCTTTAATACACTGTAATACGTGGTAATTAATGGAGTTACAGTCCTGACCAGCCCACTGGAATCCCCTGGGAGCCACCAGAGGGGCTGGGCAGCCAGGAGGGTGATGGAGACAGCAAATGTGAAGGGAGTCAGGAAGTTAAAAAGCTGCAAACAAAGGGGCTCTTCTACCTGGGCGAGCAGCCCAAAGCCTCTGATTAAAACCAGCGTTATTTTTCAGGCTGGTTTGCTCTTTACAGAGCAATGCAAGGTTCACTGTGTTTGCTTTGCTGGTTTTTATCCCCCCCAGCCTGGGAATTATGCTATTATTTTTAATCAGGTTTCACTTGTAAGATTTTTAGGCACAAACCTCGTGTTGGTTTGCTTAAACAAATCAAACTAGAGATATTTCCCTTGATATTGAAGTTTTCTTAAAGGCTATTGCTGGAAATCTAGTAGTAGGTCCCACATGCATTTATCTTTGCTACTTCAAATAAATGTGAGTGGGAAAGTCAGTGTAATTTATTTTGCAAAGTACAAATGGTTAAAAAAGAAAATATTCTCAGAAATGCAGGTTCTGTCTAATCTGTACAATGCGAGCAGCCAAGCAAGAACAAAACAATCCCTGCAAGATGACAAAAGCTTCTGAAATCCAATAATTAGGCATAAGAGCATCTCTAAGAATTTGCATGGAAAGCAATCTGCCCTTGGGGAAAGTGTGGCTAAAAACTCCCAAAAATCAGGAATTGAAAATGCTGGTCTCTGTGACTGCCAACAACACGCTCTCTTTGCTCTACATTCTGCTAGGCAGCACTCAAAAAAAAAAGGAGAATGATTGTGGGAAAGGTTTAAAAATAAAGAGCTTTTCACCTTTTCCTTGGGCAGCCGCCAACTGGTTGCCTGCCCAAAGCCCTCCTGTCCAGCACTGTCCTCACTTTTCCTCTGTGCTCAGGGCACTTTCTGGTGCCTTTTCCAGAGAAGGAGAATTTTTATTGGTGTTGGAGTGGGAAGCTGAGGTTGGAGAGGGAAGGGGGCAGAGATATTCCCGTGCTCTTATAAGTTTTGCCTGGGGCTCTGATGCTGCTCTCAGCCTGCTGGGCTCAGTGTCCCTGGAGAAGGGTTGCTGGGTTAAGGGCACTTTAGTGGGATTTGGGATATCCCTGACTTTCTGTGTTTTAATCTGAATTTTAATTTGAATTAGTCTGAAAATCATCTCTTGGTGACATTATTAGTGTGGTCTGGGGGCAGCACTAAAAACAGGCAGTGGCTCTCCCCCAAAGTTTCTTAAATCTGTCCTAGAATAAAGCCTGAGTTTTAGATTCATCATAAAAAATTATAGCCTGCGGCAGCTCTGGATGCACTGTGAACGTATGGATCCATTTGTGACCCATTTCATTTTAGTTTTTTCCCTATCCTGCCTACATCCTCTCATCCTTTGGCTTAATTTTTGTTTTTAACTCCCCACCAACTCAGGCAAGAGGCTGTACAGATGTTCTCTGCTCTGACAGCATTGCTATTAGGGTCATAATGCAACAATTTGGTCTAACCATTATTATTGTGCTGGCTGACTTCAAGAATGCACTTTTAAATCAAAGAGCCTTTGAAGCTTTATTTTCATTGTATTAGACAAATAAACATAGAAGATTTGCACAAACATAAAAGGCATTCACCTTGTAATGTTTCTGGGCTTATTAGTCTCACCAATTTGCATTGTTTTGTTCACATAAAGGATCAAAATGCCCTTTTGCTTGATTTTACAATCTGCCTGTGGATCTTGGGAGAGAGCAGCTCCCAAGGCCCTGAGCTGCTGGGGCTGTCCCTCTGCCTGCTGAGTCACAGCTGGCACTTTGGAGCCTGTGTTCAAACAACCAGGAGGAAAAACCCACTACTTTAATTCGTGCAGAATGTTTATTTGCCTCTTGGAAATACCTTATTTATTTCAGCACTGCCTGTGCAAAATATGGGAGGGCACTAAAGCTCATAAGGAGTTTAATTTTTAGTGTACCAAATAATTCATTTAAAATCTTAAATGAGTTCATGCTGAGAAGAAAACCCTTAGAAGTCAGAGCATTGGAAAGAAAGCTCAGAACCAAACCTAATGATTATTTGACTAACCAGCCCTTCATTAGCTTATTTCTCTAATGAATTATTGAGGCACTGCGTAGACATCTCAGAATACATTTTTAAAAGCACAACACTGGTCTTAGATTGCAAAAATATAATAGTACTCATGATATAATAATAATAGCAATAAGCACACAAAATGCTGCATAAACACTAATTAAAGCTCAGTGTCCCCAAGCAGCAAGCACAGAAGGCAGGATGCTCAGCACGTGTAGTGATTTGAGGTAAGGAGTATAATTAACACCAAATAAAACAACCTTATTCCAAATACAGCTCAGGGCACTTGTGGCTGCTCTGCTCTGTGTAACAGGAGAGACAGAGACACTGAAATCTGCTCTCTGACCAAGTTTCCAATAAATGAATTGATCCCAAACAGCTGTGAGCAGGTTTACGTTAGGGGAGGCAACAGAGTTATTTAAATCCTCAAAGCTAACACCTGAGGGAAGTTCTCCAAATCCTCTGCAAGCTGCCTCACAGGGCTGTGATCAGCAGTTTGCCACACGGGGGGGTCTTGTGGATGCAGCTGTGAGATCCTGGCTGTGGCTGGAGCCCCAGATCCCTTGAGGGGACCTGACAGCCCTCCCTGGGCTGTGTGGGTGCTCTGTGGAAAGGGAATTATTTTGCTCCTGTCAGTCCCATTCCTCACCCCTGCCACGTTCACCTTGACTCCTCATCTGGCTGGTGCCAGAAGAACTAAAGAAGATGAGTGGATTTGGAGGGAATGTTAAAAATCCCAAATCACCCAGGAAGCAGAGGCTTAAAGGCTCAAAGATGAAGCACAGCATTCACATGTAAAAGCCCTGTTGCAGCCACAGTCCAGGTCAATAATAAAAGCTTCAGAGTGATGGAAAACCTGCCCTGTCAGTAATTTCTACTCCAAGAGATGCTTGTGGTGATACAGTTTACAGCTTGAAGTTGTAATATTCTTTTTCACACCATGCACTTGTCCATCTTTGTCTCTTGCTTAATTACAGCTTTCTCTTTTCTCTTTCCACTACGTGACACAATTTTCGTTTGACAAAATGACCCCAAAAATGCTTTTGTAGTGTCCATTCTATGGAACATTCCAGAAATCAAAATGATTTTGCAACAATTGTCAGCAGTGCCTTCCTCTGTGACAGTCAGACAGCTCAGAAATACTTCATGACGAGCTTCAATAGGCACGAAAGGGAAAAGAAAAACCTGGTGGGTGATTTCTGCCTGTACTTGGTACCCAGCCCCAAAAGGGCAGTTCACTCTCCCTGGCCTGGCTAATCCTTCCTTTGCTGGAATTCCAAAGCCAAGGCTATCAGTGTGCCAGTTCCTGTGGTTTTGGGAGCTTTTTTGATCATACATTCTTCTTCTGGGGATCGTAGCTGCTGAAATTTTACTGCCTGAATCCTGTAGCTTCTGTTCAACCTCATTTGGGAAAAAAAAAAGAAAAACTTCCAGCCCTCGGGGCTGTAGAGGAAAGCTTAGGAAAATGAACCCTAAATGCCCTGGCATTCAGACCAATAGAGACAGCCTGGCATCAGTTGTCATGTAAATAACAAGCTTGTAAAACAAACACTGCACATTCCAGCGGTTCTGTTTGTTAAATCTGCTTCTCCTGCAGTCTGGGCTGGGACCTGGTGCCAGCCTTTCCTGGCCAGCAGAGCACCAGCACCATCCTCCTCCTCTTCCTCCTCAGAACTGCCATTTTGGAAACTTTTCAATGCTGGGAGCAGCAGCAGGGGCTCTGAAGGTGAGCCCGATGCTTCTCTGGGCTTTTCCTGGAGAGCAGTTCCCTGCTCTCTTCACAGCCCCTGGCTCCACCTGGAGAGGTAAGTGGATGCTTTGGCACGTGGGGCTGGATTTCCCGTTTACCTTCACACATCAAGGAAGGAAAATCCAACTCCTCGCTGGTGACAATGACTCTGTCAGAGATATATTGCACTTAATTATAGTATAATATGCACAAGATGTTAATCTCAAGGTAACCAAACTGCTGTGGCTCACTATTTCTGAAGTCTATGTTGAGCTTGCCAGGGGTTAACTGTGGTAAACTCTTATTTCCTGCCCAGAGCTGGTTTATTTTTGTAACACAGGAGTTTTCAGTAAGTTTGTACTGGAAAAGTGCTTGGCTAAGGCTTTTACTGGTGAAAGCAGACCGAAAATGCTTTGCTCAGATTTTTACTGGCATCAGTAGATTAAATGATTTCCTCAGTTTTATGCTGCAAGCAAATATATATATTGATAAGTGAATTAACTCCTTGATTAATCAAAGCACATTATACATTCTAGCAGAGAAACAGAGCATTCCTCCTTAGAAGTCTTTGTGTGAGAAGATGATGGTTTTAATCTGTGATATCCAGAGTGTGTGGGCACATCCTGTGGGGAGGCTGGGGCTGGGCAGAGCTGAGGCAGAAGCACGGTCTGGGCAGGGATATTGTTTGGATATGTGATGCCATATTTAGAACATACATAAAATAACTGAAAGAGAAAGAAGGATGTCCTTTGGCTGCTGCAGAGTAGGAGATCTGTCACATTTGCAGCAGGGTTTTGGGGTCCAAGTGCTATTTGGAGGAGGATCAGGGACTAAGTGTCCCATCCATCTCCACTGGGCCTCAGGTTCTTGTGCATTTGCTGCCCAGAGATCCTCCCTGGCAGCTGCTGGAACTGTGTGTTCCTCATGCCCTCCCTCGGCTGCCAGCAGCACCTGTCCAAGCTGCAGTTGCCTCCAAACCTTTGGTCCTTTTCTTCTAAACCATCTTTGTGTCCTTCTGTTTCAGCATGAGGGCTGCTGGCCATCCTCTCCAGAGTGCTTGGTCCTGGGGAGGAGGAGATTCCAGGCTGCAGCTGGAAGCAGGAGGAGGAGGAGGAAGAGGAGGAAGGACAAGGGGCTGATGCTGTCCTTGTGTCACCACTGGTGCTGCTCAGCCAAGTGCCAGCGTTTATCCAGCAAACTGCCACCCCGCCCCTGTCACCTCCCGGCAGAGAGGGAGCGAATTCAGCACTCCCCGGGGCAGTGTGGAAGGCAGCAGTTTGCTGCACAAACTCGACAGCAGAACCTTCCATGAAGTGCAGTTACTGCTGGTTCCAAGAGTAAAAGCATCCCTGTTAACACCCGGCTTGCTCCGTGCTCAAGGATTGCATCAGGTGGATGCAAATCTCCTCACATCCCTACCAGCAGACACCCTCCTGCAAGGAAGCCTTGAGAATACAGAAATCGTTCAGAATACTAAAATTGAACATTACCTTTTTCTTCTAAAACTTGCTCAAAGTTTAGTTTCACCAGGCCAGATTGCAGAAATCCAGATTGTGCCTTAATTTATTAAAACATCCCACGCTTTAAAATCGCTCAGAATTCCCAGTGCCTGCCAGGATGCTCTGCAAGAGTTATCCTTCCCATCAAACTCAGGGGATCCAGAGGAAAAAAAGCAGAAGCGGATTTGAACAAGTGAAACTGACTTTGAGTTCTGATGCAAAGCCTGCTATTTTTTTATGCCTGACAAAACTTCCCAACAGACTTTTAAGAGTTTCGTAAGAAAACAAAACCATTCAACGCTGCAAGTGCTGAAGTGACCGCTCACACTTCAGACTTTACGGCCAAATTCCCAGCCTGCCGACTCCAGGTGCGATCACCGAGGGGAATCTAGAGCAGAACTCCGGCTGGAAAGCCGCGGTTTAAAAGCGGGGAGATGAGGCTTGGGAGCAGGAGCGGCTGCCCTGGCAGGGGAAGGGCGAAGAGCGGGCGCTCGGTGCCGGCTGCGGGAGCCGCTCCGGGCGCTCGGTGCCGGCTGCGGGAGCCGCACCCGCCGCGTCCCCGGGGCTCGGGGCTCGGGGCTCGCTGCCGGCTCGGGCACGAAGCCGTTCTGCGAGTGCCATCCAGGGGACGAGAGCTGCACTTCAGCTGCTGCTCGGGGACAGGCGGCGGTTACAGCGTGGCTGGCGGCGGGTGTGGGCGTCGAGGAACGGGAACCAACCGCAGCGAGAATGCTTCAAAGTCCCCCGGCTCAGCCGGGCAGGGGTAGGGGTGGGATTAACGAACTGAGAAGTGCCAGGAGTTTGGGAAGTTGGGAACCGCCACAGCAGGTCTAGAAATCCTAAGTACAGAACCACAGAATCACTTAGGGTGGAAAAGACCTCCAAAAATTATCGAGTCCAACCTGTGAGCGATCACCACCTTGCCACCCAGATCAGAGCGTGGAGTGCCACGTCCATGCGCCCCTTGGGCTCCTCCAGGAATGGTGACTCCAAACCTCCCTGGGCAGCCCCTTGTAATTTAGGTGGATACAGTTTGTGTGACCTTCTGCCTCTGCTGTGTCTGGGCGTGGAGAGCAGCCCCAGTGACATCTCGGTGTCTGTCCCCGAGTGCTTCCCAGACTTCGGGGCTTACGACTTGGGAGAACCCTCGCAGGGAGAACCCATCCTGCTCTGTGCCCATCGCCGGCTGGGGACCGCCGGCTGTTTAAAACACGACCGTGCTTGTGAAGGAGCAGCGGGGAAACACAATATCCTTGTCATATAAATCAGTTCGTGGGGGGGAATTGGTTTTAACCGCTTTAAAAGGGGAAACGGTGACCGTGACCCCCCACCCTCCCCTGGGGTCCCGGTGGCTGCGGGATGAGGGGGTGGCCGTGTCCGGGCAGGGCTCGGGGGTCGCGGGGCTCACCTTGATGATGAGCGGGTTGTGCAGCATGCTGAGCCGGACCAGCCCCAGCCGCTCGTTCTCCGTGCCCGGGCCCGCCTCGGCCAAGGTCATGGGCCAGCGCCGGAGCCCCGCTCTGCCNCCGGGGGGTCTCGGCTATCCCGGTACCGGAGGCGGTGCCGGTTCCCGGGGGTCTCGGCTATCCCGGTACCGGAGGCGGTTCCCGGGGGGTCTCGGCTATCCCGGTACCGGAGGCGGTTCCCGGGGGGTCTCGGCTATCCCGGTACCGGAGGCGGTGCCGGTTCCCGGGGGTCTCGGCTATCCCGGTACCGGAGGCGGTTCCCGGGGGGTCTCGGCTATCCCGGTACCGGAGGCGGTTCCCGGGGGGTCTCGGCTATCCCGGTACCGGAGGCGGTGCCGGTTCCCGGGGGTCTCGGCTATCCCGGTACCGGAGGCGGTTCCCGGGGGGTCTCGGCTATCCCGGTACCGGAGGCGGTTCCCGGGGGGTCTCGGCTATCCCGGTACCGGAGGCGGTGCCGGTTCCCGGGGGTCTCGGCTATCCTGGTACCGGAGGCGGTCCCCGGGGGGTCTCGGCTATCCCGGTACCGGAGGCGGTTCCCGGGGGGTCTCGGCTATCCCGGTACCGGAGGCGGTGCCGGTTCCCGGGGGTCTCGGCTATCCCGGTACCGGAGGCGGTCCCCGGGGGGTCTCGGCTATCCCGGTACCGGAGGCGGTGCCGGTGCCGGTTCCCGGGCCGCTCCCACCGAACTCGCGGCGTCCGTCGCCAGGCAACGGGCGGTGCGCCGCTCGGATGGGTCCGGCTGGGGCCGCTTCCGCCGGCGGAACGGATGTGCCGGGGGCGGGGCGCGAGGGGCCGGCGGCGCGGGCGGACAGCGCGTGGAGGTAACGGAGGCCCGGCGGGGACGGGAGCGGAGGGCGCGGAGGGCCCGTGAGGGGCTGCGGGCTACGGGAGAGCGCTGTGGGTACACCGCGAGTCCCCCTGAGTAGCCCCGGGGCGGCGGGCCCGTGCTCAGCAGGGGTTTGTCGGTGTCTGGGCCTAGGGCCGAGCTCCGGGCTCCGCCGAGCCTTCGGGGCCGCTCGTTCCCCGTGGCTGGCGGGGAGGGGCCGCGCGAATTGCGCCGGGCATGCGAAATTCAGGGGCGCGTGTTTCAAACGCGCCGGGGGTGTTGCGTGGTGAGCGCTTTGGATGTAGAAAATGTGTAAAAGTTCCTCCTGCCTGCCCTTCCTGAATTCTGCAGGAATTGCCCTGTCCTGGGACAGAGCCGGCAGGGCTGGTCCTGGCCCTTCAGAAACTTAATTAGAGAATTTTGGGTTTAGTGCTGATGAGTCTCATATTTGCTGCTTTTAGCGTGTTGCTGTTTCAGTGCTGAAAGCTGAGTTGAGCATAATAGTCAGATTTGCTTCAAAGTCGAAGATAATAGTTCTTGAATTCATTAAAGTGGTTTTTGTTGTTGTAGGAAGGTGCTTTGAGGGCTGGGGACAGCTGTGATGCACATCTATTTGACAAAGAAGGCATCAGCTTTTCCCAGGCACTTTACAAAACTAACTGGATTGAAAAGTAAGAGTCTTAAGATAAAATTGAGTTTTTAATTTTTGGTGTTTGGGATGGGTTTTGTGCTTTCTGCTGTTTTTTTTGGGGGGGAGGGAGGTGTTTTAAACAAAAACAGTGTATAAATGACAACACTGACAAAACTCCTCTCTTTTACTTAAGAGAAAAAAAATGAAAAGCCAAGCACATGCAGGTGATTTTCAAGTCCAGGATTTTATCAAGAAGAAGAAAAAGAAGAAGAAGAAGAAACAACACAACGAGTCCAACAACCACCATGAAAATGCTGAAACTGTGGAAGAGCCAGAGCTGGACCACACTTCCCCTGTGCTCTTTGAAGATGCAGCAGCACAGGGCGAGGAGGGCAGGAAAAAGAAGAAAAAACTGAAGAGAAAGAGTGAGAGGCAGCAGGCTTTGACAGATAATTACTTAGTGAGACACGAGATCAGCAATGGAGAGGCTGCATGCTCAAGGAAGAAGAGGAAGAGGGAGGAACAGCTCCCCCAGGACAGCACTGATGAGCTCAGCGATGTCACCTGTGTCCCTGTGAACCAGGACTGCCAGCAGGCTGCTGCTGATATTATTTTTTTAAAAAAACCCAAGAATAAGAAGAAGAAAAACAAGCAGCCTAGAGTAGAGGAGGTGTGTGAGCTGCCTCCCTCTGAGGAGCACAGCACGGGCCAGAAAGAGAAATCCAAAAAGAAGAAGAAGAAGAGGAGGGAGGGCAGTGCCCAGGAGGTGCAGGAGGACACAGATGGGGCAGCTGAGCAGCCCTCAGAGCAGGGCAGGAGGCACAGGCCTGCAGCTGGGGATGGAGGCTGTGATGCTGCCTCTGCCATCAGTGAGGTCTCCAAGAAGCTCCCTGCTGGTTCCTCTACCCCCAGAAAAGCAGCTGGTGGGAATAAAAGCACTCCAGCACGTGCTAGAAAGGCAATTAAAAGCAGAGCTTTTGTCATGGAAGAAAGCTCTTCAGAGTCTGATGGGGGGTAAGTTCAGGTTTTGTTTGTGGGGTTTTTTTTCCCTTCCTCCACTCCCCAAACACATTCCTTTCGCATTATTTGGGGTCCAGGTTTTGCTTCATTCTGTTTTGTGTGCTTACACAGCATTTGTGATGTTAGAGACCTACTTGAAAAGCTCAGCTCTTTTGTGGAGATCCAACAACAATTTTTAAGAATACTTCAGTGTGGGCTGTTTTCTTCTCTTTAAAAATTGGAGGTATGGAAATAATTTACGTGCAAACAATTTGCATTTAAAAAAAAAGAAAAGTAGGGGAAAAATATTTCTTTTGTTAAACTTGATATTTATAGTGAACATATGTTGGAGTTCTAGTGGTGTATTTTATTTTATGTCTTTTTTTAATATATATATATATATATCAGGACACCAGAAGCCTCAGCATCAGATAAAAAGAAGCAGCAGCAGAACAATTCCTTGGCTGAATTGGCAGCCTCTGATGAGGTCACTCTGGATGATGAAGAAGGCCTGGACTTTTCCATTAATTCATTCATAGATTTGGATACTGCAAGACAAGAACTGGAAGAGTTTATTCCTCATGTGAAGAATATATCAGACAGTTCAATCAAGAAAATGGCTGGAAGAGACCTAACGAGGTTTAAAGAGTTTAAAAAACAGGGTGAGTTCTCTGAAATCCTGCTGCAGTGAGGAAGGGCTGTGCAGATGTTTGGACAGAGGGAGAAGTTCCTTGTATCGTGGCTGTTGCACCCACAGAATCTGGTTCATTTCATTTCAGTGACATGTTTTCTGTTTCTCTGTTTTGGAGCATCTGCTTCCACACTGGCCAATTTCAGTCCAAACTGGTGTGTTAACTGCTGATTCCCAGCTGGTTTTATCTCTTTCAGTTTTCTCCTTTCCCCTCTGAATTTGTTGATACCTGAGCTGAGATGTGCAAGAGATGATACTTGAGGGTTGACTTTTTTTTTTTTTAACCTTTTAATATTTTAGGTATTGCTGTGAAGTTTGGCAGATTTACCCAGAAGGAAAACAAACAAATCCAGAAAAATGTTGAAGAGTTCTTATCACTTACTGGGATAGACAGTGCAGAAAAACTTTTGTTTACCTCGAGGTATCCAGAAGATAAAGACACCATCAATCGCCTGAAAGCAAAGCATCAGTTTTGTGAAAAAATCTGTGAGTGTTTAAGTTCATCCTCAGACAGCTAAATGTTGCACTCTACAACCTGGTGATATCGTGGCATATTTTGTGAAATAACTTTTATTGAAAAGCACTGATGTTGCTAAATTTGATACAAAAGGAGCTGCTGACATGGTGTAGTTCATAACTTGCACAGTCCACTGTTCTTATTATCTGGTCTCAAATAAGAAGAGTTTAGAGATAAAATATGGTCAAGACTATAAAGGCTTCCAGACTTGCATGGCTTTAAGTGCATTATTTGCTAAACTATAATTAAGGTCACTAATGGCAGCTGTGAGTGATTAAGTCCTGTCTGAAATTGTCCCTTGTGTATGTTAGATCACATAAATAGGTGGCAGGTGTAGGACTGGTGGAACAAACTGAGCCATGTCAGTTTTCTGAGCCATGGGGATCTCCTCAGTGCTCCAGGAGCTTTATTCTGTGTGTTTGGTGACATCATCTCAGGCAAGGCAGAGAAAAGGGCAGCCAGTCATGGATCAGGGTACTGGATCAAACTGCAGGTTTGTTCCTCTGTGGTTATTTCAGACTCACAATCCTCCCCTCTGCCTGATGTCATCTTTCATTCCAGTCTGGGAGTTTGCTCCTGGGCTGGGAGGATTTGGCAGAAAGTCCCATCAGTGTTCTGTGCCTCTCCTGGGAACTGCTGACCAAGGTGCTCCTGTGTTCCCAGGGATTGGTCTCTGTGGCTCTTCCCTTCAGCAGAGATCTTCACTTGGTTTTTGCTGGATGCCCCCAGTGCCTGCTTTTCCCAGTTGGAACAGTCTGTAGGCACCCAGTGTCTCCTCAGCCTCCTACCTGGTGGTCTCATGTCTTAATGAGAGTGTTCAGCATGCCAGTTGAATTTTAATCACACCTGGATCTGATGCCTGAAGTTTTAGCTCTTACATTTTTTAGATTCTGTGCTGTTTTAGTGGGTAGTTTTAGGTTTCATATTAAGTTCTACTAAGCTCTCTTCACAGACTAGAGAGACAAAACAATTCCTTCTCTAGCATTAGGCACAGCCAGTCCATGCAGTTTGCTGGTGAGTGGAAAGAATCTGTTGTTGGCAGCATGGTTGTGAAAATGTGTGATGTTGGGTTTTGGGATTTATTTCATTTTGGCCTCACCACTGTGAGAAATGTTTGTTAAAAATGATCCTTTACCTTCCAGCTGCAGGCATACCCCGGCCCTGGAGGCTGATCTATTATCGAGCAAGGAAGATGTTTGACCCAAATAATTATAAAGGAAGGTAAGGGAACACTTTAAAAGTGTTTTTGAATGCTAATATCAGTCTGTGTTGATTATTTGTAAATTAAAAATGGATTCAAATGGAGATCATCTCTCCCATTCATGCCAGTTACTGTGAGTTAATTGTGAGTTCATTTTCCCTTATTGATTCCTCTGTTCTAAAATGTGACTTGAAGTGATTGTGATGATTGACATTGATCACCTGCAGATGTTACAGCTCTAAAGAGACTGAAATGGTTTGATTTTACAGCTGAAGCTGTTCCCATTTCTTCAACCAGGTATACTAAAGAAGAAAAAGAAAAATTAAAGATGTATCAAGCTCTGCATGGCAATAATTGGAAGAAGATTTCTGAGTTGATGTCCCGTTCCAATCTCTCAGTTGCTATGAAATACTCTGAAATCAAGTCACGTATGTAATTTTAATAAAAACAATTCATTTTGTGTAATGTTATTTGCACTGTATGATGTAGGTACCCTAAATGTAAGGAAAAAGTCCTTCAAATGTGGGGTTTTCAGTTAATTAATTAATTTGTAGTGGTGGTCCTCTTCTTCACACCACTGATTGCATTTTCATGTGGAATGGATAAGAAAGATCTCTGAAAGAGAAAAGAAAGTGGAACAAATAGAACACTTTATTAACAGAACTGACATCTGAAAAAGATCATTTCACGGGAAGGGCAAAAGGAATTTGGCAGCCAGGTTTAAAAAGACAAAAACTAGGGATCAAACTGTTCTTTAGTGTTTAGGCTGAACTCTCAAGTCTGTTGTGCAGAAGAGTTTCTAGAACATGTGTTAAGAAGTTGGTACCATATATATAAATACCATGCAAAGTGAAACACTTGCTCTTTTTGTCTTTTTTTCCCCTAATCCTTTATGATAAATTATGCCTTAACCTGGTGGATTTTCCATTTTAGCTATTAACTATGGTGCTTGGACAAAGGAAGAGACCCAGAGGTTAATGAATGCAGTGAAGGAGGTGTTAAGGAAGAAACTGAAAACAGAAGATCCAAGTTCTTTCTCAGTGGAAGAGTCAAACACAGATCTCTGGGTTGGCCGTGAGCAGCTGTACCAGACTCTGCCATGGACTGAGATTGAAACCAAAGTGGGGAGTCGATACTGGAGACAGTGCAAACAGAAATGGTGAGGGCTTGGACCAAACTGAGGCAGTAAAATGTGTTCTGGGGTGTATTTATTCTGCAAAACCTGTGTTTTGTACCATGGTGATCCTTTGGTAGGACAGGTAAGGGATTGTAGAGCACAGAAAAGCATTGCAGATGTGTGTGAGACAAATCACCCTTTGCTAGCTGCAGCAAGTTTTCTGTTTGCTCTGGTAGCAAAGCCTGATTTCTGCCTGCTGTGCTGAGGCCTGAGCAGCAGAGTTGACTTACATGATGAGCCCTGGGCATTGTGACTAACACCAGCAGTGTTATTTATTTATTATTTAGCTAAAATAAGATGATTGAGACTCTTATGCCAGCTGTTTAACACCAAACCTGCTGCTTCAGAAACTTTCACATAACTTTGTGTAGTTATCTGCAAAAAATGTGTAATTTTAAGAAACTTTCCCAACCAACAGGAATAGCAGCTTGTTTGTAAGGTATTTGAGGGGAAACCCTCCCAGCCAAGGCCTGGGCCCTGCAGGTTGGGAAGTGTGGCATCAGATCCAGGTGTTTCTGTGCTAAAAATATAATCAGGTCACTTTGACTTGCTGATTTGGGGCCTAGAAAAGCTGGACCTACTGTTGGGGTGAATTTGGAGACCTCACCTAGAGGTGGACACACTGTGTAGGATTTCCCAGTTGCTGGGAAAGGTGCTCTGGGTCCTGGCTGTGAAATGGGGCTCCCCAGTGACAGGATCTGGATGACAGTAAAATTCTGAGGCAACTGGTGATGTATCTTTTCTCTCATATAGAAATGATTAGTGCATTCCCTTGTTTTTGCTTGTTGCTAAAGCCAAGTGTGTAGTTTTATTGAAGTTTTACTTTTTTGTTGTCTTAATATTCCTAGTAAAATAATTCTTTCCATTGGTGACTGTGTCCTTTCAATCCCCCCTGTCACTTGGCAGAACACTGCCTCTCTGTGACAGCAGCAGCATCTTGATGCTTGGAATTTCTTGAGATGACAGAAAGCTGTTTTTGTTTGTTTTCAAAGGAATTCGATTTTAACAAGCAAATTGACCAGAGGGCAGCATTTGTACAAAGAGATCAATGGATTACAGGCCAAGATTGATCTTATTAAAAGGTACAGTTCTGAGCACTGGGATGTTTTTGTATCTCCCACAGTTTGAGCTGTGTTTGTGAAAGTCTGAAGGGTGAGAACAGCCTGCTTGCAGCTTGATACATGTTTTGCAATCATCCTTGTAATTTCTGACTGGGGGAGCTGGGAGCACTGAACTACCTCTTGAGTTCTGCCTGCAAACTGCTTCTGTCTTACATTCACAGGTTGTATGAAACAAAAGCAGAGGATGCCAATGAAGTAAACTGGGATGAACTCAGTAATGCTATTGGGTAAATATCCTTTCTCTCTTTTTATGGATACAAAGGACAGTTAAAGCAGATGAATCAAAGTTCTGATACCTTTATAACTGTAGGGAATTTTGGAAACATTACCGTTGCATATCCTGGCATAGCACTGAGCAGGAAGCCAAGATCTGAAACCCTTAATATTCCAAATACGGTTATGTTGTGTATCTGTGCTTCCAGGTGTTAATCAGCTAATGGGAAAAATTATGGTTTGATATTATGGGTTAATTATTATTATTTGAATTTCATCCTTTCTACCTAAATCTGAGCTAGGGTTTGACTGGCATCACTCAGGAATGTATAACTCAATAAAAATTAAACTTTATGATAGCTCCTTGCAGCACTAATTCTTTGAACTCTTCTCTTTGCAGAGATTTTCCCAGAGCCTATGTTATGTCAAGGTTTTATAAGCTAAAAGTGACCTCTGTCCCCCTATGGAAAAGCAAGACATTTTCTGGTCAGTATGCCAGCTGTTTGTGTGTACTCCTTAAGGCTTTGGCTTGAATCTCTGAGGTTCATATTCTGGTTCAATTTTTTCAAGACTGTGCATTTTAATTTCTCTTTGCATGTTTGTGTTAAGTCTGATCTCCCTGCAGCCCCTGTGATCAGAACAATACAGAGATTTTTGTGCATTTAACACTGGCTACATAATTTCTGTCTGTGAGGTGCTGTTCCTCTACACATCTAATTAAAACTGCTTTTATTTTTTCCTCACAGAAATTATCGATTATCTGTATGAAAAGAAGCTCCCAGAACTTGAAGAAAAGTTAAGGAAAAAAAAGGAGAAATGCCATGATTTGGGCAATTCAGCAGCCAGTCAGCAGCAGAAGGCTTTCAGACTCAGTGACATTTTTGATTTCAGTGAAGACAGTGATTAATTGATTGTCCTAAAAGCCTAATTTGAATATTTAACTGCAAATGGGTCTGGCTGAAAGTGGGTGCAGCTCACCACCTGCAAGTACCCAGGCTTTCATAATGGGAAAAATCAGGGTAGGCACCTCTGATTGTCATTTCACCTTGAAGATTGAGTTAAATAGAGCTTTTGTGCCACCTTTTATTTAATTTATTTAATTTAGCTCTGGTTTTAGAAGTTTTCTTTTAAGCATCCAAGTTGCTTTCTAAATATCTCAAAATACTTTTTTTTCTGTGGAGTTGAAAGCAGCTGTTTCCCCTTTATGAATAAACTTGGTTTTCAGAACTTTTTTTTTTTTTTTTAATTCATGGTATTGGAAAAAGGTTTTTAGTTTGCTTTTAAATCTCTGTAATAATCAAATCATGGGACATCTGTGTTGATGAAAACAGCACAACTTTGGAGTTTTCTTTTTATAAACAGGTAACTTATTCTTTAAAGCAACTGGTTTTATTTTTGATGCAGACTTACACTTTTCTCAGCCCTTCTAGAGAAAAAGGACTTTTGTCCATTGCTGTTCATCATTTCATCCTAACCAAAACAGATAATTCAAAATGTTGTAAATAATATTTGGACTAGAGAGACAAAACAATGTGTTTTGTGTATGTATGTATATATATATATGCGTACCTACATTTTTATTTTGCCAGAGAACTTCTACATTTTAATAAAAAAATTAAGCAATAAGATGGAGGTTGTATTCATGTTTTGTATGATTTTTTTTTTTTTTAACTCTCTGCCTGAAGTGATTATTTGTAATTCTACTGAATGAATGTAAAAAACCCCAGAAATATCTTACTGTGTAAAATCTTTTTTATATTTCCTATATATTGTACTAGACAGCAATGCAAGAAGACTGCTTTGTGAGGGTGATAAGTGACAATTTCCCTCTTCAATTCTAATAATCATCACTGAAAATCCACAACTTTCAATGGCTTGAATAAAGGCCGTGTTGGAGGGTCTGGAAGGTGACTTATGGCAAGGGATTTTAAAGGAGAGCTTTCCATATTTATCTGTCTGGCTTTAGTCTCTCTGAAGATTGAAAGCTTTGGGATTTTTGTGAGACAGGCAGGACCTCCCCTGCAATCAGCCACTGCTCTGAGGGTAAAAGTTTTGTACCCAAGAGATGAAATGGGATGAGGGGAAGGAAACACCACTTCAACTTAGGTCTTAGTGTTGCTTTGTGGGTTTGAGGGTTACAAGTTGAAAACTTGAATTTCTGAATCTAAGAAGGCTGAGTTTCTCAAGGTTTTTTGGTTTTTTTTTCCCTGGGAAATGGAGCTGCTCTGAATTGTCTGCAGGCAAGAGCTCAAACTATGCCTGGCTGCAGAGTTTGTAAAGTAGATCTTGCAGAAATAAACTTCTACCTCCATGATGAGATTTATTTTATTCTTTGCTTTAGAAGAAAACTCCTGTAGCTAAGTGAAATGCACCTCACTCTAAAGAGAGAAGCAGCAATGTTTTATTGAGTGAAAAGAATAATTTGACAAGAGTTCAGTAAGTTTGATGGAATTTAATAAAATTTTGACAGTGGTTTTCCAAGGTTCAGTAAATTTGATGGCAAAATTCACCTCATTAATGATTGCATGGAAGAAACAAAGGAAAACTGAGTTGAAATCAAGTTAGTCACAGAGAGTTTTGGAGATGCAAAGGTTCAGAATGGTCCCCCTTCCTNTGTTTTGGAGATGCAAAGGGTAGGAAATACCCTGAGGTTCAGAATGGTCCCCCTTCCTAACTCCTTAGTGAGGATTCTGCAGCTGCATCCATGCTTAGTGACAGACCTGATCAGTGTTTATAAATGTAAAGTTTATTAATACTGAGTAGCCCCATGAATCAGAGGTATTTCAATAATTCAGCTGCTCTCAGTCTGCTGTGAGTCAGGGATCTCCTGCCCTTAGGCAGGGCTCAGGTAAGGGATCCCAAACCTTGAGAGGTTCCCCTGGCCCACAGCCCAGCTGCAGTTCAGAGTTATTAGGGTGAAATTGGTGCCTGTTCATCTGCAGTACAGATTAATCAGCCTTTGTTTTAGCTCTGCTATCTCATTCTCCACTCTCGTTATCTTGCATGTTTGGGCTTCAAAACCACCTTTCAAAATATTTTTCTGAGGCACTTTCACTCCCTTGTCTGTGTGCCAGGAGCATTCCAGCTCGAAGGGTCACCACCTTCAGGGCATGAGCTCCTGTTACTCCCCCCCAGAGATTACCCAAAGAAAAATCTTCTGATCTTCATTACAAGCAATTTCTCTGCTAAATCTGAGCAAGCCAGGGTTGGAATTGTAAACCTGGAGCCATCACTGCACTGGCTGCTTTGGGGAAACACAGAGCTGAGGAAAGAGAGGCTTCCACCTCCCTGCAGCACTGGGAATGCAGTAAGGAAACTCCTTCTCCTTCATCTCCTTGGGTGTTGCCATGTTTGCACAGGGGCAGACAATTGCATGTTGATTATTTCCCAGGTGCTGAATAATGGCACAAGGAAGGAGCTTTTCCCTTTCCCATCCTTTTCCCAGGGCCCATGGGAGCACAGGCACAGGGAGGCAATTCTTTCACGTGGGTATTTCAGTATTATTGCAAACAGAGCAGACCGTGCAAAGGCTTTTAAAAAACCAAAGAGGCTCCACGGAAAGATGAAGGAAATAACGTTGACAAAGCTTTGTGTATCAGACTGCATTATAAATAAGAGCATGACAGATCCCTCAGGTGTAAAATCATCCTAAAAACTCGGGTGTTTCAAGCAGCCCTGTCGCTTCAAGCACTTCCCTGGTGTGTTCATGGCCTGAGTGGTGTTACAGCACAAAACTCCTCAGCTGTGTTATCAAAGACAGAGACAGATGAGTTCTAAGGGTGTGTTTGCAGCACTTCAAAGCTGAGGAAGCAGCTGAAGATCAAACAGGGACTTGCTTTTTTTCACCCCTCTCCTGTAAGGTCTTAACCAAGGAGGTGGAGAAAGGTGATACTGATATAACTTGGGTTAAAGTTACAAGATGCTTATATAGCTTGAGGTATAAGATACCAATATAACCTGAATCTTAATTTTCTATACCTATATTACCTAAATCATAACTTTCTATACAATGCAGTAGCCAGTATAGGGTTAGCTAGTTGCTTAATGCTTAAACAAATGGAAACTCACCAGGTGAATAATCTCAAAAGCAGCCAAGTACAGCTATACTGGGAAGCAGGAGGATGTACTGATGAGAAATTGAGAGATGTAAAGCAAATTACCCACAAAATGAAGAATTTAAACCAGTTAGATCCAGAAAGACCAGGGAACACCTTAACTGCACGTGCTCTGAAGAACAAAAAAGTTCAGACGTGAGGAAGACCTTGAGCCTTCATCAAAGACAACCCCCAAGACCTCCTAAACTGGGGAGGTACAAGCACAGTACAGTATTATTTCTAACAGTTTATTCTATTTATAACCATGAGATAACATTATTAAATGATGTTATTAAATGATGTGGTGATGTTACAATGACAGTGCCTCAGGGTTACAGTGCAGGATGTCACCAGAAATGTGTATTCTACCACCAGCTGTTAAACCCAGGTGGAGCAGGGCTCCTCATCTCCTCCAGACCCATCCTTCATAACTCCAGGTGGGATATCTTCTGTTAATGAGCCAGCTCTTAAAACCAGGTGCAGCAGTTTTCTTTATCTCTTCTGGGCCATTGAGCTGCATGGTTGATAAAAATTCCATCATCCCACTGGGACATGCTCCACTCAGGGGAGGAGCCAAGCATTCCTGCCAGAATAAAATCTGAGATTTGGGACACTGAGGCAGCCCTTTCTCTGCTGGATTCCCAGAGGAAGACCAGGCCAGTCTATCACTACCACTAGACTTTATCTCTTATTGTTATTTATTAAACTTATAAATTTTAATAGATGAGTTAACCTCATTTTTCACAATCAACGTGTTTTTTTGTATTACTGCACTTTTATTTTAATTTCCCTAATAAAGAACTGTTATTTCTATTCCCATATCTTTGCCTGAGAGGCCTTTAATTATAATAATTCAGAAAGAAAAAGTTTACATTTCCCATTTTCCAAAGAGGCTCCTGCCTTTTTTAGCAAACACCTGTCTTTTCAAACCAAAACACACTGCAACAGCAAGGAATACTTCCTATATCTTATAAACACATATTATAAAGNTAGATGAGTTAACCTCACTTTTCACAATCAGCGTGGTTTTTTGTATTACTGCACTTTTATTTTAATTTCCCTAATAAAGAACTGTTATTTCTATTCCCATATCTTTGCCTGAGAGGCCTTTAATTATAATAATTCAGAAAGAAAAAGTTTACATTTCCCATTTTCCAAAGAGGCTCCTGCCTTTTTTAGCAAACACCTGTCTTTTCAAACCAAAACACACTGCAACAGCAAGGAATACTTCCTATATCTTATAAACACATATTATAAAGTTGGCTTTTTGCAAATATTGAGATTAGTGTTGTATGTATAAGGTTGTTATAAATACATATTACGGTATTGGGGTTTTTTCACATCCATGTAGGGTGGATGCTCTGTGTGTGGTATGGAAATGATCATAAAGATAAAGTTTTCTTTAGGTGTAAAGTTGATAAAGTGCNTTGCCTTATCCTTATTGTCTTTCATTAAACCTTTTAAATCTTACCAAGAAAGTGAGCTTCGTTTTCCACACTATATAAATAAACCACAGTACCTGACAAGGGTGGGTGAGGGGAGGCAGAGAAACCCCCCTCCCCTCCAGCACCGCAATAATCAAATACCTGCTCTAGAGACGCCAGCGTGTGGGGTTTTTTTTCCAGCCAATCTCCTCGGGCATCGCTGCCGGTCCCTGAGGCAGCCCCGGGGTGCCTCAGTTTCCCCGCTGAGGGGCCGCGCGGGCCCTTTAAGGCTCCCCCCTCGGGAGGCAGCGAGCGCCCACTTCCGGCCGCGCCCGGAAGCGCGGGCAGCGCCGCGGCCTCAGGGCGGCAGCGGCGGCACCGGGAGCACCGGGCCGGGCCAGGGACCCGCGGCAGCGGCGTGAGGTGAGCGGGGAGCGGAGCGAGCGACGAGCGGAGGAGCCGACCGTCCGCCCGCCCGGCACCGCGTTGGAGCGCTGCTGCCGCCTCCGCCGCCGAGCCCGCGCTCCCGCCCGGACGCGCTTTGTTGTCGGTCCCTCACGCCGCCTCAGGGCGGGGGCTGTCCCGTCAGGCCGGTCCCGCTTGGCGGGAAGGGACGGAGCGCGGCGGGCAGGGCGGCCGAGGAGAGAGGAGCGCTCCGGTGGAGCGGCTGGGGGGCGCACGGAGCGCTCCAGGGCTCGGGTTTCCTCTTGGTGTCGCGGTGGGGCCGGGGCGGCTCCAGCCGCGAAGCCTGGAGGGTTTTCGGTGCTCGGGCGTTCCGGGGCTCGGCAGCCGGTGCGGGGTGTCGGTAGCAGCGTTACGGGGCGCGGTGCTGCTCGCAGCTGCGGTTCGTTCGGGTGCCCGCCCACGCTCCTTCAAGCCATTTCCTCGCTTAGCGGGCACAGGTAAATATTTACGCCTTTTCTGAGTGAAACGCGAGACTGACATCGTCTCATCCGCTTTTGAATGACAGAAGGGAGTCTCTTGCAAATCGGACTTACTGCTTCATGAAGTGCATTAATGCAACTGTTAACCTAAATATTAAAGCAGTTCTTCAGTGTGGGCGGAGCAGATTTCTGCTGGCCTGGAAAAAGGTTATAGCAGGTGAGGGTTGGTCTGTTCTCCCAGACGTTGAGCGACCAGAGAGGAGAGAGCCTCAAGCAATGCCAGGGGAGCTTCAGGCTGGGCATCAGGAGGAATTCCTTCATTGAAAGAGTTGTTGAATATTTGGTTCTGCTCAGGGCAGTGGCGGGGTCACCATCCCTGGAGGTGGCACTCAGTGCTCTGGTCTGGCTGACAAGGTGGTGTTTGGTCACAGGCTGGATTCGGTGGTCTCAGAGATCTTTCCCAGCCGGGCTGATTCCGTGATTCAGCGGTTTGATTTCTGTTTTGCTCTAGATCTTTGAAATACCACCGAGACTTGGTGGATTGCTGAGGATACGGCTCTGCCCTCTGCACTCAGGACATGAATGGCTGAAGGGCTCAGCCCCTTCCCTGGCTGCAGGGCAGCGCTGTTCTCCCTCCCACCATGTGACCTGGCACACCTGCACAGCAAATAGCTCCTTTTTTCAAAGGTAAATGCCACAATTGTTGGGTTCTCCCAGTATATGTGTATGTGTGAGGAAACTTACGGCTTGGCTTTATCTACTTTTGTTATGCTGAGTAAAAGAAGTAGTTGCTATCTTTCTTTTTGTATCGTTAGTTCAAGAGTTCACGCTTTTGCAGCCTTCTTTTTCCGAAGGGGCCTGCAAGGAAGCTGGACAGGGACCTTTCATCGGGAACTATAGTGGTAGTGGATTCAAACTGACAGAGGGCAGGGTTAGATTGATTATTAGGAGAGAATTATTTCCTGTGAGGCCCTGGCACAGGGTGCCCAGAGAAGCTGTGGCTGCCTCTGAATTCCTGGAGGTGTCCAAGGCCAGGCTGGACAGGGCTTGGAGCAACCTGGGATAGTGGAAGGTGTCCCTGCCCATGGCACAGAATAGAATGAAATGATCCTTAAGATCCCTTCCAACCCAAACCCTTCTGTGATTCCAGCGTTCTGTGGAATTTTTCGGACTAGCAGGATCTGAGATGACTCCATTGCTGCTGAGTGAAGGATTTTTGTTTATAGAGGAAGTCAGTCTGCGGTGAGAATTTTAGCACTCTTTCTGTCTATAAAAATGACAAAGGCAGGAAAGTTCTGCATAAATACCTTTTGCTTGTGACAACAGGGATTTGTTGACCTATAAATTTTAACAGGAGATAAGGAAAAAAAAAACTAATTAAACTTTGTGCCACTAGACCTAGTTTTCAGAGACACCAGTAAAATACTATAAAGAGCTTCACATTGTATTTCTGGAAATTATGCAATGTGTGGGCAAGGAGATTTTTTTTTTTAAATGTAAAATAAATTTTCACCCTCTTTTTTCCTAGTTTGCCCATTTGACTACAGTGCTTTACTTTTGCTGTTTGCTATTCCACAGGCATTTTTTGTGTGATGTCCCATTAGTGCTTTAATCTGTTTATCTGCACGCACCTGGATGTTGTAGGCACACCTGCTGCTAATGAGTAACCGAAATCCACACTTGAAAATTGGGTCCTGTTGTGGCTGAATGGGAGTATTTAACCACTTGATGGCTTTGTGCTTTAATTCCTGCTTCCTTGCCCCCTAGAATGAGCACATGCCGATGGTGCACACAGAGTGGTGCTGACACCACCGAGTTCCTGAAGCACTATGCTGCTCAAAGGCTGTCCCAGGAAGATTTTGAAGGCTCCAATGATGACCTCTCTTACTGCCTGGAGTGTGTGGTTGAATATCACAAAGCAAGGGAAGAATGTCCAAGATTGCATGAGGTAATTAATTAAGAGATTAATTAAGCCTCAGTGTAAGGGGAGGGCTTGTGTTTTGTTGGGTTTTGGGAGTAGGTTGTGTTGCTTTTTAACTGTTTTTTTCATATGGTGTTGCAAACTGCTGTTTGTAAAACAGAGATCCTCTTGTTTTGTATATATTCAAACTGGTAAGAACTAAACCAGTAGTTGTAAGTTTCTGACCAGACTATAGCTTGGACTTCTTTCATGCTGTTGATGGTTTGTCATCTGAAACAAAGAACATCTGCCAGACTAACAGTTTATTTCTTTAATGTATTTTCTCTTTTCCCCTGGTTTCTCTTCGGGTATTGGTTTGTTCCTGTTCTTGTTTGCTTTCACTTCTCATTTGTAGTTTCCTCCTATATTTGAATTTCAGAGATCAGACTGTTAGTATAGGGTTAAATGCCTTAAAAAAATCATGTAGAAGTAGGCTGCAAGAATGCTTGGTATTAGGGATGGGTAAAGGCTTATGGGAATGGGTACTTGGGGTTTCCAAAATATCCACCCATGACAGGAACTGGTACTTGGGGTCTCCAAGACACCCACCCAGAGATAAGATTCGTACAGGGTGGTACAAGGATGGGCTAACTCTCATGAATCAATATGATAAGGTTGTTATAGTGATTATTGATGTAACAGAGTTGTGTAACTGCTGTAGCTGAAATTGTATAAATACCTGCACCTTCTACAAAGACCACAGAGCTTGATTTGGGTTGCAATACCCCCAGCTCCCACGTGCTTCAATAAAAGCACCTGCATATAATCAGTCCATGATTATGTGTGTTCCTGAAGGCTAACAAGACCTTGCAAGACTGTACAATTAATCAAAAATATTTAAATCTCTTTTGTAGTCCTCCCTTACTAGTGTACAGTTTTATATTTTTGGGAAGCTTATTTTCTGTGTTTGTAAAGTGTTTGTTTTTAGCTAATCAGTCATAATACAGGTGTCTGAAAGGTTACTCCTTAGATTGGTCACCTAGATTGCTCTGGAGTGTAACTCCATGTGACTGGAAGTTCCTTACACTGGAAATAAGGGAAGTGTCTGGACCTACTGCAAGTTCCTTTTTTTGTCCATTTACTGCAGTGTATAAATTTGGTGTCTTAATTGAGGTTTGGAGCAGTTACTTAAGATGAATAAGTGAAGTGAGTGAATCCCTACAAATATTCAGCAAATCAGTCACTCTCTTTGCATGGTTTATATTCTTTTCCTTCCACTAATTGCAAAATCTGTAAGAAGGCAAGATTTTATAATTGCTTTTCCCATCTTCTTAAATATGATCTTTTCCTGTATTGTGTCTTTCTGTGTGTTGGCCAGTGGAACAAAGTTTTGTGACTAACCTAAAATAAGTATTGAAATGAATATGTAACAGAATTATGAAATTGCATCTCTTTTGAAGGCTATTCTTTTAAAAATGACTTTGTAGTCTTAACTTTGAAGTGAGAGATTTGTGCTTGGTGTAATTGAATTCCGTTTCAAAGCTTTAGTGTTTTGGACCATGCTTAGAAAAAAACTTGTCAAAAGGACATTTCAGTTTTTGAAAGTGTAATTAAGATTGCTGTATGTGGTAATTAATCACTTCCTTGACAAGTACACTTTGGGTTTTGTTTTCCCCCACTGAATAGGACTTGTGGAACTTGGAAACCTCCCGCCTCGTTGCCCACATGGAGAAATCCATGAACGAAGAAGCAGGAGAAGATGAATTGTTTCTGATTGATGAGCATGGGGAGACACCTCTCTCTGGCTATGTGGGCCCAAATTTTGAGAACAACCTGCGGGTGCCCCTGCTGGAAATACTGAAATACCCATATCTGCTGCTGCATGAGAAAGTCAGTAAGTATCTGATCGTATCCCCTGGAAGGGAATGGTGTTGTTCCCCCTGCAGCAGGTGAAAATAAACAGCACTTAAACCAGAGGATCAATATATATATTTATTTTGATACTTAATACACTTGTTTTTGTGAGCCTGCAGATTAGTCCTTACTATGTGTCTTACCCTTTTAGGTGAGCTGTGTGTAGAAGTGCTGTGTAGAATGGAACTAAGTCATGACTCCTTTCAAGTCTTTGAGAAATACCCAGGAATTTATCTCTTTTTGGTACACCCAAATGAGGCAGTAAGTTCCTTTCCCTGTTCTGCTGAATCCTGTTTTTGTGCAGCATTTTAATCCTGAAGGGATTGAGTGCTGTCTTCACATGATTTTAGAAAATCTCTATGGTGCATTTATCTGTAAATAAAACTTGACATCTGTGCAGTTCTCTCATTAGAATGTCTTGGTCAGTAACATGTAAATAACATAAAATTAGTACAAACAAGCTGCTACACTGTTGCACATAAATCTCAAGGAATTTTCTTTATAGGTATTACCCTGAATTTTAGCTTCCTTGTCACCATCATCTTGTAGGTATGAGCAAGCCTGTTTCTAAGATTGTTTTGAAGACTTAATTTTAATTATTCTGTTAGTAAAAATATGCCTTTTTCCCATTTGTACTAGCAATGCTTTCTCTTACAGAATTGTGATTTTATTTGTTCTTTTTATTAATATATAACTTTTTGTTTCAAACCTTAGATTCGTCGGTGGGCCATCCTAACAGCAAGGAATTTAGGAAAGGTTGACAGGGATGATTACTATGACTTAGAGGAAGTGCTGACTTGTTTGTTCAGAGTGATTGAGTTGGGGCTTTTTGAGAATTCAGATATTTACAGCTCCTCAATGTTTGAAAAGGGTAAACTCATCCTTCTGCCAGCTCATTTGTATGATACAGCCAACTACAAGAACTATTGGCTGGGTGAGTATGATCAGAAATGAATTTGTGTAGTCTCCCATTTGTAAGCACTTCTTTCAAGTCATTGCCCTACAATTTTATAGGTGCTGAGTATTTTTTCAAATATGTAGACAGATTTTCTTTTTTTTTTTTTTTTTCTTCTGTAGGAATTTGTATGCTGCTGTCAGTGCTGGAAGAACAAGCTATGGACTCCTTGTTACTGGGCCCAGACAAACAAAATGATTTTATGCAATCTATACTTCACACTATGGAGAAAGAAGCAGCTGGTAACTAGTTTTGATACTGTCTTGAGGTTTTCGTGGGTCTAGGTCTTCAAAGAGACAAGAGGAGTTGTTGGTTGCTGTAAAAATATATATATATATATAAAAATATATATATCAGTCTCAAAGGCACAGAGTCCAGAGTGCTAAAAGTCTGTGCTGGAATAGAGTCCCCAGCAGAAGTAAGAGCAGCTCCCACATCTTTCTTCTTTCTCTTCTTCTCACCCCAGTACAGGGGGTTTTATTCAGAAATCATCCAATCAGCTAAAAACACAATTCTAGAACATTCTTCCTGCACCTATCAGAGCTCAATGCTGAAGTATGAAAGCAGTGCCAGTCCTTACACAGAATTTACACCTATAGTTCTGTCTGCTCACGTCAGTGGTTCTGTTTTATCTAGACCTGCAAGCAATGTTCTGCTATGTTTTCGTTATGTCTGGAGTTAAGTTGCTGAACTTTAAACCAGGCTTTAGGGCTTTTTACTCTCCTAAGGCACTTAAAGTATATTCCTACTTACTTAAAACTAAAACTTATGCTTCTGCTTCAAGTCGGTGTGATTTAATGTATTTTAATTTCTCTAAAGGCTTTAATTCAACCCCTGCATTCTTTTATCTCTCTGAGGGACTCAGGCTTCTATTTTATGCACTCCAACAGTACTGAGATTAAGACATTTTATAGCTCATTTTTCATCTTTATCAAATTTCTTGTTAAGTTCTTAGTAGTGTAATGAGAGGTAATTTTACCTGAGGCCTGTTTATCTTCTGAAATATGCAATATTTGGGCAATACTGACAAATACTGAAAGGTGATGTCCAAAGTCTGGAGTGGAGAATAGATGATGCTGCTTTTGCTAGAGCTGGCTTAGGGGTTTTGAGAGGACAAATCTGCAATTTCTATGACTGTTTGCATTTAATGTACAGGCTGCATACAGAGTGCTCATTTCATTGTGGCATGAAGTTTGAATTTTGAGTCCTAAAGTAAAGAAACTCTGGAATTGCTGCACTTGCCTTAAAATTTGACTCTTCCATCTGTCCCATTTGAGGAAGACCCCCTTTTGCAGCTTAGACTTTAGAATTTAGATTTAGTAACCCCATGGGTTACCATGGCATAGTCTGGGAATGGCCTGTGGGCTCAAGACCAGGATTGCCTCTTAAACTTTGTGTTTATTGAGGAAATGATATTTTCTTACATAGTAAGAGCACACTTGAAAGAACCAATTGCTTCTAGCATAAATTAGTTGTGTAAGTGAAAGTATAAATAACTGTAAGTTAGCACACCTTTGCAAAAATCAGTGTGAAAGAAGCAGTTTCATGGAGTTGGGAAATACTGGTATTGTTTAATAATAATAATTGGTATCCAGGCTCCTGTTTATTTAAGACTGCACAAGGAGTGGTGTCTCTGTACAAATGAGGGAGCTTGACTTTTTTCATTCTTTTTCCAGGTTAAAAAGTACAGTTGCAACTTACTAGAATACTTGTCTGTTGATATTTTAGAAAAACCAATGAGAACAAGCTCTTTCAATTTCTGCTTAGCCTGAGAATGTCCAGGACTTGCATTTCAACCCTCTCCACTGTTGCTGTTGTGTTTCAGATGATTCCACTGACCCCTTCTGGCCTGCCCTGCACTGTTTCATGGTTATTTTGGATCAGCTAGGATCTAAAGTTTGGGGTCAGCTGATTGATCCTGTCCAAGCCTTTCAAACCATAATCAACAGTGTGAGCTACAACAATGAAATCAAAAATATTCGCTGTAGCTTTAGGAGGTCAGTTCTTGTCAGTGCTGCTATAATTTGTGTTGGGGGAGGGAGATGGCAATTAAAAAAAATAATCATGTTTCCAACTTTAAGCTAAGAAAAGTTGAAGTAGGTCCCCTAATATTGTGAGGTTCCTTCAAAAAAATGTATGCTCACTTCATTTTGGTAACTCTGGTGTTTGTGTTAAACTTGGTTTGTTTTTTTTCCTGAATTGGGAAGATTGTTAACTGTTCAGTGCTTATTTAGCTACAACCAACATGCACAACGTGTTAATGAAAATTGCCATGTTCAGAGTTGGGTGAATTTATGGGAATTCCTGAATTTTCAGTAGGTGGCATTCTAGGCTTTTGTTCTACATAGGCAAATCCATGACTCAGTAGAAAGTGTTTTCCTGAGCCAGTCACTTCCCCCACCTCTTACAAGCTGGATAAAACAAACTCTACACTTTTAAATATGGTACCTTTTCACTGGTGTGTTTTATCAGTGACAAGTTCTAATGGTCACTTGGTATCTGAAAAGCAGTGTCTGTCTTGACTTTCATAGGATTTTAATTGTGTGAGTCTGTAGTGATTTGTGTTTCTTTTCAGGACAAAAACTGAACCAGAGTCAGACTATGGTGATGACATGATTTCTTGCAGTCAGATTGTGTATAATTATAACACAGAAAAGCCTCAAAAGGTATTAAACCAGTATTTTATATTCCTTTTCTTTGAACTGGGGTCACTGAATGACATTGACATCAAGAGATGACCACATTCAGAAATGTTTATTCTTGACAATGTATTGCATTTATGAAATGTCTTTTAAAGTCCTTCCACATGTTTTTGATTATCTGAGGTTAATTTATGTGAGCCTCACAGTGTCTTTGAATAGTTCACACTGATTTTTAAAGGAACTACCACTTCACATCAATTTAATGTGTAATGTTTTAGGCACGTAGTTCCTTATACATCTGTGTGCTTTTTATTTTTTGCATTTTTTGATGACTTACAGTGGGATATGTGTGACTGTTTAATGAAAAAATATATGAAAGAAGGTAACAAACTGTGCATATCCCTGAGGCTGTTGTCATCTGTTTTTCAGGACACTGGCTGGAAGGCTGCCATTTGCCCAGAGTACTGCCCCAACATGTATGAAGATATGCAGACCCTGGCTAACATGCTTCAGTCTGACATTGGCAGAGACATGCGTGTCCATCACAGCACGTTCCTCTGGTTCATCCCTTTTGTTCAGTCCCTTATGGATCTCAAGGACTTGGGTGTAGCCTACATAGTAGAGGTCATCCACTACCTCTGCTCAGAAATCAAAGATATCCTCATCGAAAGATTCCAGCAGTGTGACAAAATCTCCGAGTTCTTCCTCCTCATCTTGGTGTCCATTGTGGAGCTCCACAGAAGTAAGAAGTGCCTGCACTTGCTGTGGATCAGCTCCCAGGAGTGGGTGGAGGCCGTGGTGAGGTGTGCCACGCTGCCGAGCAGAGCCTTCACTCGCTGCAGCGAGAAGGTGCCGGGGCTGTGCTCCAAGGGCTCGGCCGCCGGCGCTTTCCAGGCGCCCAGCTCGGTGCAGCACGCCTGCGTGCAGCTCATCCGCAGCCTGCTCAAGGAGGGCTACCAGCTCGGCCAGCACGCCCTGTGCAAGCAGTACCTGGACAAACTCAACCTCCTCCTGCGGGGAAATCGAGCTGTGGGGTGGCAGCTGAGCAGCCAGGAGGCGCAGGAGCTGCAGACGTGTTTAAAGCAAGTTATAAGGAGTATAAAGGGCAGAGCGCTGAGCGCCTCTTTGGATGGAGGAAGCGGTTCAAACTCAACGGCTTTGCCAGCTGCCTCTGTAAAGCACGAGAGGAGTGTGTGTGATGATGGGTACAGGACAAGTGGACATGAGAGGAGGGACCTTCATTCACCATTCGTCACGTCAAAGGAAGGCAGAGATTGTCAAGAGAACCCTTTCCATAGGAGAAAGAATGCCTGGGAAGAGGAATGTAGAGATGCATGCAGAAGTTCAACATCTTGCACATCCACAGAAGGCCTCTTGATGAATGTTAAAAAGGAACCTGATAACTTGACAGCTCAGGAATTTATCTTTCCACAGAACTCTTTGGCAGGAAAAGCATGTGGAAAAGTTCAGGAAAATAGGAACTCTGATCTTGTGGCAGGGAAATACAATACGGATGATCAGGGCTTCAATTCAAACACCCAGCATTCAGATTTCAGGAGAGGCAGAGAGTTAGAAATGAAACAAAAACCAGAGCCCAAAACACCACTATATCTGTCTGCTCAAACTCATATTGATTCTCCATCTTCAAAGAATTGCAAAAGTATGCAAGAGACAAGTGCAAACAGTGTGTTCCAGTCCAGACTGGTCCCCTATAAAGAGGTGTCCAAGGAAGCGTCACTAGATTGCTCTGACTCCTCTAGAAATGAACCTGGTGTGCAGGGGAAGGAAGATGACAGTACTTTGCTTTTAGGGCATAATGACACCTCGCTGAAAAAAGTATCAACAGAAGAAAAATCAGGTTCATCGTTGATGTCTTTCTTTAAGAAAAATGCAAATGTGCAAACTTCAAACAGGGAACAGCCTAATTTACATGATTTGGATAAATATGACTGCAAAAATCAATTTTCTGAGACCTCCTGTAGGGATAAAATTTCAGCATATGATCATCTTCCATTTAGGACTGAAAACAAGAGAGATATGATCAGGCCACTGTCAGTGAAGCGTGAATCAAGTGACAGGTTGTTTAAGTTTTCAGAATATTTCAAGAGGGAGAACAGTTCAGGGGTGAAGAAAGAGGAGGATTATGTGAAGACAGTTACTAAAGATGATGCTTTATCAGACTCTGAGGTTGATAGAGAACTGGGTAAATTATCTTTAGCTACTTATGCCAAGAGTGTCAATTTTCCCATTGCATCTAATCAGGAAAGCTCAGTGTACCACAACGTGTCTGATATTAAAAGGAAGGTGAAAGGCTCTGTGAGATCTTCCAATGAGGGCCAAAGTTTCAAGGGTCCCAGTGATGCAGATGGCCCTAGAAATCAAATCATTGTAATTTCAGACTCTTCTGATGAAGAAAAAAGCGTGGCTGACAAGGAGGAAACAGAATCCAAGAATGAAAATGTGTGTGCAGAGGAATCTTTGACTTCCAGCAGTGTTTCTGAGAGTGAGAATCAAAGAAGAGAATCAAAGTCTCCAGGCTCTCCCATGTTATTGGATGACTGCGATTCTCAGTACTTTGAATTTGAAACAGAAGCTGAGGTTTTTTCGGCTTGGCAAGATACTCAAGCGTATGCTGTGGAACCAACTCAGGAGTATAAACAAGATCATGTTTCACCAGCAGCTGAGAGGAGTAATTCAGAGGACAGCCTGAATGAGAACTTAAATGACTGGGGCTATGATCTGTGGTATTTTAGTGATGACACCATGGAAGAAGCAGAAAGCTCAATAGAAAAGCAGACAGAAGATACTGTCCATCAGAAAGAAGCTGATGATGCAAAAGAAGTGACTAATTCAACCTTGGAAGAATCAGCTGGCAAGGAAGATGCAAAAGGTCAGCCAGAGAAATGTGCAGAAAAAGATGCTGCTAAAGGCTTTACCCTGGACTCAAAATTGCCTGAACCCAGAGCATCTACATCTCCCATCTCCTTAGCTTCAAAGTTGTCCCTTAAGAAAAACAGCACAAGCCCACAGAAGACCACGGCAAAATGTAAAACAGCACCGTCTGTTCAGAGAAGTCCCAAAAATCCTCCCGTTGTTAAAACAGCCAAAAATAAAACACCACTCCAAAGCACGACAGAGCGCTGCCGGCCTGGCAGGTCACTGCCTGCCGTGGTTCCTCCAAGGAAGGTTCGGCAGAGTCCAGCTCCAGCATCCACTGTGGAAAAGCTCGGCCTGAAGAAGGGTCCCCGCAAGGCGTTCGACCTGTCCCAGCCCTCCCTGGAGAGCCTGGTGCTGCTGCGCAGCCACGGCAAAGCTGCAGGCAGGATTGGAGTGGCACAGAAAAAAAGGACCAAACAGATCGAGGCTCAGCGTTTGTCTGTGAAGCATCATAAAAAACTGCTCATCTGCCAAGACCCGCGGTATCGGAGGCAGACAAGGCCCAAAAGAAGCGTGGAAAATTCTGCGGGGAGTTTGGAGAGCAGAAACAAAGTTACCAAAGCTTGTGCAAAATCTGTGGAACTAAAGCCTCCAAGTTTTGAGCTGGCAGCTACTAAAGAATCTGTTGAAAATGAAGGGGAGAATAAAAGAGAAGAAACTGCTTGTCCTTCTTCCAGTGAGAGAAAATTTGAGAGCCTCTCTGTGGAGGAGATGGCAAGTGCCTCTAAAATGCCTCATTCTTCAGGCTGGAACAGAAAATGGGAGGGTAACAGTGTGGTGGTTCCTCCTGTCCCTGTGGATTCAAATGTCTCTTCCACTGCACTTGGAGATGATAAAGATGAGTCTTCAGGAAAAGGTTGCACTGTCCTGCCTGAGTGGGAGATGAAAACGTCAAAGCAAAATGAGTGTAAATCAGATGAAAGCAGTGACGAAGGTGATGATAATCTGTTTTTAACCCAGTCAGATCCTGTGGATATGGAGTTATGCTCTCAGGAGGAAAGTGTCCAAGATGCTGCTATTGGTAGTAAGACTCCGGAGGAAATGGATGTTGATGAAAGCCCTCAGCAGAATGAACCCTCAGCTGCTGTAAAATGTAAGGACAAAGACTGTATGGAACAGGTGGAAAAACCTGGGGAATACTGCAGTAAACACCCAGCCACCAGCTCAGGGGCAGACCACGTGTTTGCCAAACCTTCTCTCCCACCACCTAAAATAAGAAGGCCTTCCACTACCAAAATTTTCAGCTCAACAAGTTCTTCACGGAATGCAGCCTTCAGCAAAGATCTCGAAGATGTCAGAAAGTTGCCCCCACCTTCAAAAAGCAAAGTGAACGCGGCCAAACCGGTGTTGGTCAGGCCACCACTGTATCCAAAACCTGCTCCAGCAGGAAACCCACCGTACAAACCTCTGAGTGTCAGTAATGTACCTCAGCCCCTTAGCTCCAGCCATGTTCTCCAGTCACAAAATAGACACTATGACAATGCTTCAAATATTTCCAGAGGGCCTGGCCGAGAAACCTACTCCTCTTTCCTTGGCACTCAGCAGCGCGATTACAGCATTTTTGTTAACCAAGTCCTAAAGTGGACTTACGAAATGTTTGCAAACTTCAGCCTCTTTGGAACTCCAAATAATCTTCTGCAGTCCATAGTAGCCTCTGTTCCTGTCAAATTTCAGGGCTACAACGAATATTTTGATACGTTTTTTCCCTTGATGATGCTCAATGCCTTTGAAACAGTAAGTAGCTTTCTGCCTTTTGGTTTGGTTTCATCAACACTGATAAACTTTACCAAGAGATCAGAACCTGGTTTATATCCTCTATTTACCTTTGAAAACATTCAGATACAAATCAGAATAAAGGAATGACATGGGGTAGATAATCCAAACAACTGCCAGAATTACTCACCTCAGTGAAGTGTTTCTGTTTTCCTGGGTGCACATCCACAATAAAAGGAGTGGCAAAGGATGTGATTCTTCTCTCTATAGTGTATAAAGTTCAAAACAGAAATTTTTAGGAAACTTTCCAGTTGCCAGAAGATAAAAACCTAATGTTTTGGTTTCTGTTGAGTACTTACATGAGAGAGTAGATTAATCTAGGAAGTATTTTTTCCCAGTCTTTATTGGTTTATAGTCTAATAGTGGCCAAATACAGTGTTCCTTCAATTAATGTCTGAATGCTTTCATTTTTGGTCATTGCATCACTTCTAGAGAAATAAGGAAGAAAATAAAGCCAATGCCAGGTTAATACTGATATTTTAAGGTGAAAATACAATCAGGGAAAACTCAGAGTAGTTGTGAAGAGCTTTAAGAAAGTACACAAAATGGGTGAGTGGCAAGAAAGAACTTTAGTTTGCCCTGTGTGTTTATATGTAATGGGTATGCTTATGTGAAAGAAAATACTCTTGATGTATCTACCTGACAGTCTGATAGTTTTATTTCATTTCTTTTATTTGCCCTTTGAGTCATGATAAGCTTTTCTTCTGATACACTTAACCCTTCAAAGTATTATTGTTTGCTTTTCAACATGTAGCTGGCACAAGAGTGGGTAGAAAACCAGAAAGTAAGAGAGAAAAGTTATTGCTTCTACTTAGAGAACTTTTCTGCTGACATGAATACAGCACATTTTACAGGTGAGGCAGTTTTTAAAATAAAATCTGATTTTCAAGTAGATGATGCATTATAATGAGCTGGCACTTAGAGTTTTTTGTGTTTGCTTTAAATATAGAAAGGATGTTGACTTTGCTGTTCTACAGAATGCACATCAGAGAAATATGTGTTTTGTAGAGAATTTGTGCCTTCCATCTCCCTCATCTGGGATTTTTTTTTTTTCAGCTTGTTTTGATAAAGTTGTCCTTGACTTGCTCTGTTTTTATACAGTGCTATGCTCAGGTTTGAGAGTGCAGGACAGAGCTAAAACGTTCACAATAATCTTTTGTTATAGCCTTTAACAGCTTTAAAAGTTAACTTTGTTCTGCTTCTACAGTCAGAAAATAATTGTAACCATTTTCTTTTCAATGTTGTGATTTTTTATTTGTCCTTTGGGTAGCTCGTCTACGAGAGAGTGATTTGGCAAGGCAGCTTCATCCGAAGGAGGATGACTTAATCTTTTTGGTGGTCCACAAGGAGAAGGACACTTTTGGGGAAGAAAGTGGGATGGAGAACCACGTTGTGAATCATGTTGGCCTTGTGACACGATTTTCTCGTGCATCTGGCTATGCAAATAGTGAGTAACAGGCTAGAAATAAAAATGGGATCCTTCCTGGTGCCATAGAACTTCTTCCTAGCTGGCTGTTGGTAGTTGTAATGTACCACTGGCCTCAGGGGAAATGGAGTTGGTTTTCCTCTGGCAGGTCTGTTCCATGCTAGAAGCTTTGTAAAAATGAGGAACTGAAGCTGCAGCCCTGCTGTCCATCAGTTTTCTAGAACTTTGTGTAAAAACAGAAACTAGTGATGAGTAAATGCTCTGCGTGCATCTTTAGAATGGGATTGCCGGGAGATATGGAGTGCCATGAACTTCTGTGATCTCACTGCCTAAAACTGTTACTGTCTTTGGGAATTGAAACTGAAGTACCAGGATTACCAAGTACCCAGAAGCTGCCTTATTAAAGCAGTGATCTGAGTAGTTGTACAGAACACTGGTTTTTTGTTTGTTTTTTTTTTTTTTTTTATGAGGGTGGAAAAGTGTTGGGATTTTACAAGAATTCATTATTGATTCCCTAGCAGAAGGCAGCATCTTGTTCTGGTGAATTAATTGAGTGACTTACTGGAGTATCTTTCAATTAATGATTTGGATAGTTTTTGAATTAACTTTTTTTTTTTCTCTTCTTTAACAGGACAAAAAGAGCAGCAAACTGTCTGTCATCTTACTGTGCAAACCCGAGGCAATTTGTCATTCTTCATCCATAAGCAAGTGAAGTGTGTGGTGGTTGGCTCCCTGGTGACCACACACAGAACTTTTAAAGGTCTGCTGCTGCTGAGCAGGAGCCCCCTGGCTAGACCCATCATAAATCCAAGTTACAATGACTTCTGTCCCAGAGATCTGCCTGTTGCCTCAGGAAGTGCTGTAAGTCCTGCAGCTGGAGCTGCCAGGGTTAACAGAACAAGCATTTGGGCCTCATGAGTTTTGCAGGTTTGGCTTTTCATGCTGGCTTTTGAGATGGCCAAGTGAAAATAGCCAAATTTCAAAGGTTCTGAGACACTGCCTTCCATCAGTTTGCTGCTGGGGTGGGGAGAGGAGTCTGAACTTGCTCAGGTGTTTGTGCTCTATTGTTAGAGTGAGCTTCAAACTGCTTTCAGTTTTCTTTCCCCTTACTGGGAAAGTATTCAGGAAATAGAACACAGAATGGAAAAGGTATTGTAAAATAAAGGTGTAGGGAGTGAACCAAATCTTTGTTACAACTTCAAGTGAGGATAAAGATGTGCATCTAGAGTAATCCTAGAATCAAAAGCTTCCCTGCCCTTCCAGCTTTTGAGTTTCAGCTAGAGAGGAAAAACAATCTTGAAAGTATAGAAAATTGATGTGGAAGGTGTGATCAATATTAATCCATTATTTTTTGCCCTGTGTCTGTTCCTTCAGGCTTCATGTATGAATGAATACAATGAAGATCAAAAGAGAGCCATTGAGACAGCTTATGCCATGGTAAAGCAACACCCAGGACTTCCCAAGATCTGCCTTATCCATGGACCACCTGGGACAGGGAAATCAAAAACTATTGTAGGACTCCTGTCCCGTGTTTTGAGAGAAGTGAGTGAGCATGGTCATGTGCTGGGGTTTGGTTTAGGTGAATGTACAGTCTGGCTTCTCAATCTCAAGTAAAAACAATCTGAAGAGCTTGTTTTGGTGTGTTGTTAATTTATCTACAGAACACTAGAAATGAGAAAACAGCTCGGAAAAAAAATTCCAAGATTAAGCCAAACCGTTTTCTGGTTTGTGCACCATCAAATGCTGCTGTTGATGAACTCATGAAAAAGATCATCATTGCATTTAAGGAAAAATGCCAAAACAAACAGGAGCCTTTGGGTATGGTTTGTTTTTAAATTCAGTTTTAATGTTAAATGGGCAAAACCTGGAGGAAGAACTGAAGCAGTTGATCATGTGCTGTACTTGCATGCTCTCTGTTGCAGAACATGACTGGTACATCCTGCTACTATTGTTAACATTAATGTGCTTTTCTGAAAGGTGTATGGTGGGGATTTTTAAATCAATGGTACCTTTTTTAATATAGACATTGACCCTTTCCTCATGCTGTTAGTTTAAGTTCATCAGGTTTTAAGTACTCCTTGGGATTTGAACACAAGTCCCTTGCCTTTATTTTGAGTAAAATTGGGCTTTGTGAGTCATAGGAAACAAACTGGTGAAAATTTTGATGTGTCAAAGTCTCTTGTTTTTCCTCCTCCCAGTTTGTGACTAATACAAATTTATTAGGAAAGTATTAAAGGTATCTTTAGTTTGTGGCAAGGGGAAAGATATCTGCATTGTAACCAAATGTTATTTTGGTATTGACTTACCAATTGCATTATTTGATGGGACTCAGCATTGTCCAAGTTAAGAATTCTGGAAGTTTTGCATAAACCTGAGAATAAGAGGTAGTTTCATTAATTCAAAACAACATTCTTAATGTTAGCCACCACTAAAATGTGGACAACATCTTTATTTTTTAGAGTCTGAAATTACTGAATTTTAGTAATTTTAGTTTAGCTGCATTTAAGTCCAAGTCAAATGTTCAAAACCAGATAAGTAGAAAAGCCTTGTTTGATATCCATGATGTCTACATTTTTTAAACTGGGCATAGAGACAGTTGGAGTGATTTAAGAGTATTTTGACTCTGATTTTGTAAACAGGAAATTGTGGTGATATCAAATTAGTGCGACTTGGTGCTGAAAAATCAATCAACAGTGAAGTCCGGGGATTCAGCCTGGACAAGCAAGTTGAACACAGAATGAGTAAGTAATGTGGAAATCAGAATTTTCTTCAGCCTTCTCTAGGAGCTTGGTGATGTTTTCCACATGGGATTATGTGTCTTGTAAGAAGGAAGGTTTTTCTACAATAGTATTTCATAAAACATTGTTTTTCTTAGTCCTAGTGGGGAAGTGGCACTTTATATATGTGCCAGAATCTAAGGAAAAGGAAAGAAATAAGCAAGGTGACTTTGTCCTATAAGAAATTACATTACATACATGTTAAAGCCATCATTTTTTAAGCAGTACAGCATTTCAGAGCTACAGCTGGGAGCAGTTCTCCCTGTCTTCATTGTACAAGATGCAACTTCAATAGAAAATGGAAAAATGCAGCAAAAAATGCATTTGTCCAATTTGGAGTTACTGTAACAGTTTTTCCATTCCTCCTTGATGTTCTCCTTTGGTTTATCACAGAACGAAAGCCTGGTGACTGTGACCAGGACATTCAGAAGAAGAAAGAAGCTCTGGATCAGAAGCTGGACATGCTCTCTCGAGAGCGTGCCATGCACAGATGTGAGAAGAGAGAGGTAGAAAGACCATTTATAATCCCCCTTCTCTTCATAACACAAAAAGAACTCTGATTTTTTGATGCTACTGTCTCTTCATCTACTTTTTCAATTAATAGAAAAGATGGTAGCACCATGAAAGGGAATGGAGAACTTTACATCAGGAATTCTTTGTTTTCCACTGGTTGATCATGCCACTTGTTGCTCTATCATTCAGTCACTAGTAAGATTTTAATGTAACCATATTTTATAAATCTTAAATTGATTGTGTGTTTCAAAGCTCTGTTTTTGTTTCACTGAAAATACAGGAAGATACCTCATGAGCTGAGATTTTGGAATATGTGTTCCACTTGAAGCTTTCTATTTTTTGTCTAAGAATTCAGCATTTGTGCCAAATGAGGGATTTCTGGTGGTAAACCATTTCTCATTTGCAGACATGTAAGATCTAGTATTGTGTGTTGCAGTGCCTAAATGTGGTCATAGCTTTCCAAGAAACTGATTGGCTACTTCAGACACATTTGATACTAAAACACAGTCTGAGCAAGTTTACATGTACAGGAAATTAATTAGGGCATGGGAGAAAAAAGGTATATGGGAAGTGGGTGGTGCTAAAGGTGGTTCCTCTTTAATTTTTCCCCCATCTAGAGTCAAATGTTAAATGATGAAATTGGCAGACTTGCAAAGGAGAGACAACAGCTCGCTTCTCAGCTAAAGGAGGTAGGAGAATTTATCTCTAGTAAACTTCAGGTGATGTATTTTTTATACTTGATGTCCTTTAATTGTGGTGAAATTCGGTTTTGATGTAGCTGGGAGCATTTATAAAATAGTGGGTAAATGGATCAAGGCCATAAGCTGAGTAAGTTATGGCCAGGCAGCTGTGAAAGCTGGGTGTGCTCTGGACATACTGAGAAAAAACCCAATCAGGAGCATTGGCTGTTGCAGTTAAGGCTGAATTTTTAACCAGGGTGTCCCGTTGTGCTCGTAGGTCCGGGGGCACTCTCAGAAGGTGCAGGCAGACATCATCCTGGAGTCTGACATCATCTGCTGCACGCTGAGCACCAGCGGGGGCAGCCTGCTGGAATCGGCCTTCTCCCGCCAGGGGCAGGATCCCTTCAGCTGTGTCATCGTGGATGAGGTCAGTGCAGCTGTGGGGAGCTGCAGCCTCTGCCACCCCCACGCCTGCCCTGTGCTCTGCGTGGGGCTCTCTGGCTGCTGCTGCAGTGTTTGCCTGCCCTGTCCTCGGTAGAACCATGAGGGGAAAGAATAACTTTTAATTGATTCTTTTCCTGGCTTGTTTGGTGCTGTAATGGCAGACAGCTTTTGTTTAGAGCCACGCTTCAGCCATGGTTTTTTTACTTTGCAGATTTCCAGATGGTTTGGTTATATTTATCTCTGTTTGGAGAGCTTTGCATATATAATAATAAAATAAATCTGTTTGTAGTTTAGTTTTTTTACTAGAGAAAAGTCCTTTTTTATCTTTTTTTTTTTTAATATTTTTAGTAGACTTAAAACATTTTAGTTATTCTGGCTGTGTTACAAGAAATTTAATGTACTTCCCTGCTTTGCTTTACAACTTCTACTTTTGTCCTGTTTGCACATCCAAAAGGCAGGGCAGTCCTGTGAGGTGGAAACACTGATTCCACTGATCCATCGCTGTAATAAACTTGTCCTCGTTGGAGATCCCAAGCAGCTCCCTCCTACTGTCAAATCAGTAGTAAGTGTTCAAGCTCTTGGCTTTTTTCTTGCCATGGAATGGATATGGTTAAAAAACAGTATCTGTAGAAATAAAGAGGGGGGAAAAAGAGCTCAATGGGGCAATACAAACTTTAAGCATGGTTTGTGAGGGAAGGTGTGTTGTGGCAGGCTCTGTTTTCTCATTTTGAGGGCTTCAGTCACTGCCCCATTCCTTAAGGAGGATGAAGACTTCCTGACCCTACAGGTATTTAAGAATAAATATAGAAGAGCACATCCTTGTCTCCCTCATTAGGGGCTATTTTAAACACCTGGTAAAGAAAGGAGGAAAACCAGGCTGGCTTCTTTAGAGGGGTAAATTGTCTGGAGGTTGTGTGTTTATTTAACAAGATCCCACCTGGAAAGTCTTGCTTTTCATGATGTTCTTAAAATTTTACTGTGTGGTGAGTCACAAAGAGAAGTTGTCTTGCTAAAGGCTACACACAAAAATTCAGATTTGTGCAGGTGGCCTTCACTCAAATAAGACCAACACATGTAGATAACTGAAGTGAGAGTAGTTATCATTTTGTCAGCGATTTAGGAGTTTAAAAACACCAAATCCCTTGCCTGGTGGGGAATGAGATCCCAACTGAAATCTCCTGTTCTCCCTGTGGCAGAAAGCTCAGCAGTATGGCTATGACCAGTCTTTGATGGCCCGTCTGCAGAGGCACCTGGAGGAGCAAGTGCAGAGGAACGTGCTGCACAGCCTGCCCGTGGTGCAGCTCACTGTGCAGTACAGGATGCACCCAGACATCTGCCTCTTCCCCTCCAACTATGTGTATGGCAGGACTCTGAAAACTGCCAGGTGAGCAGCTCTCTATTCTCCTTTCTGAGCAGAGGGTATTTCAGAGCAATTTTTTTCATGTCAGGGTGTTCTTGTGAGTCTAAAAATGCTTCAGGTTGTGGGAGGGGGGAAGATGGTTAATGGGAGAAAATGTGCATTCCATATCTCTTAGTGCTGGGTGTGATAGGTGAGGTAAGAGCCCTTAAAATTATGCACACAGAGTGCTGGGAAGTTCATTTTCAGGTCTCAATCTATTTGGGTGGCAGAGGAAATTAGGGATTCTGGAGAGGAAAAGAGCTGAAAGTTACAGTCATAAAATGGTTAAGGTTGGAAAAGACCTTTAGTGCTATCAATCTCAAGTGTCAGCCATTTCCCCCATTAAATCACATCCTCACATGTCATATGCATGTGATTTTTTGAACACTTCCAGGAATGGTGATTCTCACTTCCCTGGATAGTCTGTTCCAATGCTTTCCAACCTTTGCTGTGAAAAAAAAAAATCGTTTACATCTAATCCAAACCTCCTTTGGTGAAACTTGAGGCCAGTTCCTCTCTTCCTGGAGAGTTGTTTGTGTTTGCTAACCTTGATGTAAATTAATGCAGTATAAGTTCTTAGAATTTCTTAGTTGTATGGTTGCCTAGTGATAAAAATGTTATTTCCAGGGCAATAGAGGAGAACAGATGTTCTTCAGAGTGGCCATTCCAGCCTTACCTGATTTTTGATGTAGCTGATGGTCGTGAGGAGCGAGACAATGAGTAAGTCCTGCATTCTAACTCAGCCAAAGTTTAGATTTTCTAAGAATTAATTGCCTACAGAAGAGCTCTGTTCTCTCCTTTGTTGTTCCAATATGCATCAAGTAGCTAGAACTGCATTTTCCAGCTGATAAGATATAATTTCACAAAAAACCAAAGATTTTCTTAAATCTGAAACTGGTTTTAATCCTGGTTTGACTCTCTGCTAGTTGCCAGTAAATGCCTGCAGTCTCTGTTAACTTCAGTGAGTCTGAATTCCTGATTTTATCAGTGACTTCCCTTTCCCAGGTGCACACTGAGGAGATGCCAGGAGGTGGCAGGCTCAGTCCTCTCCTTTGCCTGTTCTGTAAGGAGAGCACAGCTCTTGAGGGAATGTGGAAGAGCAGCTTTTCACTGCCTGCACTTCCCAGCCTTGGTAGCCCCTCCTCAGATTCTGCTTGCCAAGTTCTTTGAGCCTCTGTGTGAAAAAAGCTGCAAAAGTTCAAAACAGGGGCTGTGACTCAAAATCCCCCAACAAACTGGGCCAAAGCATTGAATTGGGAAGATCTCTCAGAGGTGTCCCTGCAATGTTTCCATTTTGTCCTGTGCAGCTCTTACAGCAATCCTCGGGAAGTGAAGCTGGTGATGGAGTTAATTAGAACAATTAAAGAGAAAAGGAAAGATCTGGGCCTTCGTCGCATTGGAATAATTACCCCTTACAGTGCCCAGAAAAAGAAAATTCAGGAACAACTGGACAGTGTGTTTAAGAATAACAGGTAAAGAAACCACGAGTTTTCAAATGGGCCTTGGCCTTGCATATTAATCCTTTGTTTCTCCTCTTAAATAATGGCAAAAAGTCTCCAACTTCTTTCTGTACTGCTAAAATTTGTGCTCGGTTGTACCTTTTGCTTAAAACAGGTACAGTCTCCTTGTGCCATTTTTAGTTATTACCCACATGCTTTGATTATAGTGTTGTTCTGAATAAAGCTGATTTAAAAGAACCTAAAATTCCATGCTGTGCAGAAAGAGATCTTCAGTAATGATGCTGATCTCAGAAAAGTCAATTCAGCTTTAGGCTCGTGTACTGAAGGAGAAACTTACCCTGGGTGGTTTGACACATGAGCATTAAGGATAGTGTCCAGGCTGTTTGCATCAGTGTGTTGATGAAAACTCCAGCTGAGAATTAGCAAGCTGCTCAGTTGTGTTTGCTCCACAGCCCAGGAGAGGTGGACACGGTGGATGCGTTCCAGGGCCGAGAGAAGGATTGCATCATCGTGTCCTGCGTGCGGGCAGGCAGCTCCGAGGGCCTCACCCTGCCACACGTGCAGGCAAACAGCACCAAAGGATCCATTGGGTACGTGTCCTGCAGGGCTTTGCAGCCCCATTTCCAGGGAGGCTGTGCACAAAGGCATATTTTTAACAGGACTGGTTAGAAAGTTACAGAGGAGTCACTTCTAGCAGTTCGAAGGGCATCTTAGTGCAGGAATTTGTGTTCCTGGTCTGAGATGTCTGAGCAGGAGGGACAGGGAAGTGCTGTGCTGTGCTCTGTATTATGTGCTGATCCCTTTGCACATCTCCTTTATCCTCCCACTGCCTGGATTTGGCAGGATTGGCCTTGGGATCTTGGCTCTTTGCATTATTACTGCAGCAGTTCTTGTTCTTATGGCTTTTGGTACACCTTGCAACTTTTTGCATGCTGTTCTCAAAATGAAGCCCACTTTCTGTGGCTGTTGCTGTCCTGTTAATGTTTGTAAAACCTTGTTAATTAGTTGTGTATGTCACTTGAAATGTGTGTGGCAGACTTGGATTTGTAGATGAATGTGCTTGTCTTCTAAGATTGGGGCAGATTAGCAGGAAGTCTTAACTCAGGATTGCAGATTTCTTAATTTTATATGTTGCTTTTTTTCTGTCTGAAACAGAAGGATCTGAGTGTGCTGTTTACCCCCAGAGCACTTAGAGCAGTTGCTGATTTCTGTAACTCGCTGATCATTTTAATTTAAAAAATGGTAGTGAAAATATGAAATATGCCTTCTTAGAGTTCACTGCCTTCTAAGTTAAACTAGGAAAAACCTGGTCAGATAAAAATCTTTCTACACACAAGTTTCACTAAGCTGCTTATGTTTCTCTCATACTCACTCTCTGCAAGAAACATGGCTTTTAATTGTGCTGATCCACTTTGGGAAGAGAAGGAATCCAATCTTATTGTAAACAACAATAATGCTTTTTGAAAATTACTTAATCTGATTGATTGAGTTTGAGAATGGAAGGCAGCTGGAACCTGCCAGTTCTTTTGGCTGACACGAGACTTAACCTCTGTCTGCTCTTTCAGCAGGAACTTTGCAGCTTGCTGTGTTCATACATTCACATAAAGGTTTATATATTCAAGCTGTGCCAGTGCAGTGCTGATGGCTTGGACATCTCTGTCTCAGGGTCAGGTGTCCTTGGCAAGGTGTGATGGGATATTTGCCACACCCTTAGCTAGGCTCTTGTAGCCTGAGTAAAGTATTTTCTCCAGTGTTGCTAGTCCAGCATTACATTTACTCTGAAAGTAACTAGGAGAAGAAAACTCCAATGGATTTTTTTTTTCCCCCACCTTCCTGAGAAAATAATCTTGTCTTTCCATTGTAGAAACTGTTAGGAATATTTTGTAGTCTTTCAAGGGCCCCCCTCGTTAATTTCTCAAGATCTAGAGAACTCTATCTGTGCTGCTGGATCCACTCCCCTGTCTGCTTCCTGCTTCTCTTATTTTCTGCACTGTCCAAATTTTTTGAGGTGATTGTAGTTTTTGCAGTCTTCACTGCAGGGTTGTGATTTTGCAGCAGATGAGGTCTCAGTGCAGTGACCACAGAGTCAGGCATTGATAGTGAACCTGCTCAAATTAGGCTGGACTTTTGAGTTGTGGATTTTGTTAGTAAAGAATAAGCTGTGTATTTCAGATGCTTTTCAATTAGAGTTGAAATAGTTGATATTAGTCTCACAAACCTTTTTTTGAGTTCCGGTAAATGAGTGCTAACAGAAATCAACCTTTAAGAATACACTCAGCACTTGTTTAGGTTTCAGTACCATAGTTTGTGATCCCTGAAAACCAAACTAGGCAGTTTTCCTAGTGCACAACCAGACTTTTGCAAGGATGTACTCTTCCCTCTTGAAGCATGACAAAGCAAAAGTCTGCCTTGACAGGCTTCCAGTGTAGGTCACCTTTAAAATAAAATATTCATGTGCAGTGTTCAGTATTTCAGTAGGGTGTTTTCCCATTAATCATGCCAAATATTATTAATCTGTTTCAGTTCGAGTCAAAAAGAAGCTTAAAGTCTTGATAGGTGAAGTGAGGTTGATGTCCTCAGTACTTTGAGGAACGTTTAAGGAAGCAGTCGTTGGCATTAAGAGGGGATTTGCTCTAAGAAAGGAAACATCAACGGCAGGGGCTGGAAAGAACTGGAATTCCCTGCAAGGAACCAGTGGGGAAAGAAAGAAAACACAATTCATGCTCAGCCATTCACATAATGCAGGGCTGCTGCCGCGGGGTCTGGGAAGGAACTGCTGCTGTTAATTTCAGTGACATTTAGTTTTATGTCTCTTTCTCCTAACCCTTTAAACCTTCTTGTGGAAGAAGCAGTTTAGGGAGCTTAGTTTTGTGTCTCGTCACTCAGGTTTCTGTCGAGCCTCCAGCGGCTGAATGTCACCATCACACGGGCCCGCTTCAGCCTCTTCATCCTGGGCCGGCTGCAGACACTCATGGTAGGTGCCGTGGCTTGCAGTGGGCTCTGAGCCGCCCCTGAGGGCCGGGGGGCCGAGCAGCACCCTCCGCCTGCTCCGAGGGGATAAACTTTGTGCCTCGGCACACGGATTTTTATTTTTTTTTGGTGCTCCTCCGAGGGCGGGCCGTGTGGGGTGTGTGAGGGGGCGGGCTCGCCGCTAGGGGGCGCCGACGCGCCGCGCCCGTGAGGGAGGCCGCTGCAAATGGAGACCTGGCTCATTTCTGCGAGTTCTGCTGCTTCAAAGTGCCCTCCCTGTGTTACAGCAGCCTCTAGCTCTGTCTCTTGAGTGTCTGTTGCTGTTTTGCACCTGAAACATGAGATTCTTCCGTTCTGGAAGGAACATAACAGCGGTTTCCGTGACACTTGTGTCAGGTACCTTGATTAAAGAGGTTGTGAGTCCTCTGACACCTCTGTCCATTTGTTGATTTCTTGCTGGTAACAGGGGCTATTTTTTGTTTTTCTTTTTTGTTTTTGAAGGAGGATAAAAACTGGAATCACTTGATTCAGGATGCTCAGAAAAGAGGTGCCATTATTAGGACAACAGAAAAAAATTACAAGAAAGAGGCTCTGAGGATTTTGAAGCTCAGGCCACCAGGACAGCCCCCAACCAAAGGAGGGACGATGACATCTCCTGTGGCACAGGCTGGTTCTTCCAGTGGCAAGAAGTGCGAGCCTGGAAATCCTGGGAACAGCCCACGGGAACTTGCTGCTGGCCCTGTCCATGCAGTGCCCCAAGGAGGCCAAGGGCCTACACAGACTGCAGGGATTCCAGCTGCAGATTCCAGGAGGGGCAGTGCCCCTGCATCCGTGGGGGCTGCAGCTGCAGATTCCAGGAGGGTCAGTGCCCCTGCATCCGTGGGAGCTGCAGCTGTAGATTCCAGGAGGGTCAGTGCCCCTGCATCCGTGGGGGCTGCAGCTGCAGATTCCAGGAGGGGCAGTGCCCCTGCATCCGTGGGGGCTGCAGCTGCAGATTCCAGGAGGGTCAGTGCCCCTGCATCCATGGGGGCTGCAGCACTTGCTGCCATTCCAGAGAAACCACGGGACCCAAGGCTGGCAAACCTGGCCAGTCGAACTGAAGCCAAAGGCAAGGAGCAGCCCTCGAAAGATGGCCATCAGCCAGCCCAGAGCAGTCCAGGATCAGCAGCACAGCAAGGCCTGGATGTGTCCTCAGCTGCCAGGGATCAGAGTTGCAGAACAGAAAATGCCAAGAAGGCCCAGCAAACAGCAGGACAGTGCAATGTGCTCCCCACGGTCCCTCACACAGCTCAGCACGAGGGTGACCGGAGAGCAGCTGTGTCCAAAAACGGTTCCAAAGCCCCCAGCGAAGGAGGCCAGAGCAGTAGCAGTGAGTGGAACAAAGACTCTCGTGGTTTATCAAGGAGACCATCCCAGGAATCACCAGAGAACACAGAATCAAGCTCTGCCAAGAGAAGAAAGATCTTTCCCTGACTATCGGCTCGTTAACAAAAATCTATTCCCAGATTTCTGTCTAGCAAGGACTGTGTTTTAAATTATTTAGCACAGCTGGAACTCCCTTATATTGATATCACTACTATCAGTAGATCTCTTTCCCATCCTGTCCCTAATTGTGGAGGGATTTAGTACCTGACAGATGGTACCTTTGAGGTTTTGAAAAGAGAAGTTGGGTAGCTGCATTGCTTGGAAGAGCAGTGGGTTTAGTCATTGGAAGCTGAGGTTGTAAATGTTTAACGGTGTATATTTGTACAGTATACAGAATTATTTTAAGATATTTGGTGAATACATAGCTTCTGGTTTCCTTGTGTAAATGCTAATTTCTTAGAGATGTAATTTTTTTATGAAGAACCAGAGTAAAGCAAAAACAAAACCCAACAACCCAACCCCAAAATCCAAAAGCCAGACTTCTTTTCCCTTTGCACTAACGTGTCTAATTTATTTCACAGCAAAACTGAATGTTGAAAATGCAGTAGCAGTGGTTTTTGCTCGTGCTCCAGTACTTCCTCAGAGAAGAGTGAGGCAGGTGTACATTGGTTGAATGGAGGGAATTCTGCTTATTTTGTATATTTTATTGCCTGTTTATATAGGAACAGAAGAGTTTTTGTTTATACAAACGTGCCTTGAGTTTTGCTCTTGCTGCTGCTCTTTTAGTTGGAATCCCTTTCTTGTTGCACTGGCAACAAAATCTGCACATTAAAACCTGTGAGGTCCTTTTGGTCCCTCTGTGTCCTTGGAATCAACAGCACTGTGGAATGTTGGTCCAAGATCTCGTGAACAGTTATTGGTAATATCACATGAGGGTCTTTGGATGGAGCTTTTGGAGATCTACAGAGATAAAATGGGCAAATAGATTTTTCTAGGTGTTACTGCTGGATTCTTTCCACTCTGCTGATGAAGAGTAGGCAGCCACTAAAAGAGGACGGCGAAGAAACAAATTATTTTTAAGAAAACCTTCCTGGCATCACAACATTTCACAAAAAAAGTGGAATTATTTCTACTAAGAATTCCTTTGGGTCACTGTGAAGTATTACTTTTAGTTTTCTGGAGCTTGTGTGTGTGTGTGTGTCTCAGGAGGTGAAGAGCAGCATTCCACGAGCAGTGAGTTTTGTGCAGGTCTCAGGGATGGAGGAGCTGCAGGGTTGGTGCCAGGTTGTGCCATCTCCAGGTGTGCACTCAGGGACAGGGGGTGCCCTGCTGTCCCTTCTCACATCATCGTGGCAAGTGAGCCATAGCTGAGCCATAATCTTCAGTTCCATTTTGGTTATTGCAGGGATGATTCCAGCTTTGTCCTTAGAACCCACTGCCCGGCAGGGCAGCGTGGTCCAGCTCAGGGAGACACCAGTGCCTTACTCTGCCAAGCACCAGCTGCTGGTTCAGGCTGTAATTGCCAGGAAAACTCTCATCCCTAATGCATCCATGCCCAGAACCAACGTGCTTTACTGGTAGGAGCTGCCTTGGAGGTGTGTGGGGTGGTTTTATTGCTGTGCTGTGCAGGACTGAGTGTTTCAGTGTAATGAGGAGAATCTGGGAGATCCCTGTGAGGTGAGATCAGCATCTTTGCATTGTTCAACTTCAGTTATTTGTTTTGTTGCATTCTGAATCCTTCAGTGACCCCTGGCTCCTCCTGGCAGCCCTGTGTGCTCTTAGCCAGCTGCTGTGACTCTTGTGAGGCTGCTGAGTGACTCTGACCTTAACAAACTGGACATTTCAGTCACTCCCCATCACAGGCTCCATAGCCTGCGTGTTATTTCCCTTTATGTTAATAGGAATATTTAAAAACTGTCATCTTCCAAGCCCCTTGGCTCTTGTTGGCAGGGCTGTGCTGCCCTGCCTGCTGTTTGTACTTAGCACATTAAGAGGCTGCTGCTCTGTAAACCCCACAGCTGTGGAAGCCATTTGGACTGTCTTGATGTAAATAAAGTGAAGCTGGCAACAAAGTGAATGAGGGAATGCTTTTCTGGTTATTAAATGCAATTTGGTCACCAGAATGTTTCTGTGAAACTTCTAGTTTTCTTTCTCCTTAGTCTGCATTTCAGAACATGTTCTGAGAGCAGGACTTACCATGTGCTGGAATGAGTTTTGTTTTAAGAGTTCATTTTTGTTGTGCTCTATAATGCCTGTGTTTCTCCATAAATTATCTTTGAGGTGTGTTCAGTGGCTCAGACCTTTTTCTGTCTTAAGTTGTCAATCTTCAGCAGATTATTGCTGCCATGTCAGTCTGTATCAATTAGTCCTGTGTTTTCCAATAAAAAAAATGCTTGAGTTATTGCACTTACAACACTTTTCCCTCTTCACAAACCACTCAGAGTAGGTTTGTAGCTTTAGCTTTTTCTCCTGCTGTTTATACCTCTAACATAGAAGTAACACAGAAAACCAAGTGAAATCCACTTCTCAGGAACAAACAGATCAGGTACAATTTTAATAAATTCTCTGCTGTTCCCACACTGTGTGATGCAGTGTGTAAGCTATGAGTAGAGATTCACTGTAGTCATTTATAACTCCTCAGAGCTGGTGGCCCTTGGAGGAGGCTTTTCAGTGATTACTGAGTGTTAAAAGTTGGAAAAGTCTGTAAAGAAACATACTGAACACAACTTCATGTAAAACACTTCATTGGAGGTTGTGCCAAAACCCTTTGGAAGAAGCAATATCCAGGATTTTATAGAGATATTTTCATGCTGCTTCCAAGCTTGGAGCTTAATTCTCAGTGCAAAGCCAGTCTCTGTTTTTGGGAAGGAAGGAAAGTCTCTTTTAAGTGCTGGACTGTGATTTGTTCAGGGGTTTTCAGAGTGTGGAGGTTTTTTTCAGTTTATTCTTTGTACACAAAACAGGCTTTGCAGTAAAGCTGGGGTATAACTGTGGTTATTCCTTTTTCCTCTGAGATTTGCTGAAGTTGTTTTCTATGTCATGGTGATGTGAGAGCGTGGCAGGTTCTTGTCTGGTCCGTGTTCTTAGCCCTGGGTCACTGTGCCCTGTGCTGTGCTGCCTTCCCAGCTCTTCTGGGCTGTCTCTGGGGCACCAGATGGGAGCCAGCAGTTTTCCAGGAGCATTATCCACTCTGGGAAGTGCAGGAGGAAGGTGTTGGCTCCTTGGTGGGTGGGAGCAAGGGGTGCTGAGAGCTGGAGATGCCTCTGGATTGTGCTTGGCTTTCACAAGAGCTGTGCCAGGCTGCTGTGGGGCTGTGAGGGACATCAGCCTCTCCTTCCTGCCAGTCTCCATTCCCACTCCCAGTGCTGCTGGGGCTGTGGGTTCTTACACAGCAGCTAATTACATGAGCAAATCAATGAGTGGTGTTACAGGAGCTGGGAGCCAGGGGTGCAGGCTGGCAAGGCACTTCTGGAATGGGAATAGCCCCCCACCCCTGCCACATTCATGTGGGGGAAGCACAGAGCAGCCTGGGCTTCCAGAGCAATACAGAACTTGTGACTAAATACATCAGTTAGGGCTAAACAACATTCCCAGTCAACACCTGAAAAGTGACATGGAACCCCAGTAATTCCAGAGCTGACTTTTGCTTAGTGAGAAGGCAGAGACCAGAGTAGCCAAAACGAGCTGGGCTGTTCATTCACAGCAGTGCTGTGGATCAGCAGAACCACGGTCCTAAAACTGCAAGATGCTCTCTCCATTGTGCATGAATAAATGATGGATGAAATGACTGCTGGATTGTAAATGGAATTTATAATGTTAATGATCTAATACAGTCTCTTGCCACAATGGGGCTCCTTTCTTGCCTTTTTAAGCTGCTTGGAAAGGAGCCCAGTACCTTATTCTTTAGTGCAAATAAATGTAAGCTAAGCAGCCTTGTACATCGAATATCACTGACATGAGACCTCCTGGCCATATGTACCTGTCTGCTGCTCAGCCCTTGGTTAATTTGCCACCAGCTCCCAGGAAAAGTGTGATAGAAATGAAGGTGGTCTGAGAGCACATTACATCTGGCACTGGGAAAACAGAAAACCTGATTTTATAGTCTGGTGCAGCTGTGCAACGTTGCCACTGATTTCACTGTTGCATGAAGCAAGAGCTCCCTTTGCTTCAGGGACACCCCATCAGTTTCCCCTCTCTGAACCCCTGGAGTGACACAGAGTGTGGTCAGGATGGAGCTTTTGAAGCCTGGAATTGCTGGCCAGGAGAAAAGGCAGTTATGTGGTGAAAATGGGTGGGTTTAGGCTTTCCTCACACGTTTCACCCTGCAGTGAAACTTGTTACAACACCTCGAGAATCAAAATGCCAAAGGAGCCTTCAGGAGGGTCTGAAGCATTTCTCTGCATCTCAAATCAGGGTGTGATTTTTAGCCATTTTCTGTGTGATTGTGGCCAAACTCTCCAGCTCCCAGCCAGAAGAGCTCTTCAAAACCCAGCTCTGCTCTTATTTCTGAGCAGGAACACTCAGCTCCTCCTTTATACTTTGTTTTATTTACATTTGAGGCTTATCATGAAAGCAAATTACAGAGCAGAACCGGGCAGCAAGACCGTTTTATTCCCGTTAAAAATGTTGGTTCTCTCAGTCCTCTAGCCTCTGCAGGGTTCCTTAGGATTCACTTGGAGATGAGATGTCTTCTGCCTCATCTTTAAAAAAAACAAGTAACATACCTGGGAAGTGTCAATGGAATTCTTTCCCCCTTTTTGTCTCCAGCTCCCAGGAGCTGTAGCTTTAACATTTTACCTGGCACATGAGCAAATCTGCATCATGAAGATTTTGGTTGTTTAGATTTGTCAGAAGTCTAAATAGTTAAAATCAGAGTAGAATTTGAGGTAAACAAGAAAAATCAAAAGCTCTACTTGTGCTGTTTGGAGAGGTCACTTTTTGCAGACAGAAGTGTGATTTAAAAACTTCCAAACTAATCAAATGCCGGTGACAGGATGCACATGGAACTTCTTGAAAGAGCATAAGTGGCTTTTCTGAGAAAGAGAAGTGCCTTCCGGGTAACCTTTCCACAAGAAAAGCTTAAGCTCATTGGACAACTTCTCCCATTTGGAAGCATTAACTGATGCACAAAACATCTGCCTTAAAGAAGATGAACTTTGGGATCTGTGGGTGCTTGCAGTGATGATTTCTCTGTGTTACTCCAATAATGCTCTGTTCTCTTTGTGCAGACACCCCTGCTTGCAGATGTCTGCAGTTAATGGGTCTCCAGTGCTGAAGCTTTCAGAAGCTTTAAATTGTTTTCTTGAATACTAAGTGTAAGTTTTGTGTGAGAGATTTTCTTTTCTGCCTTGCAGTAGCTTGCGTTGTGTGATTCCAAGTTCTACAGCATGGGTGACTGTTCTCTGACTCTAAAACCCCAAGCAGCCAATACCCAACTAACCAAGAGCAAAGCCCCAAACCTAGAAAGGTCGAGTGTAGTTTCCAGCAGCCTTCATTCCTGGACTGGTCTGAGCTTTGTTGTGCCCTTCTGAGGTTATTTTCTACAGGAATTTGCTTGGCACGTTCCTGCAATAAAAGTGTGTATTTGCAGGGAATCTGCTGGGTGCAGGGTTTGTCTGGCTTTATGAAGTAGTCAATTTGCTGTTGCTTAATCTAATATTCTAGAGAAAAACAGTGGTGCAGGGAAAGGAGAATGTTGCTTCGACCTTCCAGAAGTGCCATTAGAGATCTTGATCTTGTTACAATCTCTGCTGTTACTTGTAAGAACAGTAACATGTGAGGATTTTAGGTCTGCTGCAGTCAGAAAGCGCAAAGAAAAGAGTGAGTGTCGATACCAACAGAGAGCAACCAACTGTGCTGAAGCCAGGGAGGCAATGCTGGGGCCAGCCTGCTGCCTCAAGGATCAAATCAGGGTGAGTTGAACCCTCTTTTACTTTATGGTGGATTAACTAAGCCCTGTGCCCTGTCTCTGTGATGGTGAATCCTGCTCAGAACGTGTGTTGCTCTTGAAAGTCACAACATCCATCCTGCACCTTCACTCGTGGTTTTTTCTCCTTTTCCAAAGCACACACTTGCTGTCCCCTCTCTGTGGAGGTGGCTGGATTTTGGTGGCTGGGTGCTCAATATCCAGAGTTAGGGCTGGAAGATGCTGCAGGTTCTTGCACCTTTGAAACACAGGCTGCTCCTGGCATCCCTGAGCAGGATGGGCTGCAGGGACAGGGACACGGAGAGCAGTGCTGGAACAGAGCAGGTGTTGGCAGAGAAGCTCTCAGAGAAGAGCTGCACTCAGACAAGGACACCAGACCTGGAAAAGGCAGTGGGGCTGGAGCCTGGCTCTGTGGGGATCCTGGGCTGGCTCTGGGAGAGTCACAGAACTGGGATTGGGACCAAGGCTGCCCACCTGTCAAAGAAACCAGCCTACAACTGAACAAGCTGGAGTTGGGAGTGTCTCCCATCTTCTAAACCTGCACTCAGTCATCTCCTGGCTCAGTAAGGATTTGGATATGACAACAATAGAGCTCTTGTGTTTATGACGTTGCTGTTAATCTGAGCTACCTCTTTTCTTGTTTCTGGTTTCTCCTGCCTTCATTTATGTGCTCGACTGTAAATGCCTCCTCAGACAGGAGCATGTTGATGAGCCTTAATGAGTTAATATAATCCCAGTGAGCTCTATATTGCTGCTTAAAAATACTGGCTGTGGTTGCTTAAAATTACAGCATTTTCTGCAAAGGTGCATCATGGCACCAGCTGGAGGGGACTGCAGTGGGGTTGGGACAGCTGAGGTCCCTGTGGAGAAGCATCTCTGCACTAGGCAGCCTTTTCCTGCTGCAGGCTCATTTGGAAATGGCCTTTTCACACAAAACCAGTGCTTAATATATCACTCAGACTTTGCTCATTGTCTACAGTTAGTAGTCTAACCTAGGCTCAGTGAAGTAATTAGGAGAAATAATTAACAGCTCTCAGTGATGAGGCAACCTCTCTCTCCCTCCCCTCTCCCTCACCATGTGGTGCACCTTGGTAGTGACTCAGAAAACACAAGAGGACATTATGAATCAAAAAATAAGTCTTTACCTGTAATTAACTGTGCACACAAAAAGGAAAACGTGGTGATCAAGCAGCCATTAATAGTTGCTTTACTGGAGGAGGATACACCAGAATCAAATGCTCATGGTAAAATGTCCCTTTAGGTCGTGGTTCTGTTATAACATTTAATCCAAACAAAAATAAGTCTCTACCAAAAGAAGTATTTGACCCGTACACCATACGGACGTGTGTGGATAAGACACTGCACTCCTCACGTTCCAAACGCCTCACGGGCCCCTGTGTTCTCCGTAAGTGCAAGAAAACAAAACCCAGCCATGAAAATACAAAATCAATGCAGCAACTACAGTCGTAGGCAACAGTATGTGCGTGGCCAGGCCGGGCCGTGGTGGGATGTGGGACTACGCAGCAGGGATGGACCAGAGTCCCCTGTCCCCTCCCTCCTGTCCCCTGCCTGGGCTGTGCGGGGGCTCTGCGGTTGTCACGGCAGGCTCTTCCAAAACAGGGCGCTAAGAGGAGGGAAAATAAAAACAACACCCCAGCCTATACCAAAGTAAATAAAGTAATAATAAAAAAAACATCCCTTGGGTCGCGGCACTGTTTGCCCAGCGCCCCGGCTGTGCGGGACAGGGCAGTCAGTGTGCGCAGGGAGGGCGGACGGGCCGTGTCCCGCACAGGCTGCGGTGCCCGTGTCCCCAGGCTGGGACACCGGGCACAGTCAGCGCCGGGCTCCCTGCGCACCTCTCTGCTCGGAAAGTGGACCGAAAGACGTTGTGCAAGTCCTAGCGTGAAGGAAGGCGGAGGAGGCGCTGGGGACGGCCACCCCGTCACCTCGGTGTCCCCAGTCCCGGGCTGGGCTCCCTGAGCAGCCTCAGAGGTCCACCCAGCCTCGCAGCTGCAGGGCGAGCACCCCCAGGGCCACGGTGGCCAGGCTGCCGCCGGCACCCGGAGCACCGTCACAGTCCTTTTTGTCCACTTCGCACCGGGACTGCTGGCACAGCACGCCCTTGAAGCCCACGGGGCAGATGCAGCGCTGGTTCTGGTAGCAGGTGCCGCCGTTCTGGCAGAGCAGGAGCTCGTCATCGCAGACATTGGCTGCAGGGAGAGACGGAGAGCTGTAGGGGTTACCCTGCAGGGTGTTAAACCCCCTGGCTGCAGGGAGAGCTGTAGGAGTTACCCTGCAGCGTGTTAAACCCCCTGGCTGCAGGGAGAGCTGTAGGAGTTACCCTGCAGCGTGTTAAACCCCCTGGCTGCAGGGAGAGACGGAGAGCTGTAGGGGTTACCCTGCAGGGTGTTAAACCCCCTGGCTGCAGGGAGAGCTGTAGGGGTTACCCTGCAGCGTGTTAAACCCCCTGGCTGCAGGGAGAGCTGTAGGGGTTACCCTGCAGTGTGTTAAACCCAATGTCTGCAGCAGGAACTAGATTTTAGCTCCTAGGGGTTAAATTATCCACTCCTCCCAGCGCTAGAGCAGTTCCAAGGCCAGCAGAATGCAGTGGAGGGGTGCAAACTCCGTGGCCAAAGCTATAAAGTCATTCTGGATTTGGGAGGAACGGCTGGAATCTGCTCAGCCTGCACCCAGAGCATCCCCCAAGGCAGCACTGCTGGAGGTGCTGCCGCTGTTTGGAGCCATCCCGCAGCTCCCGCAGCCCTGCAGCCGGGTACTCACGGAAGCAGCCCTGTCTCCAGTAGTAGTTGGGCAGGCAGTCGTCGCACTTGGGCCCCGTGGCTCCCTCCCTGCACTCACAGTAGCCGGTCTCGTTGCAGCGGTCGTGCATGGAGCCGATCTGGTTGCAGTTACATTCTGGCCGAAGACAGGGAGGTCAGAGCCTGTCCTGCCTGGGGTTCTGGGCATGCAGTTCCCTGAGGGAGGGGCTGGGGGCTTTGGAAAAGTCTGGAGATGTGGTATGGGAGAGAGCTTAGAGACCAAGGGGCTGGGGGGACACGGCCTAAGAGGCCCCAATGGTGCAAAGGCCACCCACCCCTCTTTGGAGCCTGTCCTGGCTGAGCAAGGCATCTGAATTCAGTCAGAAAGACTTTTTATTGTGAGGGTGGGGAGGCCCTGGCACAGGTTGCCCAGAGAAGCTGTGGGTGCCCCATCCCTGGACATATCCAAGGCCAGGTTGGATGAGGCTTGGAGCAACCTGGGATAGTGGAAGGTGTCCCTGCCCATGCCAGGGGGTGGAACAAGACAGTTTTCAACCCAAACTGTTCCTTGATTCTGTGATAATTTTTAGGCTTTGTTTTCAGGGAAGAGACGCCTTGGCAGGCTGCAGAGACCGCACCAGCTGCCATCCTTGCAGAGCATGCAGGTGGGGTCCACACCCTCCAGAGAGGGGCTGAATGAAGCCTACGCACAGAGTGAGGACCCGGCTGAGGCTGCCCGGAGCTGTGCAGACACTCTGCTCACCCATGCAGACATTCTCCATGCCCACCCGTGCAGACCCTGCCCACCTATGCAGACATTCTCGTCGTCCAGCTCGGCGGAGCTGTTGCGGTAGAAGCCCAGGCGGCAGTGCTGGCAGTGCTGGCCCCGCGTGTTGTGCTTGCAGCTCACGCAGGTCACCACGTTCAGGAAGTCGATGTAGCTGCAGCGGTTGGAGTGGCCGTAGCACTCGCAGTCTGTGGAGGAGAGGAGGGGAGAGCTGGGGACATGGGCCTGCAGCTTGTGCTGGGAGGGGGAGAGGAGGGAATGCCATGGCCACTGCCAGAGCAGGGCTGGGGTGTGCTGGGCGGGAGGAGAGCACACAGCTCTCCACCACCATGGGGGGATGGGGCTGGGAATCATCACTCAGCAGAGCAGGGCCAGGGTCCCCTTAATCTTGAGGTGTGAACAGGCAGGAGCCAACCCCCTCCAGTCCCAGGACAAGATTTCTTTCAGAAACTGCATAATTATGGGAGGGGAGTCAGGTGTTACAGAGCTGCCTTTTTAATGAGCAGAGCTCAGTGCCTGGGTTTGGCCAGGGGAGGCTGCAGGAGCTGTGAGGAGCTGAGCTGGGGGACAGAGCCCTGGCAAAGGCTCTGCCTTGCTGGGGAACAGAGGGGACTGGCCCATGGCATGGGGCTGGCAGAGGGTGCTCAAGTGGAGATGGAGCTGCTGCGTGTCCAGGTAAAACCTCACAGCCTCTCCTTTTCCCCTCTGTGTCCCTTCTCAGCAGGGCCCTTCCAGTTGTACCTTTCTGTTGTGAAGGGTGGTGGCTCTCAGGTTAAATGTTTAGAATAAGCCTATGCAAGGCAGCGTGGCTTGTGTGGGATCCTTCAACAGCTGCTGGACAGGTGTGTGAAGGTTTGGACCAGGGCTTGCCTGGCACAGTACAGCCTGCAAAGGCTGCTGGTGGGCTGGGAGATGCCACCATCACTGGGCCAGGTGCTCCTGCCCCCAGAGCTGACCTCGCTCAGCCGTGGGCACATGTTAGAAAACAACCATCTGTGGGTGTATTTGTAGTCAGGGGGATTAGATTTTGTGCTTCTTGTGTTTGCTTTTTATTGCCATGACTTGGGATGGTGACAGCCTTGCACTGTCAGATCCAGGTGCTAGATCTTACTGGAAGTTTATATATTTATATATATATATATGTTTATGTAGTGAGAAGTGCAACTCAAGACAGAAGGAGGTGACTTGTGGCCCAGCTGGCCTGGTCAGGAGGTTCCCAGCCAGCAAGGGCGGGGGATAACATGAACAGAAAGAGTCTCAGCCAGGTCTGAGCTTTCAGAGCCTTCTGAGAGAGGTTTGGAGCTGGGGCTTTGTTCCAAGCAGAACATTAAACATTCAGGGATGGTGGAGGGATGGCAGGGAAGGGTGTGGGCTGGCATGCACATGCAACTGGAGGAGGAGATGTGATCAGTGACTTGATGACCAGGGAAGAAGGAGCAGGGCAGAGGTTTCCCCATGGTTCACAGCTGCCTGAGGAGGAGCTGAGAGTCTCTTGTAATCTTGACTCCCTGTGAAAGAATTTCTGCCTCATCAACTGATATCCAAAGAATCTCAGCTCAAATAACCCTAACCCTGCTGCAATTCCCAGGTGTTGTTTCAGACCAGGGAAGCACTGATATACACAGCCAACAGCTAACCACGACTCAGACTGACCCTCCCCACCTTCTCCATGTCTGAGTCTGCAGGATCACATCACCTGAGCGAGGTCAGGGAGCCCTGGAGCCTCCCTCCCTCCACTTACCTTTGTACCTTTCAATGGGAGCCACTGGGCCAGAGTTTGGTTTGAGCCGGATGAGTTTTGAGCTCTTTGAGGATGCTTGAGAAAAATCAGAGAAAGGCTTTTTCTCACTGCTTAGCACCACCCCGTGTCCTCCCCTGCCATGAGAACAATGCTGAGCCAAGAGCACCGTGCTGGCAGCACAGCTGTAGCTGCCACATTTCTCCTCCTCCCCTCCCCTCCTCAAAGATGGATGCATGAAAAACTCAATGCATGAATAACTCACTGCACAACACCACTGCAGGGCTGGGAGGAGCTGCTCACACGTGCCCCCTTTGGGGGTGTTTGGTGGCGTGGCTTGGGATAAGGATCTACAACTTACACACCGTTACCTACTGAGAGGATCTACAACTTACACACCATTATCTACTGGCAGGATCTACAACTTACACGCCATTACCTACTGAGAGGATCTACAACTTACACACCATTACCTACTGAGAGAATCTACAACTTAACACGCCATTATCTACTGGCAGGATCTACAACTTACACACCATTACCTACTGAGAGGATCTACAACTTACACACCGTTACCTACTGAGAGAATCTACAACTTAACACGCCATTATCTACTGGCAGGATCTACAACTTACACACCATTACCTACTGAGAGGATCTACAACTTACACACCGTTACCTACTGAGAGGATCTACAACTTACACACCACTATCTACTGGCTGTGGGCTTGGGCTGATGGAGGTCCCACCAGCTGGCACCCAAAGACCTGCGAGGAGCGCGGGTGCTACGGAGGTGGGATCTGGCAGGGGTTGCTACAGGGTGCTGCAGAGCAGGAGCTGCCCCAGCCTGGCCCGTCCCCAGCAGCACGTACCTGTCTTTTTGCCGTGTTTCTTGCCTGCAGAGTGTGCTGTGCGCCCTGCTTTGCTCTTCGGAGCCGCTACGCCAGAGGATGGGACAGGTCTGAGAGCTGTGCTGGGGAGGAGGCTCCGAGGGCCATGTTTCCCCTGTTTCCTCAGGGTGTCCCAGCTGGGATGGGGCTCCCTGGGGGTTGTGCTGCCAGCCAGCCCCCTGTCCCACACAGGATGACCCAGCACTGGGGGTAAAGGCACCAAGCCTTGGGAGTTTTTGTGCTTTGGTGAGCCCAGTGAGGGGCAAGGTTGAGCAGCACTGAGGTCCCACAGGATGTTTGGAAATAGGTTCTGGTTCCATTGGGTTTTTTGTGGAGCTTATGCCCTTGCAAGTGCTGTGGTGCTCAGGGAGGGCCTGAGTGGGCATTGCCAGCTCCAGCCCACCCTGTGTTGGTCACACCCTCACAGTGACAGTGGTGGCAGGAGGTGGCCCTGCTCCCCGGGGGCTCAGCCATGGTCAGAGCGCACCCGCTGCCAGCACCATCCCTGAGGCTGCTGTGCTAACAGAGCCCTGCTGGGCTCCATGGCTTTCATTGGCCCCAAACACCTCCAAAAAACCCTAAAGCCCTCCCTGGGGCTGGATGAGCGGAGCTGAGCTGAGCTGGACCCTCTGAGTAGGAGATTGTACAATGGGGGTGTGCTGAGGGCAGGTGGTTGTCCTGACCTGCCCTGTCCCAGCCTTGGGGCCAGGCCTGGCCTTACCTCTCATGCTCTCGGGAGGGTCTGGTGGCTTCGGCTTCTGTCCAAGTGCTGCTGTGTTTGGTGGGTCAGCACAGGTGGCATCAGAGAGAATATCAGATTTAAAGCAGATCCCCCCTGGTTTGCTTAACAAGGTGGCACAGGGACACTGGAAGCTCTAGGCAGGTGTCTAAGCTGGGTTGGTGAAGCTGTATCTGGTTGAGGATGTGCTGAAGCAGGAAGGAGAGACAAAGTCTCCTCAAAATTAGCATCTATAAGTGTGAAGAGAGGCAGGAAAAATATTCCTGAGGGGAAGGTGTGGGAGCTGCTGGATGGCTGAGTGTTGGCATGTGGTCCTGACACTGCCCAGGCACAGAGAGCAGCCAGATCTGCAGAGCACTGTCAAGGCTGTCAGCACTCCTGGCCCCTTGGTGTAGCTCTATCCCTTGTCACTGCATCAAAAGCAGCTTTGTCTCTCTGTGAGGCCTGACAGGCCCAGGATGCCGTGATCTGCACAGGAGGGATGCTAAAGTCTATGGCTGGAGCGAGCTACAGGAATCTCGAGTGGGAAAACAGGAGCTGAGCACCAGGAGCAGCTACTGAAGCGTGTGTGTGGTGGGAACCCTGAGGAGGAGAAGCTTCAGCCTCAACAGCCAGAGAGAAACCTCCCAGGGCTCCCACCTGGAGCCCCCCAGGCAGCCACGTAGGAGACCTGAGCAAGGAGAAGCATTAGGAGGATCTGTGCTCTAAACAACAAAGCCTATCCACTCACAGGGAGAGTCTGCTCTACAAGCAGGCTCCAGCCTCGGGAGATGCCAGGATTTCCATGATCCTCTCTGTTCACCCCAGCAGCAAGCTGTGAACAATCCCTTCTACCACTCACCCATCCTCATCTGTCATGTACACGACTCAACCCCGAGGCTGAGCCCAGCCTCACCCACGGCTGCGTGCAGGGCACAGACGAGCCCCGAGCTCCTTCCCGGGCAGGAGGAGGAGAGAGGCATGGAAAACACAGATCCAGAGCTAGAAACTACAGCACTCTCTGAGCTGGTTCTCGCTGGCAGGAGCCAGCTCAGCCCCCTGGCTCCTACCTTGTGCTCCTGGGCCAGCCTTGGCCGGGGGAGAGCCCACCTGCAGCGGGGCAGCCGCCGACAAGCCGGGGTAGTCTTGCGGTGAACAAAGGGAAAATTGTGTTATTGGGGAGCTGGTGTCCCACGAGGAGCCCTGCAGCATGCCCACAGGCAGTCAGAGCCCCAAATCCAGCACCCAGCTCTGTGCCACGGGGGTCTTTAGGCACCAGAGCCTTTGAATTGTGGGGGGCAGTGTGTGCTGAGCTGCTCCTGAGCCGCTGCCTGACACCCCTCTGCTTTGAAAGAACAGCTGAGAAACAGCACACACACCTGGGATGGAAGGCACCAAGCCCTGGTTTCCAATCCCAGCTTCCACGCCCTCCTTCAGCCTCTGCTGTTCCCTCAGAAATCCAAATCAAAGAATTTCCAACCACCACAGATAAGGTGAACCAGCAAGAAATTTTATAGCTGGCTTGTTTGGTTTCCCTGCAAACCCTCACCCCCAGTGGCTCCATCCCCCTCCCCTGCTTCTCAATATTGGTAACAATCTTCAGTTTTGCTAGAAAACAAACCAGGGACTAAAAAATTTTAAAAGCCATATTATTAATTTCAAGCTCCAGTTGGGTAACATAAGGAGGAGGAGAAAAAAAAATAAAAAATCTCTTGATCCTTGCCAAGTTTCAAAGGACAAACCCGAGTAGGAGAGAAATGTGATTTCCCAGCCTCGTCAAGGGGATGATAAACAATACAGAATAAAAAAGAAAAAAAAAAGATTATTTTTTTAATGACAAGCTCTAAGAGAAGGTGATAGACATTGTCCTTTTCAGCTGGAAAGTGGAAACCAATTGATATTAATACGGTGTTAAAGAGAATATGAAAAAATCCCTGTGCAAATTGGCAAGGGTTTAATTAGAGTCACAATAAAAAACAGCCCTGGAGGCATTTTGCTTTTTAGTCATTCACATACACCTCCACTCAATCGCATTTACAGAGCCAAGAAAATTATTAATGCTCATTATCCTGAGAACCTTTCCCTTTGTAGCTCTGGGCCATAATGGACAGTTTTACATTTTGGAAGGGGGAGAGAGACACATTTTGCCCCAGACCCGCTTCATAAAAATGGGAAACGATGGGCAGCTCTGATGGAAATTGCTGTTCTTGGTGGGCTTCTGAGGAAGTGGAATAAATTGCACCAAGAAGTCACATTTCATAGCAAAGCCCATTGAGGCAAACAGCACTGATGGAGTGGGGGAAAAGCCTGGAAAAGTCCTTCTCAAAACATAAGCATGGGATCCCTTTCCTGCAGGACCTCCCCAGATCCAGGCTGTCCATGCTCAATTTCTGTGGACTTTGTGACCACCCAGCAGGGCTCAGGCTGGTCCTGTTTTTCCCAGAGGTGAACTGGCACTGCTGAGACTGCCTTGAACCAGAGGGGGGAAAAGTTAAAAAGGAAAAGTTTGGGTTTTTTGGTGTTTTGGCTTTTTTGCTTGTTTTGAACATGGGGAAAAAACGTGACAAATGGCATGGAAAAAGCTGACAGGCTTCAAGGAAGGCTTTGAAATAACAGAACTGCAGAAGGCAAAGGAGAATAGCACTTAATTCATCCTCCTAAGGGTAACTCTGTGATTTCTCTTCCTTCTACCCTCTTTGGCAGCTTCCACTGCCTTCAGACCACAGCCCTTGCCCATGAACTCATCCCTCTCTCCCCTCTCACGGCACAGAAAGCATCCTACGAGCACGAGCACAGCTCCACCTTGTGGACGAAAACACCACGAGCAGCCAAAGGAAGCAGATGTCTAGCAGCTCCATGGAACCCAGAGAACAACCCAAATCTAATCTACTCCTCTAGCCTACGTGCCACGCTGCTTCTGCTGCTGCCCACTGGTGTGCGGAGGCACCGAGGAGAAGGGAGAAACACGTCGGGCTGGCTTTAAATACCTGATTTTTTCTGTGATTCTGTCACGGGCACAGAGGCAGCAAACTCAGAGGCTGGTCTGATGATGCTTGCTTATGGTGGGAAGCAGAAATTCAGAGGGCAGAAGACAGGGTGTCAGTTAGAGGGTGAAACGGCGCAGGGATGGGACAGGACTGGTTTAAATGTCTGGCTTTAAAGCAAGGAGGGGTTTTAATGCTTCTAAAATGCAGAAAGGGGGTTACAACAGAGGATCTCACTCTGGGATTCTGACCCTGCTTGAGGTCACCCCCTGCAAACGTGTCCTACCAGGAGTTCAAGGGTCACCTCTTTCACAAAATGTCTCCTTGGGGCCCAGGTGAATTGGATCTGCAGGCCCTTGGGAATGTCATGGATTTTAAAGAAATAATTTTTGTTTTTTTTTTTGTATGGAGGAGGAATATCCCTGGCCAGAAGCAGATCAGAATTAAGCTGTGCCTTGATTCCCTGTTGCTGGTCAAGGGCACGCAGTGGACCTTTGGCATCAAACCCCTCATGCTGCAAGGTAAGAGCAGGTCCTTGAGCATCTTGGTGGCCCTGGCTGCCCTCCTCTGTGGGGCAGCCCCTGCAGGGACTGTCACCACCATCCTGGGGTGGGATGTGGCTCTGCAGAAGCACAGATGGGAATCTGGATGTGGGTGAGGAGCTCAGAGCTCAGGCCTGTATCAAGCCAAGGACCTGGCAGCTCAGCTGCAGTTTATTAATTTTGTCCCTTGCCATCAGTTAATGAAAGCATTAGGAAAACATTTTCTCTGCCCAGGAAGCAGGTTTTGGAGAAGGAATAAACCCTGTGATGTCTCTCAGCTGCCTCAGAGCAGCCTAGCAGGAGAGGTTACCCCCAGCACCCCAAATCCCCAGAGACACTGTCCTGCCTGTGCCAGGGGTGCCACAAAGGCAGGGCACTGCAAATCATACAAGAGACACACCAAGCAGCTACCCACACGGACACAGCAAAAAAATAGCCCTAAAATGTCACTACAGGGGAACATGGATAAAAATCAGCTGACCCCATTGTGTGGATGTAGATGTGGTCACCTGGCCCTGCTGGGGCTGTGGGGATGGGGAGAGTCCAGGTACAGCATGGTCTGGGTAAGGAGCTCCTCCTAACTGAGCTGAGCCTTGCACTTTCTTTCCAGGGTCACCTCAACTCCATGGAAGTTGGACTTAAACCCTCGGCTCCCTGATTAACTCCTCAAGCAAGGTACTTCCATGAATATATCTATATTTGCATAAACATGCAATCAAGTTTCCTCATCCCTTTGACTGGCTTCTGGCAGCTCCCCCAGACAGACTGTTACTAACATGCTGTGGGTGTAAAACGTCCTCCTGGGAAATATCAGGCCCTGAAAGCATGGCAAAGGGAGGAATGCGTGTCTAATTCCCCCATGAGCAGCTTAAAAAAATGTCCTGCTGTTAAGTTTTATCTGCTCATTTCCAAAAGACAAGGAAGAACGCTGTCTCCTTGGTCACGGGGGGTGGGGGAAGGAGGAACCCCCAGAAAAAGGACAAAAGTTTTCCTCCACGGGGTGATTTCAGAAATTTGCCAAGGATGTTTCTGGCGCGTGTGTGAGCTCCAGCCCCGCACGCTCCCGGGCTGCTTGGACAGCGGCCACCGGGGGAAATTGGAATTCTGCCCTTGGAAAACTGCACCTGCAGTACATCCAGGAGTTTGGCCACAGGGATTTGGTGCAGGATTGGGACAACCAGCAAGGACAGAGAAAAGCCTGTGGGCTGCTCTGAGTCTGGTGGCAAGTCAGGGATCGAGCAGGATGGGGTCCAATTCCCCTCTCCTTCCACAGAACCATGTAGTTTAAATTTATTATGGACCAGAAAAGTCTTCATTGCTTTTCCTGCCTTGTCACGGAGCTGTGAGAGCATCTCTGACAGCTGTGCCACAGGCAGCAGCAAACCAGGGCTGCCTGGAGGCTGGGGGGAGTGAACCAAGGCAGGGTGATTTTTATCCATGTCCCTTTATCATCCTACAGAACAGAGACCCACGGCTACCGACACAGCAGCTGGAAGAGGAGCCTGGGAGCGGAGTCCTGGCTCCTGAGCGGGGCAGGGAGCGTGGCACCCACCTGGCTGGGTGGTGGTGGCTGGTAGGGGGGTGCTGCTGGTGGTTGTGGTGGTGGTTGTGGTGGTGGTTGTGGTGGTGGTTGAGGTGGTGGTTTTTGCGGTGGTGGTTTTTGCGGTGGTGGTTTTTGCGGTGTTTACTCGCTGCGGTCGCTCGTATGCTGACAAGCAAAGAGAAGAGTTGGGAGGCACTTACTGGGGGCAGTGGTGGGTCTCCATGCCAGCCTGCACGCCCCTGAGGCTGCTGCTGCTGGGCTGAGCTGGTGGCTGATTTCTCAGCGCGGTCACAACTGGGGCACCGGCGGGATTAAGGCGACGGCGGCGCTGGCACTGCCCGCAGCGAGGGCGTGTGTGAGAGCAGGGGCTGCAGCCTGGGGCTGTATCAGCTTACTCTGTTGGTGCAGATATTGGCTTAAATACTTACAGCTCGGCCATAAACTAATGGCCAATTAAGCTGAAAAGGGGAGGTGAAGGCACGTCTGGGCAGGGATGGGGTGAGGAGCGGGCAGGAGGTGCCAAGGAGCCCCAGGCCAAGCTGTGCTCCCCCTGCCCGGTGCCATTCCCTGCTGCCACCCCTCACCAAAATACCTGGCACCAGCAAAGCCAGCCAGGACCATTGGCACGTGTTTGTTCCCAGTGGCACCCTCCAAATTTTGGGATGGCTGGGGGTCAGAGCGATCCCACCCCACTGCTCCCCACAACAGCCCTGACCGAAATAACACTGGGACACAAATTCCTGCTTAACTTACACCTGCTGCCCTCCTGTCCTTGTTTGTCCCACTGCTTCATGCAGATTATCGTGCTTAATTTCATAATAGCCCTGAGCTAGTTTAAATACTTAATTTAGGTCACTTCTAGTCTCCTATGTGGGCTAAATAATCTCTCCTTAACTGGCCTTGGACATAAATCCCTCCTGTTCACCTCCTGCACATCGCTCCCAGCACCCTCCCAGCTTCTGCCCCACAGAAAATCTTGACAGGGAATTTTTTCCAGGGAAACAAAAGTAGTGCTGAGGATGCCAAGCTTTGTAAATGGGAGGAAAAAAAGTTATCAAAATGGTTTTGAAGAGAAAGGGGAAGAATATTTTGAACTGTTGAAACATTTATTTCTTTTAAATCCTGAATTACTTAAGGGAGACCTTTAATTTTTATTTGAAAATTTCAAGCACTTAACTGCTAAAAATCTAAATATGGTTCATTTACCCAGAAAACCTGTCCTCCACTTTGCTATGAGGTGCATTTTTCTTAATTGCATTTGCATTTCCCTGAAACAATTCCTCCTCCAATTCTTCCCACTTGCCTGCAAACCAAAGAATTCATTATTCATTCAGCTCCCTGATTTGTTTCTTCTGGAGGGACACTTTGCTCCACAACATTCAAACCCAGGCTTCTGCTTACCCAAAACTCCAGGCTCTTTGATATCAAACTACCTCCAGCTTTGTTAAATAAGGAGCCCTCTCCTGCCATCAATCTTGCAGCAGAAATCCCCGCTGAGCTCTGCCTTTGCTGCTGACACCTCAGACATTTGTTCATATACATACACGTGTACATACAGACGTACACACACTCTGTATGCTTTCTTATTGATAGCCCAAGGTGACCCAGACTGGCTTCTACTCCAAATAATTCACACCCAGCTCCTTCTCAGAGCAGAATTCTGCAGTACTGGGGGGTTAAGGGGGGGGTTCACAGCCAGCACTGGTGATTTTGAAGAGTCTTTTTTTATTTCCTTTCCGGCTGCCATACTAACGAACCTCATGGGGGGAAACCATGCCAGAGGTAAAATGAGGCTGCTGAAGTCAGAGAAAGAAAATATAAGACTCTTTGACAGGACAGAAAATGAGGCACAATTAGGGAAGACTTATTGCCTGGAAAATGATAATGGATAGAAAATAACCATATTTTCTTTTTCCTAGTGACATCCACAAGGATCATGCACCGAGGTGTTAAATGCCAGCATTTCAGTCAGGGTTTTACTTACTGCCAAAGGCTGAGCCTGCAGCTGCACCTGGAAAAAACAAGAGGAAGCCCAGTCACTGGAAGCAGGACACCATCAGAAGATCACACAGACACACAACATGGGACTGAACAGCAGCTAATTAGTGGGGGCTTGCTCACAGGCACATCAGTTTGCTGCTACAGATTAAAAGCTGCTTTTGTCAAAGCACAGGAACAGGCAGACAACGCTGTCTGGGCTCCTGGCATCTCAAGCCTTTCACCTGGGGAAGGAAAACCAGCACGAGGGGTTTCTTCTGTTAACCATTTTCCTTGGGCTGCTGCAAAAGCCCAGCAAAGGACAGGCACACAGGAGCACTGGGCTAAGGACAAGCTGTAGGATCTGAACAATCACAGAATCACAGAATGAATTAGGTTGGAAACGACCTTTAAGATCATCTAGTTCTACCTACAACCTAACACCTCCTCATCAACTAAACCATGGCACTGAGTGCCACGTCCAGGCTTTTTTTAAACACATTCATGGGCCTCCCTGCTGTAACACGTGGGTGAATCATGGAAAATCTCAGCTCTGTGTGAATATAAAGCACAGTGATGGAAGAGGTAGGACTACCAGGAGCAGAGGGCTTCAGAGAGCTGCCTCTGGGGCAGAGGAAGAGGATGTTGATGAGGGGAGGAGGAAGCAGCAGAGAGAGTTGGGGTGGGGAGGAGGAAGAAAACTGGATGACAAATGGGAAGAGAGATGAATGGGAGAAGGAAGAGCAGAGAAAGAGAAATAGGAAGAGACACAAGGAACGGAGGGGAGGGAAAGAGAGAACAGCGTGTCTGTGCCTGTCAACACCAGAAACTCTCCCAGGCTCCTTTGAAGCAATGCAGCCGCTTGGTGGGAGCTGACAAGCTCGTTCCCTTTCAAAGAACCTGCTCATCCACCAGCCCTGGCACACACAAAACATTCCCGTCACGGCCTTCGGAGCCTGAATTTCAGCTTTGATCATCTTAAAGCACATAAATCTTTCAAAAAATTTGGGGGGAGGGAGAGAAAAGATTCTCTTTGGTAGTGCTCAAAGCTGCTGCTTGAAAGGCTGGAGTGGCTACTGTGGCTTCGTGACATTTAAAGTTTGCTTATGTGGAGTGGACAGGAACCCAGGAGTAGCCCAGGAGAAGCCCAGGAGGAACCCAGGAGGAGCCCAGGAGGAACCCAGGAGGAGCTGGCCCGTCTGTGATGTGTCCTGCCCCAATTCCCTGCTCGGAGGAGGGTGGGGATGCATCCTCCCTCCTGCCTGCCGCCAGAGCTGTGCCAGCAGCAGCTGGAGGATGCTGGGGCTGCTCCCCGGGAACACCGGCAAGCACAGACAGGATCCAGAGGAGGCAGCACAGAGCCCCTGGGCTGCTCGGCAGCCAGAGCTCTGCTGTGCTGAGTAACGCCTTTGGCAAAGGACAATAATTGGCACTGCCCCGTGCCGTGGTTATATCTTAGCCTGAGGTCATCATCCCTGTTCTTGACCATCATTTGGAGTCATCACTCCTCTGCCAGCAGCCAACACATCACCTCTGCCTCACCAGATCCTTTCTCTGTGTACCAAGACAGGGCTAAGAACCCATTTCCCTTTGGAAAGCTGAGCATCCTGCACTGATTGGAGCTGGAGGAGGACAAGGTGAGCTCCTGCTCCCCTCTGTGGGTGCTGTGCAGCCCAGGGCAGGGCTGGCTCCCTGCAGGTTACTCACATGCATTGGGGGACCCGTTGGGGAGAGGCAGGTAGGACCCTGCTCGCCAGGACCTGGAGCGAAAGTTCTTCTTGCACTTGCCACAGTCCTGGCCCGTGGTGTTGTGCTCACACTCGCACTGCAGGCTGCCCTCTTTGAAGGTGCACAGGTTGGCGTGGAGGTTGCATTTACACCTGGAGGAAGAAGACAGGGAAGAGCTGTCAGGTGTTGCTGCTGCTCCTCCTTGCCCCCAGCATAGTGCTGAAAATGAGCTGAGGCCAGGCTGGTCACCCCTTCCCTGCTCCTCCTGCAGGTTTTTCTCACTGAGCTCAGCAGTTTTCCCCAGGTATCAGGTGCTGGGGTTCAATGTTCCTCACCCGGTGCAGATCTGCAGCTTCTCATCCAAGATGAGACGCTTCACTCCCACTGTCTGAGGAGCACAGACTGTTAATGGCAAGTCAACATCTGCAGCTGAGACACCAGGAAGGAGTCACATGTCAGGCTGTTACAGGAATCTGGGTAATTACCTCAGATGGAGGCTTTTACTTGGAGGCAGTCTCTGGCTTTGGATGGAGGAGCTGGGCTAACCCTGGTGGCACTCAGCCCTTGCCCCCTGTGCACTGTGCCAAAGCCAGCAGCATTTCCTGCCGTGGTGTGAGGAGCACAACCCCTTCTCCCTACAGCCCCAGCCTGCTGCGCCCAAAATAACACACACAACAAGCCACCACCAGAATCCACCAGTTAGTCCCCTCCTCATCACAGAAGGCAACAACTAAAAACGCTATTCAGCATTTTGCAAGCATTAAGAAACTTTTAATGAGCTGTAGTGCAGTATGCAGGGAATAATTATCTCCGTGCACAATAATTCCTGTTGCTCAGGCTCCGGAGGTGACTTGTGCAGAGCGCAGAGGCTGAGCCCATAACTCACACGTGGCTCTGGTGACTCCTGGGCCCGAGATGAGGCCATCAGACAGAGACTTTGGGGACCAAAACATCTCATTTCATTCCAGACAGCCGATCCCGAGCACAGCCCGACGGTTTTCCCTGCTTTGTGCAATAATTTACACTCTCAGAAGCAGAAGCATTAGAAAACAGTGAAGCTGTGCCTTCTGTGCAGGGATGGAGAAGTCTGATGGGGCAGTGCTCCCTTTTACAGGCCTCAGGAGATGCAGAGCTCAGGGAATGAACTGCCTGCAGAGAAGACAGAGCAAACAGGGCCTGCTGCTCCTTGTGCTCTGTCTGCACTGGGATAAACAGCCTGGATCAGGGAGCTGGGAGGCTGGGCTGGTGCTGCGTGTGCCCCCTGCTCCTGGTGCTTCTCTCCCTCTCCCTTGGAGCCCCCAGAGAAGCTCCCCAGCCACCTGCCTGACCCGCTGAGGCCGCCTTTGCTGTGCTCTCCTCACGCATGGCTGGGTAAGCTGACCTCATGTATGATTTCTTTTTTTTCCTCTCCCTCCCCTCCCTGCTCTTAATTCTAGCAAACCCCGCTCAGAGGCTAAGCATAAGCTGGATGAGCAATCTCTCCCCGTCTTACAACCCTGCCCTGTGTCTGGCCAAGCAGAGGAGGGAATTTTTGCAGCGTCTGAAAGGGAGGAAAGAAGAAAACGTGGCCCAGGGAGCTGAGGCAGACACACTCAGCATGCTCCACTTGAAACGCAGTGTGAGTGAGGGCTGGAGCTGCCGCGTCACGCCTGAGAGCACAAACAGCCTCTGCTGCTCTGGGAGCGAGCCCCAGCATCCAGGGCAAGGGAGTGGTACCCACAGCCAGGAGGGATGCTGAATTTCACATGCTGCAGGTCCCCTTTGGCTCTGGTGAGGAAGGATTTCGGCTGAGCTGTCCCAGCCCTTTGGCAGAGGCGCTGCCCAGCCCCAGGGTGCTGCGGAGCCTGGCTCTGAATTATTCAGTGTCCACACAGCGTGGCCTCCTTCTCTCGCTTCAAAACGAGCAGACGAGAGCAAAGCAGGCAAGATAGTGGGTTAAAGCAGGTTAAAGCAGGTCAGAGCCTCACCGCTGCTGCTCTGGGCCCTGCCTAACGGAGCAACAGCTTTGGAGCTGCAGCTCTTCCTCCTGCTCCGAAGGAGATGAGGGGATGGGGACCCTCCAGGGCACAGCCTCAGCATCCAGCCTAGGGGGGGTTTAGGAGCCCCAGGGGAGTGGGTACAAGGATGGAAGGGACTGTCACACCCCTTGTTTTCCCTGAAGTTTGGGATGAGATGGAGGGCAGTGCTTGGCTCCAGGGTTTGACCCTGTGAGTCATGGACCAGTCACAGTGGGGACAGCAGCCCTGGGTGGCCACCACCTGGTCCCCGTGGTGGCCTGAGGCAGCCTCAGTCACCTCCCTCCACGTGTGGCACACCCTTGCTCCTGGCAGGAGCCAAGCAGACATTTTGGGGTGCTTCTGGCTCCCAGTGCAGGAGGGTGAGACCCGTTCATTAATTTGGCTCCAGCTAGAAATCCTCCCTCACGCAGTGGGCCCTGGCCTTGCCAAGGCACAGGTGTGTGCAGGAGGCAGCCAGAAGTGCCTGCTCCTACACACACACTGCTCACTTGTGCTGGGGAGGGCTGGGAGCCCAGCAGCAGCTCCTGGGACAGCCCCAGCTGCCTCCTGCCCAGTGGGATGGGGACAGGGAGGGAGCTCACGGATGTCCCCCAGCCAGGTGTGATAGAGCACTGCTCTTCCCAGGGGAGACCCTCACTTCCCAATTGGTGTAAACAAGGAAAATTAAGTCAGGAGGAAACAGAGGCAGGTGTTCACCTTGCCTACCTGTGCCCAGGTCACTGATTTTTTTCTCACTGCTAGGCCCTTTGCCACTGTGCAGAAGTTTTGTTATCTGAAGGACCAATTTTACCAGGGAATTGCTTTCTGAATTCGACCTTTGAGGATCATCAATCTAAGCGGGGAACTGTAACCCCAGCAGGCTGACCCCACAGCACAGCACTTTTCAGCCCAATCAATCAGGCTGCATTATTTAATGGTGAACAGCTGAGCACCCCCAGCCAGCCCCATTTTGGGCAGAGGTTTCTGCATCCCGGCCTTCCTACAGCTCAAGCTCAGGGGAGCAGCTTCAGCCCCTTTCCTCAGGGTTCTGTGCCTGCTCCTCTGGGCCCACAGCCCAAGGACACGCCGATGGTCTGTGCCTGCCTTTCCCCAGCCAAGTCTCAGCTGGCAGGACTGGAGTAAATGGCATTAGCCCAGTCCCCTGGGGGGGAGCTGCTGGTCCTGCTCGCCTCTGCTCATCCTCCTCGGCGCCCAGCCATGGCAGGAAGGAGGATGAAGGGAAAGGTTAGGAGCTACTTAGCAATGAGGCTTAAAAATCATCAGCAGGGGCAGACACCTGCGCTGTGTCCTGCAGAAGGGGCAGTGGCCCTGCTCCAGCCCCGGGGCTGCTCCAGCAAAGTGCTGGTTGCAATATGGTCTCTCTGGCTCTGGGGGAGATTTGGGAGTGTTTCTCCTCTCTGGCTCGTGGGTCAAGGCTGTGCTGACAGTGCTGTTCCTCCGTGGGCAGTCAGAGCCTGTGTAGGGGAGCAGCACCCTCGGGCACCAGGGACACCCATCCTGCACCAGACTGGCAGGAGGTCACACCACTGCACTTGGCATTCAGCAAAAACTGGCTCACACTGTTCCCAGCAGGAGTGGTCAGAGCAGTGTGTACCCCAAGGTGTTACAGTTTGCACAGAAGGGTATTTATGAGTTTATTTTAGTGCAGCTCATTCAGCTTTCCTCAGAGTGGTGCAGTGTGGTTCTGATGCTGCCAGTGCCCCCACCAGGGACCATCACCGAGCTTGGTGCGCCAAGGAAAGTTTACAGGAAAGTGTCCTTTTTTTTGCCTCTCTTCTTATCTTTCCTTTCTTTTTTTTTGTTTTTTTTCAGCCATAAAGAACACTTTTCTGCAATTCTCCACGTCAGCATCCTGGAGGTCACAGCAGCAGGCTGCTGGAGAGGTGTCTGGTGCCAAGCCCACGTGTGAGAGAAGGAGATGCCCACACACAGGAAGGGGGTGAGTGCAGCAAATCTGCAGCAAACCTCCCTCTGTGCTGGGAGTGGGAAAACAGCCCCTCTCCCTGAGTTTTCATTAATAATGACTTTTGAAGTAATTTTAAAAAGCCATCCCAGCCCTTTGTTTTCCTTCCAAGGATTCTTACTTGTTTAACAACCCATTTTTCTGTCCTCAGCCCCACTTGCAGAGCAGGGAAGTGAGGCAGAGAAAGGCAAAGAGCATCTCCTCATCCCTGTCCCTTCCTGCAGGGATGGGGCAGCCTTGGGGTGCTGGCACCCCCTCAGGCCCCATGCAGTGACACTGCTGGAGAGCTGCTCCATCCCCTTGTGCCTCTTGCCCAGCTCCCATTAGACAACCCTGACTGCCCTGAGCTCCCTAAAAAATCCTGGACATGGAGCAGCAGAAGGCCACCACCTCCGCCTGCAAGGCTCTTTCCAGCCCAGCCTGCACACTCCTCTCCGTGAGGATTTTTGGCACGGCCAGAGGGATACTCTGGAGGCTGCTGGTCCCATCCTGCTGGGTTCTGAGCCATCACACCCCTGCCTCTCGCCGCTCCCTTTCCGCTGGTGCCGGGGAGAGGCAGCTCGGGAGAGCCGCTAATGACTGCCGGCCGGAGGAAGGCTTATCAGAGCTTTCCCCTGAATTGTTTGCTCTCACTGTAATTGATGAGCCTTTAATGAGTCTCACGGGACGATGTGTTTGAAGGGAGCTCTTTCCTCTCCGTCCCCAAGGAAAACGATGTTTCAACTGATCTGGGCTCTCGGGGAAACATGAATAACTCTTCTCCATCTCTCTATTGTCATCCCCAGCCGCTGCTCGCAGCACGCTCCGGCAGCTGCCTGGCCGTCACTTACCCACTCCTACCTGCTCTTTTGCAACTGTTTTGGCAGCTCAGCAAAAGCAGGGAGCAAATCTTTTGGGCAAAGCATAACGGGTGCTGAGCTTGGATTGTTTCTGGCCCATCTGTGCGTGTGGAAGCAGGTAAAAATAGCTTCTAATAGCTGGGCCATGGAAGGAGCACAGTCCCTTTGTGGAGAGCATTTATATCAGGATTCGCCTTGCTGGGAGATGGCTCTGGCAGGGGTTTGCTGCTGCCAGTCCTGGAGCAGGGCTCAAGGGGATGAAGAAGGCAATGGTGGCTCATCCCAGGAGCAGGAGCTTCCCCGAGCCCATGGTCCAGGGGCTGAAGGGGAGAAAAAGCCATTTTAACATGTTGGTTTTTTCAGCTTGAACCAGGGTGAGAGGCTTCTGGCTTTCATTGCTTTGTGCAGAGCCAAAGAGCTGAAAAAACCCCTGAGTTAGGTCAGAGGGTTGTGAGCGGGTTCTTTTCCTTGTGGGTTTTTACTTTTGGTTGTGTGGTGGGGACGGGTGAGCCCTCCCAGCAGGAAGGAACCCTCCTCGCTGCCCTCCAAAATGATTTGAGGTTTGGGTTACAAAGATGAGACAATTTAAAAGATGCCAAAGTGGAGAGCACGCTAGCTGGCTGTTCCCATCCGAGAGGCTATTTATTTAAAATAAGTTGACACTCACCAGCTGTCAAGATCCTGCTGACTGGTGGAACATTATTTATATTCAAAGCTGTCTTAAAAAGCAAACACAAAACCAAACTTCCCCATTAGGGGATCGGCCAGCAAAAGGGAGGAAGGGTGAAGAGGACATCACACGGATATGTGAACATAAATATTTGCAGAGTAATGTGTATAAATGCTCTTGGTCTTTCTCCTGGAATGCAATAATGCCTGCAATTGAGTTCATTGGCCAAATTGAATTTGGGCTCCTGTAGAAGTCTCTTTATATTAAGTGCTTTAACATACATCACCTTCTCAGTCTATCGATGAAATTCTATTATCTGCTCAGGGCCGGACACAACTCGGCAACAAAATCGGAGGGGGAATAAAACCCTTCACAAACCGAAGCCAGGAGCAGGTAATAGGACCTTGGGCATCTGTCTCTGGCTATCGACAAAGTGTCAGCAGTGTCTGGGGGAGGGAGGAGCTCTCCGGGTTTCTCGCTCACTCCCTCCCTCCCGCTCAGAGAGTTTCCTCCCCTCCTTGCTGCAGTGAGAGCAGAAGCCTTTGCAGGACTCCAGCAAACAGTTGCTGCACGTTAACTTAACGATATGACCAAGAACAAGATTTTGCTCGAACCCGAGCTAATTCCAGCCTGGAGGGATGCCAGGGAAGCTCAGCCGTGCAGCTCTCGGGGGCTGCCCAGCGTGGAGCCGAGGAACGCGGCGCTGGCACGGACTCGGCCGTCCTTGACACGAGGATGCTGCTGCCTCCTGGGACCCGAGCTCTCCTGCCAGGAGCTGCAGGAAAGGAGCAGGGATGGGCACAGGCAGCGCTTGCCTTGGTTTTCGTGGTCATCCCAAGGCTGCCAAGTGTGGGCAGCAGCTGGCTGAGGGCTGCAGGGGCGTTGGGCTCGTTCTTGGGGGATGTTTTGGTGAGCCTGTGGCTATTTTGGGAGTGATGCCCCAGCTCTGGGATTGGGCAGGCTCAGCTGGGGAAGGCCCTGCTCTCACAGATCCTTGACCCCAGGTCCTGCCTGCTCCTCTTGGGTGCAGGTCCCACCCTGCTCCTCAGGGAGAGATGTTCACCAGCCACCATACAAAATCTAAGACCCTCAACAAGAGACTCTTCCATGGACTGAACCTTTTCTCCAATTTAAAGACAGCTTTGCTGGAGAACTCAAGATCAGCTGGAATGTCTCCCACAACAGAGCCAGAAGAAGGAAATGTCCAACCAGGGCAAAGCAGCTCAGGGGTAGCCTGAGCTTTGTGCTTTGTGCTGGCACAACTGGTTCGAGGTGAGCTACAGGCACAGTGGAAGTGCACTGAGCTGCCTTCATTGAGAGGAGGAGGCAGTGACCAGGAATTCATTCACCTTTAACAGCAATGCAGCATCAATTATCTCCACATCTCAAAACTCACCACAAATGCAGAAAAATATATTCCCTGCATGTGGGTACCACTATTTCCAGCTCCATTTATTGCAGGAGGTGCTTTTGGGGGTGGCCTTGGTCCTGCAGGTCTGGAGTGCCTGATCCTGGCTGTTGGCACTGGGATAACAGGCTGGCCAAAGTTGTCCTGCTCCACTAAACTCTCCGAGTTATGTGGAGGGAAAATCCTCCTGGAGAGCATCCATGCACAGCACCAAGAACGCACCAGGAGAAGAAGCAGGGGAGCACAAAGGGCCTTTCCCTTCAATTTTTTTTTCAGTGTAAGCAAAGCAGCAGCCAAGGAAAAGCAATTGGTGAAGTGAGGAAAGGAAATGCCACTTCAAAACTAGAAAACCTCGTTGTTGGTGCCTGTTTGTCCAGAGCACATCCTGTTCCATGGAGCTGCTCTGTGATGAGGGATGCTCCCTCCCCCTGCCTTCTTCCAGGGACTGCTCATCACCAGCAGGATGGACAGACAGACAGACAGTGCACGCACTGGGGCAGAGCAGGACAGAGGGGAGAAATCCTAATAACCAGCCTAAAATTGATTCACTTCTGTTCAATCTGATTTCTCCTAACTGGATCCACATGTCCTGGCCATGGCACATTAACTTCAATTACAGCTTATTAATGTCTCCGTGATGGAGCGTGCCCCGCTGAGCACGGCAGTGACTGACGTTATGAAGGGGAAGAAATTACTCCAGAGAGACCCAGTGAGGAATGGAAGCAGGACTGGTGGCTCTCACCACAGCCCCAGCAGCCAGGGAAAGCTCATTCACCCGTGCCCGAGCTCACTGCTGCACCGAGGAGAAAATTAAGCAGTGAATCGAGAGATCTGTGGGGAAAAGTCCTTCCACTTCCCCTCCCCACCCTGCCTGGCACACACACACACAGGCCAAGGGCTTGCTTGTGTCTATTCCTGTCCTGACTCTCCTGCATCTCCAGTTACTCTGCAGATCAATAGGGACAGGATGGAAGAAGAAAGGGGGAGGAAAAAAAAGAAAAAAGATATCAAGAAGAAAGGGAGTAAAAATAAACTGTCAGCCGTGAACGGAGAGATGGACCTGGCTGAGGCTGTGGGAGGAGGAGATGCAGAGGAGACCCTGAGGGACCAGCTCATGGTACCAACACCCAGGAATGAAGCTGTGACCCCCAGGATTCACCAGATCCTCTGGCCTACAGGACAAGAGAAGGCAGAAAACTCTTTCCCCATGCACTTTGTTCTGTGTTTTTCTGCTTTTCCCAAAAGCTCTAGGAGATTGTGGTGAGGGATTTTCCTTGGTGTGAAGGATGGGGAGTGCTTGGATGGGGGCCAGGGGTAGAGGGACTGAAGGGATCACACAAACTCTCTGAACCCACCAGTTAGAGCTGCAGCCTGAGAAACCAGCTGGGCTCATGGTCTGCTCTGAGGGCAAAGTGTTTTGCTCTTCCCTTGACCACGAACATCAACTGGAAATGAGCCGTCAAGTGCCTCACCACCCTGTGGGCACTGCCAAAATCCTGGTGGTACAGGGACACAGGCAGTGCACACACTGCGGGCACACACTGCTCCTGCACTGCCACACACTGTGGCCAGGCACAGCTCCTTCAGCCTCTCGGGGCTGCTCACTCTCCAGGTGGATTTTTCTCTCACTCTGCTCTCCAGGTGGAATTTTTTGCCCATGACCCCTCATTTCTTCACAATCATTTTTCCTCTTGTTTCCATTCCCCCTGGAATGGATGCCTAACACCACCCCACTTTTATCTAGGCACTTTCCTCCAACATGTCCTGGAAGAGGCAGCGTGTGTCCATCCCCATCCCTGCCCACCCTTCCTCCCCCCTTCCCTGCACAGTGCTCCTGTCAGGCTCACATTGATTTCTCCTCTCTTCCTCTCAATAACCCATCCCTTGTTGAGCCATGCACTAGATTTAATTTGGTTTTAGTCCCTGCACTGTAACTGGCTTTGCTTACAGCTGGAATTAGATTGCTTTTCAGTGCAAAAACCTGCTTGCTGGGACTGGAATAATCACAGGAGCAGAGTTAATTCACAGGGAGCTTCTCCATCTTATACACCACTTATCCACTGCTCACCTTCCCTGCCCTGTGCCCACGGGGGCTGGAAGAGTCAGCACAGGACAGGCACTGACCTCTTCCCTGTCCAGGATGAGCATCCCTCTCTCCTGGGAGCCAGCCCAGCGAGCCGGAGAGTGCAAAGCTGCATCTTTACCGTAGCTCAGAACTCGGGAGTTCGGACCGATAAAAGCAGGTTTCAGAGTTCTCTCTGCTCCCAGCAGAGGCAGAGCCCTCTCCTCCCAGCGGCCCTGCTGCACTGGAGGAGGCGGTCGGGCAGTTTTTGGGGAGGGAGCGGCGGAGCCGGAGCCGCTGCGCTGCAGCAGCCGCGGGCAGGCGGCCACGGCGGCACCGCGCCAGCGCCGGGAGCGGCCGCCGGGGATCAGCCAACAACCCCCAGCCTGTCTCCTGTTGGCCCCGGCTGAAAAAGCAGCACTGCAGCTTCCTCAGGGCGCTCGCAGCCCGGCCATGCCCGCCTCCGGCTGGGTGGCTGTGGGATTTTGGATGTCTCGTAGAGGGTGCGGCTTCTCCAACCCTGGGTGTGGTTGAAAGGGTTTTTCCTCCCCTTCCCTAGCTGTGTTTTCACAGAATTTTTGGGGATTTTATGTCTTGGACCAGTCTCTGCTACTATTAAATGGTATTAAGTTTGGTCAGTGAATTCCAAAGCTGATGGGGAGATGGGAGAGGGGAGGAGGACAACTGAGAGCAAGGTGCTGGTTTGGGGAGAATCCCACCAGCATGGCCTGAAGTCCAAAGTACTGAAGCAACAAATCCTGCCCAGGGAAGGGTAAATGGCTCCTCGGAGGAGGAAGGTGTTCACAGGACACCAAGAGAGTGATTTTAAGTCTTTGAAGCATCAAGTATCCCCAGGCTGCTGTGGGAGCAGTAACAAGTCTTTGGTTATCTGTGCTGATCTCCACACTTGGAAGCCAAAGCTCATTGCTCAAGCACTGACATCAAACATTTAGTCCTAATTTACCAGACACATGGAGGTGCTCTCCTGCTCCTCTGCCCACATGCCTGAGCTCCTCCCTGAGCAATCCCCACGGTGGGCACCCCAAAATGTCCCCAGCCCAGCTGAGAGCCACAGCTGCTCGTCCCAGACAGGCACCACGCCGTGAGAAAAACCCTCACCGCTGCCTCCTGCCCGCCCTGGCGGGTGGAAAGGGCTCTCCCATGCCTCACTGCAGCTTCCTTCCCCTTGGAGCCTGTTCAAAGCCAGCCTCGGTGGCACCTGCAAACATTTCTACTTGCAAGTCTCAGAAGCAAACAGTTTGGAACCGATACAAACGGCTCCTCTGTCGCTGTGGTGATGCTTGTTAGCATGGGGTGGGTGATGGGGAGATTTTTCCCCTCTTGCCTGTAAGTCTCACACAAGCTGGATGGGAAATCAGCCATCTCGGCACTTTTCCACCTTACTTTGCTTTTTCGGTTGATGTCATAACGTAACATATGGCATCGTACAGAGAAATGAAAAACAAAACCCAGGAGAAACAAACCCCCCCAGCTTCCTCTGCCCCAGATGTCGGGGGCTTTACCCTCACCCCAAACTTCATCTTCTCAGGGTGTGCAGGACTGGCTGGGGATGACCCACCCTGCTTGTACTGGCAGTGAGCTGGAGTTTAGTGGGGTGAGCCTCGTTCCACACCTCATATCCACCCTCAGCATCACCCCTGAGACATCTGGACAAAGGCTGGCTGCATTTGCACAGCTGGGACAGGGCATTGCAGGGAACTCAGACCCTGAGTGTCCATCCAAGCCTTGTCCCAGCTCCCCCAGCACCAGCTGCTGGAGGACACAGCCTTGGAGGTGCCCCAGCAAGGACACACCTGCTGCCTGCCTGGGGAGAAGGGGTGTTAGAGGGAGGAATGGTTATCTCTTGGTTGGCAGAAATGCTGCTGGCTCAGTTTCCTAGCAAGAACCCTCTGAGAAGAGACGCCCCAAGAACTCAGCAGCCGTTACCTGCCGGTGACTTCGATGTTGGAGACAGCATAGAAGTACTTGTACAAGTTCTCCCTCTGCACGTAGGTGCCCCCCAGGGCGGGTCTGAGCAGCCTCATGCGCAGGTCGGTCACGGTGAAGAAGTCCTTGAGCCCTTTGGCGCTCTCCAGCCGGGTGTACAAGTTGTCCATGTTCTTGAGGTCGGGGCCGGCGAAGATGGCAAAGCGGTCCCGCACCTCAAACCGGACGGTCTTCTCCTTTTTGGAGCCCGCCCAGCGGGAATACTCCTCCGTGCAGAGGACCCTGTTGGCACTGGTGGTGGAGAGGTCCCGGACCCTCCGTGCTGGCATGCTGAAGGCCTCCATGCAGTCGTCTGCGTAATACTGGTACGGGTGCCAAGTCCTCCCGTTGTCCAGCGACTTCTCCAGCATCATGATGGTGGGGCGCCCGTACTCGAAGGTGATCACGATGTCGTCGGTCAGCTCGATGCTCTTGTTCCAGGACAGGGTGATGTTGGCCAGCAGCGGCTCCGGGTACCGGCGCCACGTCACGCTCTGCCAGTACGTGGCCAGCCCCTCGTCCTCGCTGTCGAACATCAGCTTGGGCGGGTGGGCCAGGTCGGGGTTGGAGGCGTCGCACTCGTCGCTGCACAGGTACGGATTCTCCTGGAACAACAACAACGGTCACCAGAGAGGAAAGCAAAGCCCGGGCATGGCGTGGGCAGCGTGGGCACACGGGCCCTGGCTTTGGCTGCTTGTGGCAAGCGTGAGCTGCTGGGCTGAGCTGGAGGGTGCCGGGGGCCTGGCTCTGGAGGATGCTGTTTCTGAGAACGACTTTGAGGCAGAAAGATGTGGCTTCGCCTCAGCTGCAAGAATGGCTGAGCTGTTTCCTTTGAAAGGCCCTTTGGGAAAGGGCTTTTCAATTTGGCACGGGGGCAATTTTCATAGAAAGCTCCTTCCCTGAGATGGTCTCTGAGAAACTTAGGTTAAGCTTGGCTGATTTACAAGCCTACGGAAAGCTGTGCTCATCCCTGCTGCCTTGGAGGAACTGAATGGCTAAAATGCCCCAAGCACACCCCTGCCTCTCATGGCTCCTGCTGCTGAAAAGGCTGGGAACACACCATCCCCCAGTGCCTCTGAGCACAGCTACAGGAGGGAAACCAATTTTTTCCAGCTCCAAGCTGGGACAGAACTGAGCAGTAGCAGAGAGAGCAGAGATTTGTGCCCCTGGTGCCTTGGTCCTCAGCTACCCACAGGGAGCAGGGTGGGAAGGGTGGCTCATCCCATCCAGGTGACAATGTCCACTGCCTCCAGTGCTGAGCAGTGGGAGAGAACGTCCAGCCATCCCATTTGGCCCACAGGTGCCAGTGCACAGCCTGGCTGGTGTGATTTGTGGGAACAAACCTCCACATCCACACGTCCTGAGCTGCACTAGGACACAGTGTCAAGGTCACACACCACATGTTGAAGTTCTGGGGGTGGGCAGCTGTGCCAATGCATTTATTGCTCACCCACGTGTTTGTTAGAACCCAGCATCACTGCCCTGCAGCCTCTGCCTCCAGGAGTGAGCATGTGGGCCACACCTGCCTTGGGGATTGTGCAGGGCTGTGTTCTGGTGGGTACAGACCACAAAGAACCCTGCAGCACACTGCAAATCCTTTTTTTGCATATGAAGCATCTCTTTGCTGTCACTGTGCCTCCCTCTCAGAGTGAAAATCCAAAGGATTTGGGGAGGGAGAGGGATTGGTATGACAGCGGGCTCTGCTGCTGTGGGACCCTTCTCAGGAAGGCAGAGGCACCTGGCAGAGGAGGAGGAGGTGATAAAGCAGCTGAAGCTGCTCAGAGCTGCTGGCTGGAGGTGAGGAGCCTGCTGGGGTGTGAGGTCTGGCTCTCCTGAGCACTGCAGCTTTCAAGGTAGGACCGAGCTGGGTTTTGTGCTTTGGTTTGTGGGTGCTTTGTGCGTGGTTGGGAGCCATGGGGAGGTGCTGTGTGGGGGGACCAGCGTGTTCCTGCCTGGCCCTGGGGACTTCCTGCAGCACCAGGGCTGTGCCAGCGTGCAGGGAGCTGATACTGGTACCTGGAGGCTCCAAAAAATGAGGTGCAGGGCTGGATCTGGGCAGGTTGGTTGTGTCTCTGGCTGCTGCAGGTGTGGGGAGGGGCTGCTCCTGTGTCCATGGCTTGCTTTGACCTGGGGAACTGTTGGAGTCTGAGTGCCTGTGAGCTGCTTTTAGGGTGCCCTGTGCATACCCAGGCACAGCAGAGGAGGGGATCTGCCTTCTACAAGTGGATGCTCTTGGGTGCAAAGTGGGGCTGTGCTTCAAACATCTGAGTAAAACAATGTGCTTTGGAAAATCTGGGCTTTGCCATCTCTGGCCAGGCAACCAAAAGTCTTAGACACTACTTACAGCTTCTCCACTCCATGTCTGTGAAATGGGCCTTTGGTGCCTCCTCAGAGCTCAGAGATGTGCACTGGAGGCAAGCAACTCTTTGCAAAGCCAGCAAAGGCCACAGCACCCAGGAGCCCTGAAAAACTCCTGAGGACACAAATAATTCTGTGTGGAACAGCATGTGAGCAGCACAGTGTAAATAAGGCAGGAGGCTGCTCTGTCAGCATGGGGGGAAAACAAACCAGTGAGTGGCTGATCTGTACATGAGAACCAGGCTCCTGAGCAGGAGAGGCAGCCTCGGGGACATGAGGGGACTCCTGTAAATACAGCACAGGTTGTGTTTGTGTGTGTGTGCACGAGGCTGCCAGGGAAAGCAGCACATGATAAAACAGGTCAAAACCCAAACTGTTTTCAACCCAGTCTTGCTCTGACACACCCCTGCCTGGCAGTGAAGCTGCAAGTGCCACGCTGGCATTTGTTCCTCCTGTCACAGCCTCAGCTTGGGCCATGTGTGGCTTTTGCCACCTCCGTGTGTGCTGGAAGGAAGGTCTGGGAGCTGCTGAGCTCCGGTGTGGTGCCCACCCTGCAGCAGAGAGGTTACTCACAAAGGGATGCTTGGGTTGATGTTTTAAAAGCAACTAGCTGGATAATTTATTTATTTATTCATTTTGTTTGCAGCTGTGATAACTGAGCGAGGGAAATCAGTGGAGTGCTCAGGCTTGCTTGGGTGGGTGAGGTTGAGGGGTGAGGGCACCCCACAGCCCCCTCAAAGAGGGGGAGATGCCAGCTGGGCTGTGGTGGGGCTCTGAGCCACACTGGGGGGTCCTCTACTGCCACAACAAGCTGTTCTGGAGTAGGGATTAAAAAACCCTGAGATATTGACATATTTAATATGCTCTCCTGACTCGTCACGTTCACAGGAATTGTTTACCTCTGCTAATGAGACACAGCTTCATGCTGGGGGATGGAGCTGCCTCTCAGCACAGCTTTACAGTGGCGGCTGAGGGAAAAGGCAGAAAAATCCTCCTCAGCTGAGGTGCTGGGGGCTCTGAGTATTTTCTTGTGCTGAGGCAACATATTGTGTTGCAGTATGGTCCTCCTGTCAGTGTGGCCATACAGATGGCTTAATAGGACAGTCCTGAAAAGACCATCCCAGAGGTCCATTTGCCACTTGTCTGAAGGAGGGTACAGCAGGTGGAGAATTGGCTTGGGACAGCAGCAGAAAACTCCCTGACAAACCTGCCTTGCTGCTCAGTGGCTCTGTCTGAGCAGAGTCTGGGTCTCAGAGCTGTCCTGGCAAGAGAGCTCTTGCCATGAGCCTTCCTTTCCTTGCGTGCAGCAGCCACAGCCCTTGAGCTGGTGTGAGATGCATCTCACGGAGTATTTGCTGCTCGAGCTGTCCCCAGCATGGCCACAGTGGCCACCTCCAGGGCTGTGGAGGCTGCTCCTATCAATGCTTCCTTTGGAGTGGCCAAATTAAACAAAGGACTCGGTGATGAAACCACAATAAGGAAACATTACCCAGACCAGAAAAGGCTGGCCAGGATGGGAGGCGGGACAGATTTCTCTGGAGCAGTGAGGGAAGCAACTGAGTCTGATCAAGCATGATCCCCCTCCCCATGTCCTGTGTGGAGGAGCAGGGCTGGCCAGGCACATCCCTGGCAGGGGACCTGGAGGGCTGGGAGGGGGGAAAAGCAGAGAGAAAACCCTGCCTGTCTGCCAAATGCTCATCCCAGGGAATGGAGGGGCACATCCCTGATTGCTCCCATGCTCCCAACCCGATGCTCAGCTCAGCAGGAGCACCCCCAAAGGTCATTTGAACCACCCTGGGGAGGCAAATGGCTCGAGAGGTGCACAGGTAACAGGGCAAACTCAAAAATAACCTGCACGTGACAGTTCTGCAAGGTGGGGGAGAGCCTCAAAAGCCGCCGAGTGAGTCACATCACTACGGCTTCCTCTGCTAAAATGAAGTGTTCCTTTTTGGGGTTAGCTTTATTGAATTGTCCTTCCTCTGCGGGATGCTCGATGCCTTTTCTGCTGGGGGGTGGTTTGGAGTCAGCCAGGAGGGCAGGGGGGAGCGGAAACAGATGGCCACATTTTGGCTGCTCCGTTGGTCCTGGTAAGATCAGATATAGCACTATTGAAACAATTCCAGGTATTATTTTTGAATCTGGTTTCCTCCTCCAAGCCGTGTGTCCTCCAAAGAATCTGTCCAAAGTCTCGAGATATTTAAGTCTTCAATCTAAAAGTCAGGATGCATTAGCCAGGCAAACTTGGTCTCAGTGAGCTTAAAATAAACCAGTTCACTTTGAGTCTCACGCTATTAAATCAGTCGTGAGTGTCCTCACAGCAACTAAACATTGCAGCTTTCAGGCTCTCCAGCTCTTCTGGCTGTGCACTTTTTGGGGTTGTACCAAAGAGTGTTGCAGCCTTGCTTAGCACCAGCTCAGCCCAAACGGGCAAATCTCCAGGGGACAAACTGTGAGAGCCTCGATGAGGACACGGTGTCCTAAGAAGTGGCATCGTGGTGCCTCTGTGAGCCAAATCATGGAATGGTTTGGGCTGGAAGGGACCTTTAAAGGTTATCTAGACCAACCCCCCTGCCATGGGCAAGGACAACTTCAGCTAGGCCAGGCTGCTCAAAGCCCCATCCATTCTGACCTTGATTGTTTCCACGGGTGAGACATCCATCACCTCTGAGGTTTTACCATGCCAATATTTTATCACACTCATGATAAAAGTTTTCTTCCCTACAGCTAAACTGAACCTGCTCTCTTTTAGTTTAAAACCATTATCCCTTGTCTTAACACTACAACTCGTAATAAAGAGCCCTCCCCATCTTTACTCTAGACCCTCTTCAGATCCTGGGAGTCTGAATCCTCCTTGCTAGGGCTGCTCTCTGTGCCTCATCCCCAGCCTGGAGGGATACTGGGGGTTGTCCTGATCCAGGTGCACTCAATCCTTGAGCTGGAAATGTGTCCCAGCCCTGGTGCCTGCTGACCCAGCCCTTGGGTTTTGCCTTCTCTTGGTGCTGGGAGTCAGTTCTGGGCAGAAATGCTGCAAAAGGGACTTTCTGAAGGTGACATCAGGGACTTGCTCCTTGAGAAGGATTTCTTAAGAAACAAGATATTAGTCTGACAAAGCAGGATGAGAGGAATCCAGGATGCTGCAGAGAAGCTGCTCCCCACCTTGCTGGGGAGGGGGGGAATGGGAGAAACCAGCCACAACAAAAGGCCTCAGTTTTACAAAGCCCAGATGGCTTTTAGGGCTCTTAATGAGCGCAAAAGTTGCTTTTTTTTTTTTTCCCCCTAGCAGATAATACAATTTTTAAGCCTCATAGCACAAAATCATATATTTTTGTAGGTGCAATTGCTTGATTAATCATTAGGCTGTTGAATATTTTAAACAAACTAGACATCTGTTGTGAATGGTGAAAGCTGCACAGAAATAAGACTGCAGCTTTTAGATCTCCACGCCAAAGGGAAGCTGGAAAGCATTTGCAACCACTAGCTGCACAGTGAAGAAAAATAAGACTAATAATAATAATAATATTAAAGGGAAAAAAAACTCCAGGATTTGAGCAAGGGAAAACGAGTAGATGAAGTGAGAGTTTGTAGTGCTCAGCCAAGGATGGTAAATTGCAGCTCTCATACCTGGTGTGATTTGTTTAATGGTGTCTTGAGAACTCTCCTGGACTTCCTTTGCTTTTGGGGGTCTCTTCTGCTTGCTGGAATTGTGTTTAAGCCAAGGCTTTGCTAAAACCTAGAGCAACTTGGGACAACTTGTTTTTAATTACAGTCTCCTAGTAAGAGTAATGACAAGGTCTCATCAACTTGGATGAGTTTTGGAAAAAAAACTTTGCATTATTTTAATTGGGGGTGAAGGTATGGAAAACCTTGGCATTTTACAGGAATATTTTTATTAAAGGAAGAAAAGTTAAATGCATTTCTTCAGCACAAAGATCGGTACTGTTGTGTGGATTTCTCTTGGTTTCTTTCCTGTGGAGTATTTTTTTTTTCTCTAAGAACTGGCTCTCAAACTCCACCAGAGACCTTGGGTGTCTCCAGGCTCTCCTGTAAATGCTGCTGCTGTTTGATAGACCCCCAAAGAGTCTGCAGAGCCAGGAAAAGCAGGTGACAGCACAGGAACCTCCTTCCCTCCTTCTTGGCACTGCTTGTGACCAAGAAAACCTTGCTCTGAACCTCCACCCAAGAGGGGACAATTCCCTCCATGCCCCCACCCCATCCATGTGAAGCTCAAGGAGCTCTTGGGAGCATCCCAAGACCTCTGTGCTTCCCTCAGGGACACTCAAGAATTTTGTGCTTCCCTTGGGGACACTCAAGACTCTTCTGCTTCCCTGAGGGACACCCAAAGATTTTGTGCTTCCCTCAGGGACACTCAAGGCTTTTGTGCTTCCATCAGAGACACTCAAAGCTTTTGTGCTTCCCTCAGGGACACTCAAGGATTTTGTGCTTCCATCAGGGACACCCAAGGCCCCTGTGCTTCCCTCAGGGACACCCTAAACTTTTGTGCTTCCCTCAGGGACACTCAAGGATTTTGTGCTTCCATCAGGGACACCGAAGGCTCCTGTTCTTCCATCAGGGGCACCCAAGGCCCCTGTGCTTCCATCAGGGATATCCAAAGCTTTTGTGCTTCCATCAGGGACACCCAAGGCTCCTGTTCTTCCATCAGGGGCACCCAAGGCCCCTGTGCTTCCATCAGGGATATCCAAAGCTTTTGTGCTTCCATCAGGGACACCCAAGGCCCTTCTGCTTCCCTGAGGGACACCCAAGGCCCCTGTGCTTCCATCAGGGATACTCAAGTCCCCTGTGCTTCCCTGGGGACACCCAAGGCCCCTGTGCTTCCCTGGGGACACCCAAGGCCCCTGTGCTTCCCTGGGGACACCCAAGGCCCCTGTGCTTCCCTGGGGACACCCAAGGCCCCTGTGCTTCCCTGGGGACACCCAAGGCCCCTGTGCTTCCCTGGGGACACCCAAGGCCTCTGTGCTTCCCTGGGGACACCTCCGACGCTGCCTTTCAATTTCTGCTCAAAGGGCAGCAGACGAGGTTCACAAAGTCCCCGTGTCTCCTCGTGCTGCGACTGAGCCCTGAAATTGGTATCAAATTTCCTACAAATGCTGCAACAAAAAAAAAAAAGGGATCAGCAGAATCTCCATGTGCACCTGATCCCTCCTGCCCTGATAATGTCCCCGCGGTGCCACCGCAGGTGTCCGGCAGCCTCCCCTTTCCTGGGCAGCTCATCTGTCAGGGGACATTGGGGACATGGGGGCCCCCAGACTGCAGAGGGGAGCAGAGCCAGCCCATTCCATCCCTGCATCTTCTGTGGATGTTCTGGACATCCCTCCCAAAGCTTTGTTTTCCCCTCTCCCTTTCCCTGTCCATCAGCTCCACAGGCTGCGGGATGGAGCTGAATTGACCTTCCCAGCACATTTTCTTTCCTGATTTACACTCGGCTGAGTGCCCCCAGCTCACGCTGGGATTGAGCTGCGGGGCTTCACTTCCCTTCCATCCCCTTCCTCGGCTTTCCTGACTCTGCCAGGGCTTCCCAGGGATCTCTGTTCCACTGCTGGCTGAGCTGTGGGTTTGCTCTGGTGTCGGTCAGCACGGGGAAATCACCCTCTGAGCAGGGAAGGCGCCTGACTCAGACCCAGTGCCAGCCACCCTTAACCTCCCCAGTGACACAGAGTTCAACCTATTTTCAGCAACACAAATTTCTGACAAGGGCCACCCTGAGTGATGTGTGTTTTGGGAGACTTTCTTGGCTTTTCTTCAAATAATCGCTCCAGGATGTGATGCTGCTTCCCAAACAGAATTACATTTACTCAGGAGAAAACACAGGCTTGTCCTAATGACATTTCAGGGTGTTTTCACTCTTGCTGCTCCTGATCTGAGGGTTCAAGTGCTCTATCTGGATTTATGGCAAGACAAGGTGATTTTATGATCAAAAATAACATTTGTGAGTAATTAAATCTCATGCTTTAGGGCATAAACCGTAACCTGGCAGTGGTCAGGGTGGGACTCTAGGAGAGCTGGAAATACTCTCTGACAATTAATTTTCACTCTATTCATGGGCTGGGAGGGATCAGAAGGGTGAAACAACCGTAATTAATTTACAGCGATTATTTCCAACAGCTGGCAAGTGGCATAACTCACTGCAGAGAGGGCTGGGAGCACGGAGAGGGATCAGGAGAAATGCAGGGCCCCTCTGATGCCAAAGAGCCCCACAAATCCCCTTCCCTGTGAGCCCAGGTGAGGGTCTGTGCCCTCCTCTGAGTGACATAGGGGGACACTGAGATCTGCCTGGCCAGGTCTACTCTTCTTGCACTGATTCCCCTGTCCCCCAAGTGAGCCATGGGCTTTCCTCAGTGCACAGCTGTGACTTGAACCTGGAAAACATCTCAGGAACAGCTTTGGGATGCCTGTCAGGGTGCAGGGAGAGGTCCCTCATGGGGCCAGTACCACAGCATTGGACTGTGGAGACCCTGGGGAGTCTTTCTTCAAGATGCTGTGTTTTCTACTATTCTGTTGTTGTTTTTAAAACACCTCTCTGGTGAAGCTCTCTGTGTTTTAGATGAGACAGAAGCTGTCTCATAAGATAGAAGATGCAGTTTTCCCACGGGCTGCCTGAGCGGCTGCAGCCCGAGAGCCACTTGGGAACGCTCCAGCAAAACCTGCACATCCTCCAGGCATCACTCTCCTCTTCCCCATACCCCTCCAAAGGGACGTTTTGAGGTGGCCCATGTGGGTAGGAAGGTTCTGGCAAGGCACCACACACTTGGTGAGGGGTTATTTCACAGCTTCACCTCTGCAGGGGAAGGGAGGAGATGGGAGAGAAGAGGATTGGAAGCTCAGGGAGGGCTGGTGGGGTGTTTTGCTCCCTAGTGTGTCCTTCCCCTGCCCCCTCCCTCCCCCAGCCATCTGCAAGGGGCTCTTATTAAGGCAGAGACAGCAAAAGGGGAGAAAACCATCCTCGCTAACAAGCTGTTTGCTGTTTATGAGCAGGTAAAGGCAGAGCTGGGATGAATTATTAATAGGGTGGAAATGGGGTCCCTCCACAGATCTGCTGCTAATTCTGGCTCAGGCGAATGTCACACCCTCCATCTCCTCCCCGGCCGTGGTTTGGGGGATTGATTGCTGCTCCGCTTCCTTCCCCTTCCTGCCGGATCCGAGGCTGTCCGAGCCCAAGGTCACCCCTGGCCGTGGTGTTGGGACAGGCTTTGCCAGCCTGCGGCCTTTGGGAGAGCGTGAGTCAGCAGAACCGACCCCGCTGGCTCGGGCCGAGACACCGGGACGCGCTCAGCGAGACATTTTGCTGTTCTGCCTCTTCCCCTTGGCCTCCAGCAGACACTCATTCACCGAGCAGCGCCGCTCGTTCAAGGCTCTCGGGCTCCCTTGGGCCCGTCTCTCCGCCAGAGAAGAGATTCAAGCCCTACTCGTGGCTGCTCTTCCCCTTCCCCCTCCAGCCTGCTCTGAATTCGAGAAGCATCTCGTTCGTATTTCATCCAGGCTCAGCACTGTGCCCTTCTCTGCACCAGCCCTGGGGAGACATCACCGTGCCAGACAGGGTGGGCTGCTGGCAGGGCAGTGCCCTGTCTCCAGATGGGGAATTGGAGGCAGGGAGGGATGTCAGGAGCAGGTCTGGGCTTCGCTGGGCATTGAGGGCTCCACCTTTCTGAGGACTGAAATCCTTCAGGCACCTGCAGCAGGGCAAAGTAGTGGCTCCCTCACCCAACCTTGGTGTGAGGCTCAAGGAAATCTCTGCTCTCATCCCACGCTCTGTGGGAGCCCAGTCTCTGAAACTCTCCCTGTGGTCATGAGGAGGGTCTGAACTAGACTTTGCACTGTAAATGACACAACTTCGGCCAAAGGGTGACATCCAGGCAGGAAGCATCCTCTCCACAAAGGGAGGATCCAGAGGGAGGTGCAGCCTGTCACGCACAAGGGCTGACCCAAGTCACCTGTCCACCCTCACAGGGCAGCCGGCGCCGCTCCTGCACCGACACAAATCCCCTCACGCCCACTCTGGCTAAGCCAGAAACAGAAAATCTGGTTACAGGAGGAATTTCAACCTCCAGCCTGAAACCAGCCCGGTCCGTGGGTGACCTCTCCAAGAAGGGCCCCAAGTGTGCTGTTTGCAGAGTGGCCTGGAAGCAGCCACTTCCATTTCCAAAGGCCTGGCAGCAGCTCTGCTGGATCCCCTGCCCAGCACCCCGTCCCCAGAGGCGTGTGCAGCTGATTTGGGGGCGGCACAAGGGTTAACGCCGCCCGGAAAATTCCACTCCTAAGCAGATAATCTCATCTGTGCTGGGGATACACACACACACACACCACCCGCAGCTCTCCGGCCTCCCATGGAATCATTTTTGAGCAGCTCTTTCTTTGCGAAGTGCTAATCCCCCGGTGAGCCGCTCTAACCCCAGCCCTCCTGCCGCCCTGGGCTCACTTCCACCCCCTCCTCCCTGCCGGGGCTGCACCCCTCAACCTCCCCCTTTGGCAGGGTGATCTAGAGCCTGGGATCAGAGGCTGATAAAGCAGACACCCCTCAGCTGGCAGCCGTGGGCACGCGTTCAAAAACACAGCAGATTAATCCCATTGACTGCTTTTTAGCTTGTCTCCAAACTCAGACTTTCTGTACCGGGGACTTGCAAGCTTTGCTCTTCCCAGGGCACTTCCCTGAAGCTTGTTTACAAATTAAGCTGCTTGGATTCTGCCCCATCCCTTCCCTGCCAGATTATTAAGCCCTTGCATCTTGCTACAGAGATGTATTTGTGTCCGCAGCCCCTAGCAGCAGGAGCACAGCAGCAGCGACCTGTGTGCAGGGCTGCGAGTGCATTATTGATTCAGGGCTAAGAAAATGCTTAGGAAGTAGGAAAAGTGTCCTGCTCTCTAAAAGCTTGTGCGCCTTGTAAGCTCAATACATGCAGCCTTTGCAGAGAGGCTCGCTACGCCGCTATTAATAATTTATTCTGTAAGAGAGGCCCTGATAGTTTGAATGGGGGAGGGCAGGACACAGAGCCCGGGGGTGGGAAAGGGGAGGGAGCCGAGGCTCTGCTGTGCTCCTCAAATGGAGGTGCAGATGTTCCCCAGAGCCTCTGTGGAGGGGGCACAGCTGGGTGATGGATGCCCCTGCACCCACACCAGCCTCTGATCAGGGCTCCTGTGTCTGTCTGCTGCATCAAATGCTCTGCCTTTGCTGGTGTGTGCAAAGCATTTGGCTGCTTAATGCTCTGTTTCAGGGGAACAATTCAGCAGGTGCCTGTGAGAGGTTTGGATTGAGGTTTGCCAGCCCAAAACATGTCCTGGCTGTCCCCAAGACCCTGACAGTGATCCTCTCCTTAGGCAGGGCTCCCCAAAGCTCGGACTGGCAGCACTACAGAGCTGGAGCATCTGACTCAGCCAGCAGATGGGGAGTTACAAACCCTCTGGCTGGAGCAGAAACCAGTTGAACCCGTGCTAATTCTCTCTTTGGGACATGGAAGTGTCGAGGCAGGACTGGACACGGTGGTGGAGGCATCCCTGTGGGGCTGAGCACCAGGGCAGCAGAGACCCACTGCTCTGGGGTGTGCAGCACCTTGGCAGAGGCTGGAGTGGTGGCACCGTGTGTGGAGCTGCTCCTGAGGGGCTCCTGCATGGATGGGAGCTGGAAAGGATGAGACCCAGCCCAGTGACTGCAGGGCTGAGCTCCTGTGGCTGGAGCCTGCCCGGGGACAGCTGACCAATGCAGAAATCCAGCCCAGAGCCAAAAGACAGAGGTTCCCCTAAGCCTGGCTACGGGCAGCACTGAGCAGATGTGCAGAGGCACCGGTGCCAAACAGGGCAGGGCAGTGGGGCAGGGAGGGAGTGGGTCAGTGCTGCAATTGTCCTCTCTGGGTGTGCTGGTGGCCCTGCCTGAAAGAGGGGGGACGAGTGGAAACTTCATGGGACATGTCTGAGGCTTCAGGGGATGGCTCATCTTCCTGGAGTGAAGTCCAAATTGCTGTTTGCCAGGGCTTTGCAGGCAGTAGCTTCTCCCCAAAGACATCTCCAGAATGGTCACTCAGCAGTGCTGTGCAGTTTGGGGAGGAAAAAGCTTCTTTGGGTTTTCCAACGCAGAAACCTGTGCTCTGTGTTGAACTGCAGAAGTAACTGGGTCAGCCAAAGCTCCATGTCTGAAAAGGCTGGTGGTAAAAGGGTGGTTTGGCATCTGAAACTAAGGTTAGAACTGGACTTTCACTGAGGAAAACCAGAGTGTGGTAGGAGAACACTCCTTCCCACTCAGGTAGGATTTTCTGTAGGGAGAAATGTCTAAAGTTTAGTGGAAAATCGTATCTATGCTATAGAATTCAATGCATATTTTAAAATAAATAGGAAGAATTTCCCTGAATACTTCTGGCTTCAAAAGTTGCCTATGGAAAGCTGTGGTACCTGGAGCTGCTGTAAGAACTGCTCTCCCAGCTCTGGCCACAATTCCCAGCAAGTCTTCAGTCCATCCTCTTCTGTTTTTCCCATCTGGACACTGTTCCCTTTGAAGAGCAAAGCTTTTCTTGAAAGTAGTTTCCTTTTCCTGAACACCTTCAAGGTAGGGGAAAACTTTCTGCTCACTGTACCAATTAAATCTATTTGACAGCTTCATTTTTATCACTGTGTCTTTTCCATCAGCAAGTGGAAATGATCCTTGTTAGGGGAGTAGCATCCCACTTTACAACAAGATGAATCCCGGACTGGGCATTTAAGGAAATTGTTACAGGCCATTGAGGGAAAATCCCGTTTGCTCAGCACTCTCTAATTTGAAGCTGAATTGTATTCTTTCATTTTTCTGTGAAGCCTTCCCTTTTAAATCACCAGGATCCCGCTGCACTCCGAAGTAGCCTCAGTGGCAGGAGAGGAGCAGTGTGTAATTTGCTGAGCAGCTAATAATGTACAACCCAAGGGTCTGGCCCCAAGGGCAAGGAGCCACTGATCCTGACTTCAAACAGTGTCCTCTGCAGCAACCCTGATGCTGAGGAGTGATTAAGGGTGGGAACAGAACCAAAAGGCTCCAGCTCTTTCTCCCAGACTCAAAAGCAGTGCCACGATGGGTGCAAGGGGTGGATTGGGAAACCTTCCTCTGGGAGGAAATGGCAGCAAGTTGTCTTTTCCAGGCTTTCCTCAAAGGAAAGGGGAGTGTTTTCCAGGTGTGAATGTAATGGACTGGAGGCTTTGAGGGGGCAGAGGGGCTGTTAGCACTTTGCAGCTGTGAACAGAAAGTCAAGTCCGTCCCTACGGCCCTTCCAGGGGTGCCACAGGTGGTCTGACAGCAGAGAGTGAATTTCTTGTGCTGCTGGATTTTGGCATAAGGGCAACGTGATCGTCCCCAGGGCCATATGGGTTCCACAATGAAGGGCAAAGGGGAGTTCCAACTCCCTCTGCTAAGGCCAAGGATGGGTTTGCAACCAGCAGTGGGTAGTGCTGATTTATTCAAAGAGGAGGGAGAATATCTGCTTTTCTTGGAAAGGATTTTCCTTTGGACTTGTATGCAGGCTCTGCTTAGCCCAAAGGATGTCCTTGAACCCAAGGGCAGTCAAAAGGTTGAGAATACATCTGCTTTGCCCCCTGGTTCTGCTCAAAACAAGATAGAACTCTGGTGGGCAGGGAAAGGGCAGAAGGGATGAATCCATCCTTTAACCACCAGAACATGCTGCATCTTTAAAAATGTTTTCGGAAGATCATTGCTGAAGCAATTCTTTTTCCGTTCTTATTTAAAAAACTTTTGGCTTTTAATCATCCCTAAACCCACAATCCCTTGTTTGCACCTAAACAGGTGTACAAAGATACAGATGGGTAGAGTTGTATGGGATGGGTTAAAAATGCAGGGAAAAGGGTTTCTTAGCCCAAAGGTTTGTTTGCTTTTTCCAGTTTAAGCACCCAGTCCACAGGAGAAACAGTCCTTTAGTACAAGCCTTATAACCACATGTCATTCAGAAAAGTTTAGCTAAGAATTAAACTAAACATCCAATTTGGCTGCATGTGTAATGAATAAATAAAGCCTTTTCCTTTCATGTGCCCGTGCCAAAGTCAACAAGCTCTATTAGCTGATGAAACAATGCTGACGCCAAATAAAAATACCCCTGACCCATCAATATGGGCTGAGAGCTCGGCCCTGCATCAAAGAGTGTTGTCAGAGCAAGAAATACTGTCACGACACCTCTGGGAGTGTGGGGGGAAAGGCTCCTGTTCCTGCAGCAAGGTGGGTTCCCTGTGCTCTCTCTGGGATGTCAAGGAGCAGCAAAACCATCCCATAATGACCCTCTGTTGTGGACACCTCTCCTTGTTTCTGCTGGAATGATTTGGAAACCCCTTGAGCTGCAAGGGGTTTGGTGTTTGCTCTCTGGCCACTGCACGCCCCACGTGTGAATTCCCCACAAAGCCTGAGGAACTTTTATCCTGTGTGCAAAACGCTGACGCCGGAAAGCGAAACTCCCCAAGGTCCCTGCTCGGTATCAAAGAAGTGCTTTGGCATCTCAGAGCATCTCAGCACCTGGGAGCAGCCTGCCAGCTGTGCCAGCCTCCCCTCCTCCTGCCCAGCGGGGTGGGAAGGTGAAGGAACAGCTCATCTCCCCTCTGCCCCATGGGGATGTGCCATTTCCCAGCTGGGCCTGCCCTGCAAACCCTCTCCTTTGAAATCCACGCTCAGCTGCTCTGTGCCATGCCCTGCCTGTGATCTTTGAAGTCTCCCCACTCCCTCGGCATCCTGGGTTTAAAAGATCTGTTCCCTATTAGTCTTCAGTCACACTTTCAGTTTCATTCAGGCTTTTATTTACTTATCCATCTGTCTTCCTGCTCCCACCACTCCCCCTGCCCTGCCAGGAGGCAAAGTACAATTCATTTTTCAGGTGACCCTGCCAGGAAGGCGTTGACATGAATAGGAACAGGTTCAAAAACTGTGGAAAAAGCAAAACCCCTGACTTTAATAAGCAGCAAAACGCTTCCCAATCAGAAGGAAGCAGCCAGATGTGACCAGAATTGCTATTAAACGCAAAGGATGGTCCTTTGAAGGAAGGATTTCAAGAAGAATTTCTTGAAGCCTCCTCGTGCAGAAGTCTTGTGAGCACTGCTGGAGCTGTGGCAGGGCAGTGCAGATCCCGTGGGCTGTGCAGCCTCGCAGGACACGCTGTCTGACAAGGTCCTGACTGCCACCAGGACTCTGCTCCTCGCCTGCCCTGCACGGGGACACGGTGCAGCTCACTCCTGTCTGGCTGCCTCGAGCACGGAGGGCTGTTTGTGTGTCTTTGCTTTTGATTGCAGCTGTCTGAGCAGGGCAGGAGCCCTGCTGGGCTGCGCTTAATTCTGAGTAACGCGAGTTTAACTGCACGGACAGTCCCCTGCTGTTTTGAAAGACACCTAAGAAAGCAATACAGTCACCGTAAGAACTTCTCTGCTGGAAAGCCAGGCTCCTATGAGAACCCACCTGTTACAGGGAAATAATTAAAACCTGAAGAGAAAGGATAACAGGACACCAAAAGGCACCTGAGCAGGCTGGCAGCGAGGAGCTGCCCTGGGTTGGTGTGAGCAGCGAGGGCTCGGAGGCTGTAACGATCTGTGGGCAGAGACATCGATTTTTGTCCAGCACTTCCTTAGTGCAGGGGGAGCAAACTCCGCTCACATCCTCTGCGGGCTCGGCTCCCTCTCCCTGCACGTCGATAGGTGTCAAGTCCCCACCCCGCCCTGGATGGAAGGGCCGCTTCTGGCTGATTCCACTTGCCACTGACCATAAGGGGATGCTCAGCAGTAAGTGGCCACGTGTCATTCTCGGTGACAGAGGCTGTGAAAATCTACCTTGATGGCCTCCCAGCCCACACCACTCCACTTAGAGTCCTAAACCTGGATCTCTCCCTGCAGCCACCTCCTACTCTGTGCCCTGAGTGCTGGGTGGGCTCCTTGCTCCCCTCAGCGGGGCTGCTCTTCCTCTGCTTCGTTTTTATAACTCTTTAGTCCTCTGGAGAGAGCAGCACTGGTGTAAGATGGGGGAGAAAGGGCCATGAACACAGTGGTACTTCACAAACCCATCCCAAAAAAATCTAAAAAATACCTTGCAATGTATTATTCCTGTTCTTATCTTGGTTCTTCACCAGGGAATTGCTCAGGGACATTGCCGTGAGTGCTGGTTTCTGTTTTGGGAGGCGAGAGCCGGGCCAGGCTGGGGTGAGGCAGGGACAGGAAGGCAAATCCATGTTTTGCATTTGTGTAGCTCTCATTCACGGCTGTACACGGTGTTTGCAAGTGTTACAGCACATGGCAGGCGTACGCTACAAGGAAATACTGCTGGTGCCCAGAATAGAAAGATTTCAGCTCAGTATTGACTGAATCAAGAGATGCAGAGAGCTGATTGCAGTTTGTGTCTTTTCCTTCCTTGGAGGTCACTGGAGCTGAAGTCTGGAGCATCCTTAACCAGAGCGGGTTTGCAAAGAGCTGCAGCGAGTGTAGTGGGAAGCAATCTGGTGTTCTCCTTTTAATCCTTCTGCAGCCAGTCAGATAAATGGAAATACAGACTGACCCATCAATAGTTAACAGTTTTATTTACAACCTTGGACTTAATCTTTCTTTTCAAACGATCATTTAAAAGGAAAAGCTGCTACTTATCTGGAATTAGTGGAAATGTCTTCCCTGGTACTAATGAGAGCCCTTAGGCTGGAGGGAACTGGGTAACTACTGGCAGCATGTTCTGATGATCATAAATGTTTGGCGTTCCTTGGTGTTGAAGGAGCATTTTTCTCTTGCATTTTCAAGAGGTGCCCTGACGGGCTGGGCCCTTGGTGGCAGACTGAGGCATGGGGTAGCACTGGCAATAGAAAATGGGACTCCCTGCGCTGGTTTAGAGGGAGAACTCCTGTTCTCATTATAAAAAAAGAATAATATACTCTTTTAGAAGACACTCCTAGTCCAGTGCTCAGCCCAGTGGAAACCCTGCCAGCATGGGTTGGCTTGGTGTCTGTCCCTTAAATGTGTGCCTGGACCACTCCTGGGGGACCTTTGGGAGGGGGCATTACTGTTTTGCTCTTTGCTTTGACCCCTGAACTCTTTAACAATGTAAAGCCTTGTGAATTATAAATCAAATGTTCCTGCTGAGCTTTGTGGTGCACGGAATGAAATGCGATGATTAATATTTAAGAGAAAATAAGTTAAAGATTTTAACTACTAGGGCAAATGTCTGTCCACAGAGCCCTTTTATGTGGAGGCTAGAAGAGAGGGAGAACCACATTTTCAGGAGCTTTAGTGAAATTTGTGGCTGTCAGACCAACTGCCAGAGCTGTGGGTGTGCAGGGGCCAAATACCCCACTGCCCTGCCCTCCACTCTGCCTCAAACTGAGACCATCTGCCCACATCCTGCAGAATCCCACTGGGATGGGACTGGCGAGCACACCCCCCACTTTAGCAAGCGGAGGAGCAGCTCAGCTTGTGTGCTTGCAGGGGCAGAGCTTTTCCAAAATCCAGACCTCACCCAGGGATGGCTCAGCCCTCCCTGGCTCCTCCTTGCCCTCCCTGCTGCAGGACTGGCACAGCCCTGGGATGGGCAGGCTGCCTTCTCCCCACTGTGCACACTGACAGCTCCAGGCAGTGGCCACCGCGGCCACCCTGACCCAGAACGTCCTCACAGTGGCACCTGGGCTGGACACTGCCTCCAGCCACCAGCAGAGTCTGTTCTAAGCCAGCAAATAAAGAGGGAAACACTTACATGGGTGCAGAACCTCTCCGGAGGGTCCCCACAAGTGATTCCTGCCGGGTCCACGCGCACGGTCACGTAATCCTTCATCCGCATGGCCTTGGGCTGGCAAGCGTAAAACTCCCATGACGGGCCATCGTCCGTGGTCACCCAGGACTTGCAAATGTCATACTGTGCCATGGCCAGGGGCACGCAGTGCACGAGGAGAGCAGCCAGGTAGAGCATGGCAGCTGCGGCCAAGCGCGGGGCCCCTGGGCGAGGGCAGTGCCGAGAGTCCCGAGGAAGGCGGCTGCTGGGCTAGGGGTGGCTCTCGGGATCAGCATGGAAACTCCTCATCTAAAAATGCTCCAGTCGAAGGAGATCCGGACAGTAACGGGGATGATCCCACTCTGCACGCTGGATCTGGATGTGGAAAGTTCCTCTCGGCACACAAGCCAACTTTGCAATTCACTTGATTGGGAAAGTTTTGGCCAGAGTTGCTGATCAGTGGTCAAAAGTCTTCCTTAACCTCATTTTTCCCCCTTTTATTGTACGAAAGGTCTTCCAAATCAGCATGAAAATATCTAGAGGTGACTCCAGTCAATCAATACAAAGATCAAGTTCTGAGCTGCTGATGAAATTTGATAGGAGTGAATTGGAGAGGCTGTGGGATGGTGCTGGATCAGGTTTTCCTCAACCTTCTGGTCTGCTCCAAATGCGTGGCTGTGAAAAGTGCCTTAAACTGTGTCTGCCTTAATTATTGGGGTGTTTGAACATTAGCACGGAAAACAAATAGAGCATCTGGTCTTCAGTACAACTCTGACAAGAGAGACTGCCTGGAGCTAAAATTCTTTTTTTCCCAAAGGATGGTTGTGGCAGCGTGACCAGGTCGGGTGCCCAGATCCGTGGTGGTCCCAGCAGGTGCTGGGGTGGTCACTGGGGTGGTTACTGGGTTGACTGGGGCAGGGCTGGCCTTGGTTTCTCCCGCTGTGTCCTGTGGTGGTGGCGAGGATTCCTGTCCAATTCTGCCTTTTGGCAACGGAGCAGCAAGTCCCCAAAGCCTTCAGCTGCGAGCCATGGGGCTACCTGAGATCTCCTCTCTCTTTCATGGTCAGGGCAGAGGCAGAGCTCATCAGCAGGAGGGACCTGCAAGAAATTGGAAGACAAATTAGGTGGGAGCAAGGGGAGACAGTTGGAGCAAGAAGAAGAAGAGCAGGGGTCCCTCAGGAGGCAGAACCCTCAGCTGGGCTTGCCAAGCCACCAGACAGGTTTTTGTAACAGGGAGATATACAACTTTAATAAAAAGCAATCCATAGTAAGATGCTTATGGCTTTTCTGCTGTCTGGGAGAAGGGAAGGAGCGCTGCCCAATTTAAGGTATCTGCTTTGCAACAGCAGCTGGACAACAGGAGCTCTAATGGGTCTTCAAATAATATCAAGAAGCAGCTATGGGTCATTAGAACATGGGGAATATGCAGACAGAGTAGGGACAGACAGACAAATTGATAGTCCTAAAAAGATAAGCAAATAAATAAGACAGCTGGGGAGACAGATACATTGTCCAGCATCCCCACATATGATTTATCTGAACAATAACATTTAATAAAAAACAATTTAAAGTCCTAATAACATTTAGGTTCACCTAATACAAAGAGCAATGACCTTCCCAGTATTCATTTCAGGTTAGAACAACATTTCTGCAATTTTGTTGTCTTTCCAGTAGAGCTATAAAAATTGTAAGTAATTACAAAACAAAATGACAAAGAACCGAAGCGGGGAGGGGGAAAAAGTCAAACCCTCTCTCAGTATTAGAGTCAGGAGGGAGATCTCACTTGAGAAAGTGGGAGGCACATACCCAGAACAGAAATTTACCTTTGGATAATTCCCTTTCTATTTCTTTCCCCAACTTTTCTTTCACCATTGAGGCATATCTGCTTCAACAGCATGCTTAGCATTTGTTTTCTCCTGAAGCTCAGTTACTAAAGCTCAGAAACTCCAGGTTAACAGATGCATTGATCCGTGTTCGGGGGCTTCACACCACTCTGCTCCCATCTCCCTTTCCCCCCATTTGTGCTTGAGGGATTGCTGATTGAGATGAATGAGTTCAGAAAAGAGAAGCTGTCTCTCATGCTTCATTGCCAGCTCTCAACGAAGAGCCTGTTATAGCTGCGTTGGACCTGAATAAACTCCCAGAAAAAGAATAGACTGGCTGCTATTTTTGTATTATGAGTAAATGTAGTAAAAATAATAAGCCAGTGTGACACAGTGTTTATAAGTCCTACTTACATCAGAGCTGTCTTTTCAGTTATAACAAGTCAGTTCCTAATTATTACATCAAACTGGTCACTGCCAAGTGCCTGATAACAGCGCAGAGTGAGAGACTCCAGTATTGTGTAGAAAACAAGCAGGGTAGTTTTAATGAGGACTACAGTGCTGTTAAGTTTATGGATCTATTTTCACAGCCTCAACAATTATATCTTGCACTTGAATGGCTGTCAGGGAAAAACCCAGGTAGAAAGGATCTATAATATCTATTAGTGTCTTGTTATGCTGGCTAAATATCACAGATTCCCAGGGAAATGAAAATTTGCTGGAAAAAATGCATTTACTGTCAGTCCATCAGCCAGGCAAGCAGGTTTGGGGCGAAGTCTGCAGCTCAACACTCACTTAGCCAGTTCAGTCCCTTTGCAGAAATAGTTGGAGTGTTGCTCTGGAACGAGCCAACATACTGCAAACGGGGCAGAGAGGCTCCCCAAATTAAAGGTTTCACCCTGCTTGATTTGGTTTGGTTCTTAGAAAATAAATCTTCACCTGGTATTATTAAGAAACTGCAGTTCATGGGAACAAATAGAATCAATGCTCTTTGTTCTCTTCAAAGAGTACTCAGCACTCACTGGGGACTGATAGCCGGAGTATTAAAAACACAAAATTAGATTGTGTCTTGACTTAGCTGGCTCCGGGTTTTTTTCTTATTATTAGATTAACACCCTATTGAAATAAAGAGACAACGCTGAGCAACAACTGAGCTGCTCTCGGATTAAGAGCAGAAAGTAAACTCGATGAAGGAGTTTTTAATTTTCTCTCAGAAGTGTTGCTCTCCCCATGAACTCTCTGCTCTCCCCCCGCGCTCGTGGAGCGGGAGTTGTTCTCCCCTTCCCCACGCTGCCCATCACACCCCATCCCTTCCCCGCGCCCTGGACAGCGAAGTTGGGGACACCCTCGGGGTGCCGGGAGCCCGAACCCCGCGATAACGCTGCGCGGCTCCCAGCTGGAAACCTGTAAATCCCACTCGCATCCCGCCGCTCTCCCTGATGGATTCGCGGTTCCCGGCAAAACCCGATGCCGCTCCCGCTCCGCCCCATCCTCCCCGGTTTCTTCGACACTAAAGGACTTTGGGGGGGCTGCACGGACCGGGGAGGGAATCGGCGAGGCGGGGGGAGCCGGCGCCCTGGGCTGGGGGATCCCTCCCCCCCGGCTTCCCAAACTCCGAAGTGGGAAAAATAAACCCCATCCCGCGGCGGGGAGACGGGGATGTTGCGGGCAGGGGGACAGAGAGCGGGACACCCCAGGAAAGCGTGGGAACAACTTGGGAGGCGCGGGGGGGACCCGCAGCGTTCGGGGCCGGGGCAGATGCCGGCGCTGCCCGCCCGCCCTCCGCCCCCGCTTTCCCCATCCCCGGCGCTGCGGGTCCTTACCGGGAGGGAGCTCTGCGGCGCGGGGCTCCCGGCGGAGCAGCGAGCGAACTTCGGGGCCGGGGGAAACCCCCAAAACACACCCCCCAGCCCTGCCCTGCCCTGCCCAGCCCAGCCCTGCCCTGCCCAGCGCGGCGGGCGGGCGCTGCGCCGCCGGCCCCCAAGGGCAGATGGCCGGGGGAGCTTTGTGCAATCCCGGCTCCCCTCGCAAGTTAATGCCGAGGCTGAAATCCCTTTTGCTCTCACTTTCAATCACAATCGGAGCTTTTATCTCCGTGCCTGATCCCGGCTGCGTAACTTCCTCTGTGCAGCTTTAGCACACACCATCCCACCGGCGGCAATGGGCTTCTTAAAGGTGCAGGAGGAAATGCAGGGGGGGAGGAGGAGGAGGGAGGGAAAACCACCCGAGGAAGAGGAGGCTGCGAGCGGGAGCCTTCAGCTCCGGTGCATCCCCGCGGCTCCCGGTGCAGCATCCGCGCCGTCCCGCTGCCCCCGGCTGGATAACGGCAGCCGGGAATGCCGCTCCTCGGGGCTTCTCTTTAATTTTTTTCCTTTAAGAGCTTAAAAAAAAAAAAAAATTAAAATCATGAGCTCATGTTTGCTCGAGAGAGAGGAAAAAAAAAAATCTCCAGTCACGAGGGTTTCCCCACACGTGTAAGTCCTCGCTTGGTGTGCCCTGAATATTTTGGGGAGGCTCCTGCTGGCGAAGATGCTGTAAATGAGGCTGCGTGCGTGTGTGTTGGGGGAAGAGGGGGTGGTTGGAATTAATAGGATAAACAAAGCAGGAACTCGGAGATGGGGAAATCAGATGGCTGGGAAATGCTTGATACTGGTGGGAATGTGCTGTGAGATTTAACCGAAGCAGGTTTTGCTTTGGAAAGGTGGGGGATGAGCGTGCTGGGCTGTGACAGCACCTTCCAGCGCGGGGCTGGAGGAGCAGCTGGGGTTGCTTAGGTCAACTCTGTTGTGTCCCTGCTGAGGGGCAGAGGAGGCTCCAGCTGTGGACAAGGTGGAAAACACTGTGGCAGGTAAAGGTCCAAGTTTTCCCTGCATCAGGTAACTGCTGAAGACAGAACTCCTGAGCAGCGACAGGTTTTTGACACTTGGATAAATGGCATTTCATGGATAAACAACAATTCATTTATGGGGAGGAAAACCAAAGAATCACCCCTGGCTCCTATGTATACAACCACCCAAAAATGACTGCTCCTTCCTAACCAAGAATTCAATAATTTCTAAGCCAGAAAATGCATTGTCCATCTCACACGTGGTTTGAACCTCGTGCACTCAGTATTTTGTTATACCGTTTCCTTTGACCCATTGCCCTGAGGTCTCTGGGTGGCCTCTCCCATATAAGAGTCCCTGGAATACACACGATTCATCCTGCAACCAGACAGAGGTGATTTAGAGCTCTTCTGGGAAACGTTTCCCATATTCTGGAGCATAAGTGAGATTTATGAAATGCTGGCATTGTGTCTTGACTGTGGCCCAGCCTAAATGCAACGCTGATGCACAGGGTGGTCTTTACCTGCAAGGATGTCTTTGATTCTGGCTCAGTTTCCACTCCAGGACACGGTCTGATACTTTTCACATGGTAACTTCTGTAAGCACTTATTTTACAGCAGCAGTATATCTTAAAAGAGAAGCACTGGCTGGGAATCCAGGGCTGGCTAATATTCCTGTATTTCACTTTGTGCCTTTAGGTCTGCTGTGTAGTAATGACTCCCCTGGAAATTCCCCACGTCTCACTTATTACTTCTTTATTAGTTATTATGGTACAGTAACAGGATAAAAAGGAGTTGGTATTTCATTTTCATTCCCTCTAATAGCCACGGCAAAGACCAAGTGGTGTGCTGATTATTGACATCAGAGTTAAGTGATATGCACGCATCATTAGGTTTCAATTGGAAAGAATAACAGCACAGTGTGAGTCGTCACACTTCTAAACTCCGTGGCATTTAAGGAAAAACCAAAGTCGTTTTTCACAGCCCTGCAAGCTCAAAAGATCACAAGCTGGCAATAACACTTGTGCAGACACAGGTAAAAGGTGCTAGCTCCAGGCAAAGCCCCGGAGTTACCCAATGAGCAAAACCCCGGAGAGGGAAACAGCTGCGGGGCTTGTCCAAGGTTACCCAGCGATCCCGGAGATCCAGCAGCAGGCGAGGAGGGTGGGAAAGCACCCAGCTCCTCGCAGCCTGGCTCCGAAGGTCCTGCTGCTGGGAAGGAGAGGGATTGTGGCACTCACAGACCCGGGATCCTGAGGGAAGCAGGGGGGCAGTGGGGAAGAGTTGGAGTCGTTGTTTCATTCCAGACCGTTCTCGTTCTTTTACCCAAGCACGTTTTGCGAATACTCAGTGTTGGGTGTAGTTTGCTTCTGGATGAGATTTCTGTGAGGAGGAAAAACGGATATGTTTTTCCTCGAGGGGACATCTCCGCTCCCTCCCTCGTGCCGAGCGCTGCCTCCTCGCATGAGGAGAACGCGGTTGAAAATCAATGGCTCTGCGTGGAGATTTAATTACTCCAGCGTAGGCAGGGGTGGAGAATAAGGCCCTTAATATTTAATACAGCCTCTGCTCCCAGAGGGATCCCCAGGGCTCAAGGGCCAAATGTAAACCCATTAAAATCAGGTATAATTCTATTGACATATGCGGGCTCGCACCTGTTTATACCAGGGCTGTATCTGGCTCCCTAAATCTAAATGGCAAATGGTGCTTTTGACATGCACGGAAGGAGAGGGAAGTGTTTTCCCGACTTGGGATGATAGAGGATGTACTGAAACAACAGAAGGTAAACGTGACACCTCACAGTCCCCACTCGCCCTGGCGATGCGCTCGCTAAACTCCTCAACTGAGCTGAGCCTGCTGAGAGCGATCCCAGACCACTGCCAGAATAATAACCAGGCTTATAAAGGATATTTCATTTGAGGATACATATTGCTGTATCCCCTATAACAGCAGTACATTCTTTTTATGCTCCTTATCTATGCAGTGAGCGGCCGAGGATGTCAAAGTGCCTCCTGCAAGTGAGTAAGCATTTTATTAGGTGGGAACACACGGCTTGGAAATGTGATCCGAGCCCAGGAGCAGGTGAGAGACCCCTTTGTGAGGGCAGAGATCTGCCAAGCACAGCTCTACCCAAACCTTGTCCCTCTCTCCAGCCCACCAGGACCTCTGGGGAGAAGTTTGCCAGGAAAAGGGAGGAAAAAGGTGCTTTTGTTTGGGATGTTACAGATGATGGAGGTGAAGGCTGCTTGGACCTCACACTTCCAGGGGGGATTTGTCTCATCTCATCACCCTTGTGCTGCCCTTTTGTTCTCAGCTAGCTGAATGTGAAGAAAGCTCCCAGCTTGCTCAGGATGGGAAGGTTTGTGCTTCCCAGCTCCTCGTGCTTGGTGCAAAGACAAAATCAGGGAGTTCTAGAAGGCAGAGAAGCATCATATTTTGTAGTTAGGAGAAATGCTGGAAAACCCACACAAAGCCTGAGGAACTGAGCACCAGCCAGCTCTGGCACAGGCAGGCCGGGGGGCTGGGTGGGGAATATTTATTTCCTTGCCCTCCTGCCCAGGCTGCTCTGGGCTCGGGGCAGACCCTGCCCTGCTCCGAGGCACACTCAGACCCGGGGAGCAGGAGAGGGAAGAGCCGAGTGCTTCAGTCCCTGGAGTACTCCACATTTTTCTTGCTTTGTGAAAGCTACTGGGGAAATGGCAGAGAGCATCTGCTCTGGGAGGGGAGGCTTCCCCGGCCGCCTCCTCCCACCCTCCCGCGCAAGACCTCGGGACGCATTTTCTGCAGCTCAGCCGGTTTCACAGGGCCCTGAGTGAATTTTGCCCTCCCTGATTAGATAACCAAAGGAGCAGTGACTGTACTCTCCGGAGAGAAGATGCTGTCTCTTTCCTGCCAGAAGGACAGCTGGAGGGAGGGTGGGATTTTCAGCATGCAAGCACTTAGCCAGATCAAGGAAATGGGATGCAAAGCATTTTAGGCTAAGAAAGGTTGTTGTGCAGGGAAACATGAGGCTGCTGTTCTGTTCGGGAGATAACGCTTCTCAAAACGCTCCTGCGTGCCAAACTGCAAGCCTTGACTACAGCAGGTCATTGCCTCTTTAAGGAAAACAAGCATGACAAGTCAGAAAAAAAACCCAAAAAAACCCATCACTGTCTCTGCTGAAAAACTTTGATCATTTAAATATTATTGATGCGCATTAACCCCAGCAGAGATGGGCTGGGTGATGGGAAGTGCTTCACCTTGACACGGGGAAAATACGTTGCTTTCTGCTGCCTTGCCTTTTGTTTCATATATCAAATAGGAGCCCAGCCAAGTGAATCAGCTCAGGCAGCATTTCGGATGTATTTGATTTTTTGGGGAAGGTAGAGCTTTCCTCCTCTTTACCAGCTGTGGGGGTGTAAGCATGGATAAAAACAGGAGGACTGTTTGAAGGAGGGATCTATAATTAACAACCCCTCAGAAGGGGAACTTTCCTTTTAACTTACTATTAAAGTGGAAGTGTTTGGAGAATATACAGTTTTGGCTCCGGGGATCTCCTCTGTATCCTTGGCTGAGCCCTGTGGATTCCTCTAATTCCTGCCTCAGAGAGTGTCTGGCTTTAAAAACAACTCCTGCTACCCCATGGAGGAGTCACCTCAGCCCCTGGGTGCTCAAGGAGGGCAGCAGAGGGAGAGGAGCTCCCTTCACAGGGCAGGGCTGTGCTCCCCCAGCAGCCCCGAGCCCTGTCCTGGCTGGAGATGCCTTCCACAAAAGCTTTTTAACCTGGGGAAGGAATGTGTCACTTCTAACGGAGCTGACAGCAGCAGGGAGGGGTTTCAGATTAGTGGCTGAAGAACACACTTGTAATGAGTGAAGTAATTGAATAAATGCTGACAATTTGATGTAGAAAATGCATAATCAGCTCGCTGTGGAAGGTTGGCTGGTTCTTTTTTCCTTCTTTCCTTAGCACTGGGATAAACACACTCATTCTCTCCCAAGCAGGTGATGTGTTCAGCAGCACAGAGCCACAGCAGACCCATGCACACGTCCCCATTCCAGGCACACATGTGCTGATTCCCAGATAATTGACCCAGTTATGCTAAGATGCTATTAAGGAATACATATGTAATAAATCTTGAGAAATACATATGTAATAAATCTTAAATAGATATGTAATAAATCTTGACTGTTTTCTTGGGTCATGTGCTGGCTGAACTCTCCCTTCAGTCGTTTTGCTGGCTCCCAGATCACAGTCCCTGAGCCCCTACTAGAGAGAAAGGGGCCAGTCCTGGGTAGTGACAAATGAGACCCACCCCAGGTGGCACCAAGAGCTGATCATGCAGGAATAACTGTGATTTCAACTGGCATTTCAGATCCCAAGCTCAGCTAATAAATTGTGGATGCAGACAGTAGGGCTGACATAATCCAATGCAGTGACTTTCCCCACCCAGCCACCATCTCAGCTCTGTGCAGATGGAAGCTCAGTGAATTTCTTGTCATCAAGCCCCCAGTTCTAGCGTGACAATGGGAACAGCATCATCTGTGTCATGTATGTTGGAAGCAATGAATAGAGAGCTGAGCTCACTCATCTATTTGCATATTGAAGATATGGAAAAAACTCCTCTTGCTTACTCTGCTGCCTACTCAGATATCTGTGAATCAAGGAGGAGAATATTGGCCCTTTTGTACATCAGATTCCAGTGTCCTTGAATAAAATGATTGCTCAATCCAGCCTTCTGGGATGACTGTGAGGCTCAGAACCAACTGTGGTGCCAGGAACTCTCCATTTCTGCAGGGTGGTGGATGAGGGGCCGTTCCTGGATTAAGAATGCTCAGCAAGGTGGATATTTTGACTTTATGTCATCAGGGCACCTTCTCCCCTCCACATTCGAATCAGCACTTGCATATCTGGGGCACGGAGGTTTGACCTGCCAGCTGTTAAATAAATCACAGCCCTCCCCTCCCAAACCATTAGCATGGAACAGCACACGCCCAAGGGAGACGAGCTAAGGACACGGCAGTGCAGGGGAGCAATGAGCCACAGTTTATTCCTTCTGGGTGGAGTTGAGAGAGTTTATGACAGAGAAAGTGGGATAGCAGAGCAGCTCATCCACATCCTGTGGAGGCACCTGGCCATGACTCCATAGCCAAGGCTGAGCTCATGTTTGAGCTTGACTCTCCCAAACCAGCTCTGCATCACCTTCCTTTTCACTCCAACAACTCGTTTGCCTCGATGTTATATATGTCTTAAGCGGTGGAAGTGAGATCCAGATCAGGCTTTAAGGGATGGCATTTACATGTTTTTTTCTTGTGCTTCTGGTATTAATTTCATATGCAGTGGAAAAGTAATATCCTGTCTGTCACTAGAGAGGAAGAGATGAGCGTGCGTGTATGCGCACAGTCATTGCTAACTGTTGAGCTTTTTCACTCAGATTTCGTTTTGGGGAAAATTTCTAAATCAAAATGAAAACCAGATGCAGAAAGGACGAATGTGAAATAGCAATGAGGCCAAAGCACGAGATGTTTTCTCTTGTTTTCGTAACTCGTGCTCTTTGTGTGTAAGAGTGTATTGCATGGCAACTGCATTCACACTTCCCTTTATTAAGAGATCCAAGCAGATGGACCCACTATTAATGTGTATCCCCCAGATTTGCATATTTCATATTCATGCCAAGATGGCACCGAGCTCACATGGGATGAACGAGGCTGATGTAAACACAATTGCACCAGATTAATGCAGTGATCAAAGAGTATTGTCCCGGCATCCCCGTTAGGAATCCAGTTTAATATTAGTTATTAATATTGTTAAACACCTACCGGAGTCAAATTAAGTCCAAATACAGTCGGACAGGGCTCTTAGGTACTACAAGTTGATGAATATGTTATGAACTCCTGAGAGAGAGGGCTAAGAAACAACATTTGCATCTGAGCTGTGAAGAATGTGCAGACCTCGAGCTTTGGTCCAGTGTGCTGTGCAATTAGGACTCGCTTGAAATTCAGATCTTATCCAAGATCTGTTATCTGGGTTTCTCAGAATTCAAGTGCAATCGCTTCTAGTCAGAAGACAAGCCTATCTGTAATATCTCATCAAATATTAGGCATTACAAAGTGGTATTCTGGAGCCCAAAATATATTTGATCGCATTGTTCTAGTCCATTAATCAAACACTGCTCTCTACATACTAATAGGATCAAACATGAGGAAATATTTATGAATGAGCATTGTTGTGACTGCAAAAATTAAACGCAGCAGGTTTTAAATACACAAGATCTCAAAAAGGAAAACTTGATTATCTCCTACATTTCTGGTGCCAAATTCAGAGTGAATTTTAAGTGAATCTCAGGTAGTTTGTGCTTGAGTAATTTATACCTCCTTGCAGCTCCCTTCAGAGTGTAAATTACACCTGCCCCCTCCTGTGTTGAACTGTCCCAAGGAAATGAGGTGGCACCAGTTTTGGGGAGGGGCTGTGTGTCGTGGTGGTACTCAGGGGGTTCAGAGCCCCAGCTGTGATATCTGTGATTGTGTTCTGTCTCCCAGTGGAAATAAACCCTTGCTTACCAGAATAAGCAGTGATGTGATGGCATTTCCACTGCTCCTGGGGGCTGGGTGCAGTCTGGACATGGCAGGGTCCCTGCATTGTGGGAATTTTGTCCCTCACTTCAAAGGGGACAGAATTTTGCTCCCTAGATCCAAAGGCAAGGCATGGCAGTGGCGTGAGGGATGCAGCAGCCCCACAAGCTGTGGTTTTGTCAAGGATAAATCATGTCAAACCAATCTAATTTTCCTGTGGCAGGGCAGCAGGTCTCTGAGAGGGGAGGAGCTGCAGCTTGGCTGCAGTCAGGCTCTTGACTCTCACTCCTGGGGTGTTCCAGGAGCGAGGTGGGGGAATATGGACGGGGAGAAATGCTGTAAGGTACCAAACCAGCTGGGAAACACACTGAAAACTGTTTGCTGTTTGCTGTCCAAGTGGAAGGATGGCTTGAATACAGTGCTGGAGGGGTCTGTGCAGCTCTGGCATTACTCAATATTTTCATTAGTGACTTGGGTAGTGGAATATGGAGGAGATATATTGCAGCTGTTGACAATACCGAGCTGAGAGGGGCTGTAAGTGCTTTCAGAGAACAAGAGAAAGATTCAAAAATCTTAACAAACTGAAGAAACAGGCTGGAAAGAAGAGATTGACATCTACAGGGATGAGAGAAAAGCTGAATGTATGAAAACTATTGAAATGTGTGCCCAGAAATGGCTGCACAGGCAGCATTTCAGAGAGAAAGGCACAATACCATGGGCTAGAAATGAACCCTGAGCCCACTGTGGTGCCCTGGTGTGAGCAAAGCAAAGCTGACACTGCTGTACAGAAAGAGAATGTGGTGTGGTACATTGGTACAGTGCTCCCATCTCTGCTGAGTGTTGGGGAGGAGCAGCTTTGTCACCAGACTTCGAGAGAAATACAGAAAATGAAAAGAGCAGTCTAGAAAATAAACCTCCCAAGAGGGAGAGAACTGTGGTGCATTGCCTAAGGCTGATGAAGATACAGTAATAATCTCCCCAAATATAAAAGATGCTACAAAAGTAATGAACTGTTGCTCACAGACAGAATTAGTGGGATTAGACTGCAGTTAAAGTAATTTGGGTTAGACTTGGGGGAAAATGTTCCATCTGTAAGAATTGCTGACACCCAGAATAGACCAGCTGAGGAGCCTGTGGAGTTTCCTCTAAAACCTCCAGGGATGAACAGGTTAGAGAAACTTTCTTGTCAAGACCGATTTAGGCAGGGTTGATCCTGCCCTGGGGGAAGGAGATGGACTGGGTGACCTCTCAAGATGCCTTTTCCTCCTGTTCCCTGTGGCTCGGTGTTTATTTTGTGTGGCAGTGATATTGCGAGGGTGGAGAGCTTGATTCTGCATATCGGGTAAACATTTTACATTTAAATTGGGAAGTCTTGTTTACTTATCAGTCCGTTGTTGTTTCAGTTTAGATTTTACTAATTTAAGTTGAACACTGAATTATAAATTACAGTGATGGGGGTATGAGGACTGTCTGAGGAGACAGGTACTGAAAGCTATTAATCTATCGATTGCATTGATTGGAGTGTTTAATTTAGAGTAACATGTTCCTATTTTTAAATATGTTTTAAAAGGCTCTTTTAAAAACAATTTTGTTTTATCGCAGTGCAGGAACTCTCCTCTCTGATAGGTGTGTATCCTTAATCAGGCACATGGAAAAAAATGGGTTTGGTATAGAGGGAAGATGCAGGATGAAACCTTTCCCACCACAATGAAAGGAAACCATCAGGTTTTAAATGAAGCCAGGCAGTGGTCTGGCTGCCAATTAATGAGCACATTACTGCTAAGTGATAGCTCTAAAAAAAAAAAAAAGTTGCTGACTTCTCATAATGGTTCTTGCTCCCCTTTCCTCCCAGCCTGCCCATTTACTGGGAGAGGAGCCCCTCCAGCAGTGGATGCAACAGTTCAGGTTCTGGCAATGAATAAGGATCCCGGACTGTAAGGGGGATCTACGCCAGCAGAATGTAATTCCACAAATTAATTTGCTCAGGACCCGGGGGTTAGCACTAATTTTGCACTAAATACCAGGAGAGCTTTAACGACCGCAAATAGCAAACACTTCAATTTTTTTGCTCCGTCCCACTCGGAAGCCAAAACTGCCAGGTTTACAGTGCCCTCTAGTATCGCTCCGGAGCATTAGCTGCGCTTGGCACCTCCGGAGCTGCCACACCGCCGAGCATCGCTCGCTTCCCGCAGCTTTCCTTCGGCTCCGGGCGAGCGGAGAGGGGCTGCACCCGGTCAAAATCCTGCCAGCCCATCCAAAATCCTGCCAGCCCGGCCAAAATCCTGCGAGCCCAGCTCCTGCCAGCCCAGCTCCTGCCTCTTCTGGGGTAGAAAAGGGCGTGGAGTCAAAAATACCTGCTCTGCTCCGTTGGTTGCAGTGAGCAGGCTGCTTGGGAGAGTGATGCTTGGGAGAATGTGTTCCTGCCCCTGGCAGGGGGTTTGGAACTGGATGATCATTAAGATCCATCCCAACTCAAGCCGCTCTGTGGCTCCTTGTTCAATAGTTTTGTGCCAATTTGGCAAAGCGATGTTAATATTAATTTGCCTTGAAAGGGCACTTTGCAGCTGTTGCTGCATTGCCACTAACTAGCAAAACGCTGGGCAAGGAGAAGGAAGGACAAAGGAGGAAAAACCTGAGTCACATGAAACCCATCAGACATTACCCAGGACCACATCCCAGCCAGCTGAGGTCACTTAACACAAGGACTCCTCAGAGCTGTGACCTTCAGCCTTGCACAGATCTCTCCACGGAGCAGATGCAGGAAAAATTCCTTGGTGGACCAGGATGTGGCACCTGCTGTAAGACTGGGCATATTTATAAAGCACCTCTAAAGATTTCCAGCTGCTGGAGCAGCCTTTGGAGCCTCCCTGGGTAGGACTGACTCGATGTCGTGCAGGATTTCTGCTGCTCTGAGCAGTGCCTGGGGAAAGGAGCTGCTCCCATAGAGGCAGAGGGGAATCTTCAACTTCTGCTTCCCTCCAAACGTGCTGTGCCCACAAGTTATTCCTCAAAAAACCCTTTTCACAGGAGCTGAACTTGCAGTGATTTGTAAAAAAGCTGCCTAGATCGTTATTCTAAGAAATCATCCGAGCTCCTGGCAGTGAATGAGCTGGTCCAGATGATGCCCCTGGTACATTTTCCTTACAAGGAGAGCTATTTAAGCTGAACTCCAGCAGGCACAATCAAGCTGGTAGGACGTGGAAGTTATTAAGTTTACGTTAACTATGGAAATTTAAGAAATGAATTGTTAACATCCATCTTCAGATTTTTCATATCTTCATTTTTCTATGGCTGCTGATGAGATTGTCACGGACAAAAACTGGCATAAAATGGATCTCCTTGAATACCCAGCATGACTGTGCCTGCACTTTCCTTTGGAAACACACAGCCAGGGGAGAAAGCTTCCTCTCAACTTAGGCATTGAATTCTTTTTGATTTAGTTCCTGGGTTACAGCTGGAGCCACTCAAGCCACCTTTTCCCAATGGCACTGCAGAACCAAAATCTGGTTAATAGCAACCATTGTTACTTTTTGAGAAGTAATTGTCCCTTGGTTTTGAACCGTGTGTGAGGGTGTCACATATATTAGAAATGGAAATATTATATGAAATAGTAACCAGTCTGTCTAAAGGACGGGGAGAAGGTAGAAAAATGTTATTAAAATAAAATCATAGTGAAAGTAAGAGGTGTGGAAGGTAGAGAGGAATCATAAGATGAGGCTGTTGTTTGTATCTAAGGGCTGAACTGAATCTTGTTTTTCTTACTGACTTTCAGAAGGCAGCAATTTGAGATAGATTTCACTCTCTTTTGTATTGTAGGTCTAGCTGATGTGTGCGGGTGGGTTTGTTTTCCATAGTGTCATTGCTAACTGCAGCACAAAACAAAGGAAGTTCAGGGATAACCTGCATCCCAAACAAGCATTGTCCCTCCATACCCCTTGGATTTGTAGCATACTGACAATTTCTAAAGCACAGGTTCTTTTTCATCAAAATATTTTCATGCCCTCTCACGAACTGTGCATTCAGATACTGACCTTTTGTTTTTGCCAATGTGATTTCCACTCTTGGAGCCACAATAAGAATCTGAAATAAGAGATCTGGAGCCCTTCTGCTTTAAATTCTACCTCCTGCAACTGGTGAGCTAGAAATGAAGGGCTATCTCATTGTATATGCAATATTTAAGTGGTTTGACAAGGATGTCTCTCTACAGCTCAAGTGTCAGCTCTGGATGGATGGATCAGGGGTCTTGAAAGACACACTACACATCTCTGCATCACTGTTCATAAAAACTTTACCAAGTCTCTCAAATTCCTTGCACAGCAATACAAGCAACTGTCTCAGCTTCTCAAGGGCACTACACCTTTGATTATGAATATATTTAAACAAAAGGGAACAAAAAACCCCTACCTTTGCTGAATATAATAGAAATGCAGCTTTACACTTTGATATTTCATGGGACATGAAGGTTCATCATTTATTGAAAATAAGATGTGGACCTTCAGTAACATCCTGTCTGGATTTCATTCTCAGAGTGAAATGCCTTTCTGGTAAAATACAAGAAAGTGTTTTTCTCAGACAAAACCTTGTGTTCCAGCTGTGTTGCAGTATTCTCCTGACTGCTTTCTCCTCTTGCTGTTTCTCTGTTATAGCTTATTTTGCCAGCTAAGAAACTTCCTTTGCAAATCCATTTTCTCCTTCATATTTAAGAATTATATGGTTCATGTGGGCCAATTTCCATACGCCTTCAGGGACTTCAGATTTACTGTTATTCCTCACCGGCCAAGAGACAAATTAATTTGATTAGAGCTCAGCCCTCAAGAGAGAATTTTGAGGGAAGCAGAGTCCAATTAAGGAATACCTGGGGTCAGTTAATGAGTGAACATCCCCCTCTAAGGAGGATTTTCTCCCTCTTCCATGAGCTGGACTCGCTGCACATCAGCAGCATCTCCAGATCCAGATGTCACAGGGCTTCTCCAGCAGCAGAAGGACGAGGTGTGTGCTGCTCATGGTGTGCAGTAACAGGCACGGGGATGAGCTGAGCTGGTGGGGAGGAGGCAGCTCAACATCAAACCCCAGCACAAGCACCTGAGGAAGAGGCTAAAAATGACTCCTGATCCCCATTCCATTGGACAGCCAACCAATGCCAAACAGTGCTGGGGGCTGGGGACATTGAATGAAGAGTAGAGATGGCAGAGAAGACTTTCTAGCAATAGGGAAAGCTGAATAACCATCATCAGTTTCTGAGGCAGCTCTTTGCGTGCAGCACCTCTCTGACATCCAAGCTAAATTGGGCAATGGATGCATTCCCAGTGGATGAGGATGAGACCATCTAATCAATGGGCATCACCTTGCAAAGTGATATTCCCTGTTCTCACAACTTAGAGGAGTGCTGGGTCAGTGGCTGCAGGACAGATGTCAATGGAAACCCTCTGTGCTGCAAAACATTGTTTGAGTGGCTCAGGAACTTTGTTTCCTCAGAATTAGTAACAGATTAATGCAGGGGGATTTGATTGGAGGCACCACACTCCAGGAGATGCTGGCTGTAGGATGAGAAATGGAATTGAAGTGTACTTGTAACACCTACTTGTAATATTTTAACAATTCAGCAACAGCTTTGTAAGGCAGGTTATTAGCTGGACAGGACAAAGCAATTTCAGCCTGAGTAGCTGAGTTCTCTCACTATGAACGTGGCCCCTGCATTTTTATATCTGTATAGTATTCCTGACTTGATTTCTTGCATGGTGTTTCTATGCATTATTAAACTCCCACTATTTTCCACTCCAGAAATGGCTGCATTTAGATTTAGGTGAAATTTTGGTGGAGAGGTTAATGTACAAAAATGCTATGTAAGTGCAAAGTGTTAATTACTACTCCTGTACTTTTAAGCTCAGAACCCCTGGCTGCAGAAATGAAGTTGGTGCATTGGCTCACTAAGTTACTGAGTACTCATTCTCTCCCTTTGGAAGAGCAACTCTCTCCCTCTTTTCTCTTTTTCTTCTCCTTTTTTATTTTTCCTTTTTGCTCAGATGCAATGACCAGATTGTTTGTCCTCTTTCTCATTGTGAATTGTCTCCTAAACACTGAAAGACGGCCTGGGGGTTTGTTCAGAAGATTAGCATCTCCTCCCAGAGCTGTCCCCAGCTGTATTCACACTTATAAATCCATGGAAAGGACCCTAAAGAGCAATATAGAACCTGATGATGCAACAAGCCAGGAGACACAAAAAAAAAAGAAGAATAGCCTGCTAAGAGGACAAAGCTAATCAATACTAATAGCAAAGCTGAAGATTTTAAAAGCCTCTCAATGAAGTCAGGCACAATGCTACCAGGCAGTCAATGAAAAATGAAGTGTGCCTGCAGAGAGGCTGGGGCAGGTCAGAGAGGGAGCAGAGCCTGTTTGGGGAGGGTCTTGGCTGGGTCAGCTCCCCTGGATGCCCTCACCCCCAGGAACCCAGCCAGGCTGGTGGACAGAGGGGAGGGCAGTGATGGGCATCCAAACACAGCCTCCAGGTCAGCTGTAAGCAGAGGAGGGTGTGGAAGTCACAGAATCATAGTCACAGAGTGATTTGGGTTGGAAGGGACCTTAAAGATCATCTCCTGCCAATCCCCGGCCATGGGCAGGGACCCCATCCACCCAACCAGGCTGCTCCAGCCTGGCCTTGGACGCTTCCAGGGCTGGGGCAGCCACAGCTTCTCTGTGCCAGGGCCTCACCCACCTCACAGGGAAGAATTTCCCCCTAATATCTAATCCAAACCTACTCTCTTCCAGTTGAAAGCCATTCCCCCTTGTCCTACCACCACATGCCCTTGTCAAAAAAGCCTGAGAGGACAGAGCATCTCTTTGCCCTGTGCGTCAGCACTGGTGCCTGGCTGTGAGCTGCCTGTGAAGAGGAGGAAGGTTGCTCAGCTGCTGTAGTTCTGCCAGTCCTTGGCCCCTCTACTGAAACTGCTACAAAAGCAGAAAATCGCTTCAGCCAGAACTGAAGGCAGCAGCAGTGCTGTGGAGCTGCGCTGGGATCGTTAGGGTGGTTAATATTCAGCAGGCATATTGCTAAAAAGGCAGTGCATGCTAAGGAAAAAAGCAACAAACCCCAGCGCTGCACACAGGTCCTTCTGGCAGAGATATCAGCAGTGACAATGTTGTTTGTACAACAGACAACTTGTATCCCCTAAGAGCAGACCCACTGCCACATCTCGCTGAGGTCATGGCTGTGAAACCAGTCCTGAGTAACGTGGGCCATCTGTAAGCCCATGAAATAGTGATTAAATGCTTTTTACTGCTTTGCTGGTCCTCAGATGACTCCTCTACTTTGGCACAAAATATTCTGGTCAAGCTGGTGATGTGGCTTTGGTCAGGGGTCCAATATAAATGGCACTAACCAGTACCCAAGCCTGCACATCCACATACGGATATATATTTTACAAGAAATCTCATTTAGTTCATAAATAAAAAGAGACCTTAAGGAACTCTTTCAGAAGGTCCTCAGCTGAAGAGAAAGGCTGTCTGTCATCACGAATGCAAGGTGGCTGTAACAGGAAATTTTTAATGTATATAGAGACTGTGTAGTCCAAAATGTGTTATCAGGCAGAAAACCCAAATCCCTGTAAAGGGCCACCTCTTGCTATAATGCAGGTCTTTTCTATAATAGAGTCAGCTCTGATATAGGACTATTGCTGCACTGCAAGCTGCAGTAAATATTAATGTGTGAAGCTGGATCCCACCTCTATTTCAGGATGGAGGCAGAAGCCAGCCTGATGGAGGATGAGTCTCAGTCCTGCCAGGGAGCTGATGCATTCCCAGGGCTTTTGGAAAGGAACTATTTTCTTTGGAGTGGTTGTATCCTGCACTTCTCTAAAGACTCACCAACCCCTCCATTTTACTCTCTAAGAAAGGCATGAGGTCTGTCTGTGCTTGGGGCTGTGCCTTGGGGGACTGATATTTGCACTTCATGCTGTGCTCATTGGAAAACTGCCCTCGTGCCAGTCCAGCATTTTCTAATGCAACCCCCCAAGGTCATTCCCTGCCAGGTGACAAGTCTGATGTTAAAAGCCCAACATTTGCCACCTTGCAAAGAGAGTCTAATGTGTACATTGCATTTGTTTCTCACAGTGCAATTACTCCACGAAGAAAACTAAATATGTGTAAAGCTGTGTGCCCGTGTCTGTATCTTATAAACGAATCCTTTCCTTTTCTTGCCTGCATCATGACTGTGTTTAAATAACTTACCTAAGCAGGTGTTTGTGAGTAGTATTACCAGACCAAACATCTGAATGTATACTTGTCCTTAAACATAATATTACTCCAAACACGGGATATAAATGTAAGTAAATATTATACTAAATATTCATGTTTACTATCCCATGCAACAATAGTTGATTAAATATTTACTAGCCCACTTACCTGTGCTCTTGTGGGCATAGCTGCCTAACTCCTTATGCTACAGAGTGTTTTTGTGGTTGATTAAAATGCAGTTGTGTGTACATCTGCAATGTTTGGCAGGCCTGGTTAAACAGCCACTTACAGAAACAAGCAGTGAATGCTGCTCCTCTTAAAAAAATTAAGTTCCTTATTATAGATTCTGCAACATTCATGAAGCTCTTATTAGTGGCATGCTAGGTACCTGAGGAGCAGCAGGTTGGTTTTGAAGTGTTGGGATGCCCACGCAGTGTTACTCTGCAAACAAATCCCCCCCAGGCATGAGAAGCAGCCTCTGTTTGTAATGAGTCCTGATAATCAGCTTCAGCTCACAACACAGGGGTGAAACAGAACTGTTTTCCTTTCACAGAAATGTATGTTTCTATCCAGGAATAATCCTGTTAGGTGAGGAGACAGGAAAGATTTGGAGGAGTATCCCAATGTTTTCTTTATGGGGATCCCCCAGTCCCATATCCCAGACTGAAGAGGGCAGGGGTTATAAACCCCCACTGCAGGAGGAATTTCAGGCAGCATTTAGTGTTTCTTCCAGCCTGGTTAAACTTGCTGCTCTCCGGGCAAGCCCTGCTGCTGTTCACTCAATATATTCCAGCAGAAGAAATTTGCCTGCAATTAGTGATGCAGTTCCTGGGCAATCTCCAGTGGCAGCAAGCACAGCTTCTACTCCCCCTGTTCCCTCTCTAAACAATTTCCACACCCTCGTGGTGCACAACAGATGACCAACACTTACTTTTGGAAAAGTCACTGTAAAAAACTCCTGACAGAAATAACTGCTTTGGTTCAAATTTAATGGTAAAAAGGCACTTGGAAACCATGTTTGTGAAACTCATTGAGAATTAAATTATCCACAGAATTTCAACAGGGATGAGGAAGAAGAACAAGCTCTTTGATTTTATGGTAGATTTTAAGAAATTAACCTTAAAAGCTAGAGGCTGATGTGGTTACAATGTGTTTTATTTGAAAGAAATTGGCTCTTCTGGGTCAAAGCTTATGCTCATGGCAGGTTGTAATGCTGGAAAACATCTGGTCAACCACTCCACAACCATGTAGCATCAACCAGAAGGGCTGAGCAAGGTGAACTTTGCAAGGCAGGAGAGACTGCAATGAACACGGAAAAAAAAATCTCAAAAGAAAGCCATTAAGTGCTTTTTCATCCTAACCAAGTTCATTGTGAAGGGTGGTTGGGAAAAGGGGTAATACGAGACCTTCTTATTGAAAAAAAAATATTGATTGTTAGGAATCAATAGCATTAAAAAGCTGTGTCTTAAGCACCAAGCTTTGAAGGCCTCCACAAGCTTTTCCGTTCCCTGTCTATTCTCCTGCCAAAACTTTGATAGATTCAGCCTGCAAACCAGCAAATGCAGTGATTTGATGGTGGCCAATATATATTACAAAAAAATTAAGGTGTCAGGCATGAATTTTATTACATCTGCAATCAGATGTACTTCCTTCAGTCAGCTCATCTGCAATTAAGTCCAGCTGTTCTCAGTGGAAAGGACTCTTCCAAGGAAATTGCTGTAAAATTTAATGGAAGAGTTTTCCTTGGTGCTTTGTTGTAAATATTGTTTTCCTAATAGGCTTGTAAAGGGCTTTGCTTTTGCATTCAATAGGCAGAAGATCCGTTATTTTTCAGGCATTGGAAAATGAATAGATCAGTGATAGAGCTCATAAAACTTATACAAAGATTCTCATTGTATAGCAAGAGACAGAGCTTTAATAACTTGAAGAAGAGGAGGTTTTTGAATTTATTCTATTTTTGCTCTGCATAGTTTTTTGTTTACATACAAAGGGCTATTTTTTAACTGACACATCAGACAGTTTGATCGATATTCCTTATTGGGTTCCTTCTGCCTAGAATTGGGTATGACAGCCAGAGAGGGGCACCAGATTGCAGACTTCAGAGGATGATCCTGCATTTCAATATTGCAGTGGAACATCCCACAGGGACCAAAATATTGCACCACGAACCCACGACACTGCAGTGCTTCCGTTTGCTGTCCCAAAATCCTCTTCAGCCTTTAAGCAAATGACGAATATTACAAACTTTTTTATCTCCTTCTGCTGTGTCCAAAGAGCATCTCTTTCCTTTTTACCACTTAGGCAAAGCTTGGATGTGTTTTTCCTCTCTTCCAGCAATCTTTCAGCAACATTTTCAATCTGTGTGCTTCTGTCACTTCAGGAGAACAGTGCCTAAAATAAAACAGTGAGATTTGTGATTATTGGCATTATTTTAAGATGTAATGCTGAGGCATTAAATATAACAAAATGAAACTATTTTGAGGGGAAATGTTGAGACATGAATGATAGCAAATGGTGTTACTGTGGATTTATTTTCACCCAACCAAAATCAGACTCCTTCTCTAATGATGAAATATGACCTGGCTCTTGCAGAGAGAGTAATTTGCTAATTTGTTTAACGTTGTTCTCTGTGCAGAAAAGCCTTGCAATAGAAAGAATTCAGAATGGATCTAAGGTGCAGGTTGTTTTGGGGGACAAAATGAAGCCACTTGTTATTCTTTAAGACAGTGATCATATTCCTTCTCTGGCAGCTGTGAATACTGAATAGAAAACAGCTCACTCTGGTCAAGAGTTGCATTGTCACTGTTACATTGGTTTGCAATGAAAGAGGTGAAATTATCTATCAACAAAACCCTTTTGCTGAGGCAGTGGAAGTCTTTCTACTCGTACAGTTTATTTGAAGAGCAGGGATGAGCTATACAGTAGGAGAAATATCCTTTTGCTAGTATACCCATATAGCTACCTTGGCAAATGCTCGTGGCTTAGAATCCCATCTCCCATGTCTGCAAATAGCAAGAGTTAGCTGGCACAGTTTGGAACAGCTCTCCAAAATAGAGTAGCAGAGAAAGTTACGGAGGAAATATCAGCTGAACATGTATGTTCCTGTGTGCAGGCTTCAGAACAGACTGATAAACCTGTTCAGAGAGGATTAATCAAAAGGCTTTGGATCAGGAAATGACAAGAGCTGCAGAGGAGTGCAAGATTAGGTCTCTGTAGAAGAATGACTTTCACAGAAATGATTAGAAAATGAACCTCAGAAACTCATGATTAACAAGGAAGGAGAGAAGGGCTAGACCCTTGTCAAGCTCATACATGAGGTGAACCTGTAGATGTGTTTTGTTTGTACAGTTTGCTTGGCTTTGGTTAAGTCATTGCCTCCAGAATACGGGCTGTGATTTTCATCTCCATGTAGTTCCTGCAGTTGCAATGTTTGTGGGTTTTGCTGTTGTCTGAACTAATCTGCTCAAGGACTAGAACAGCTCTCCTTGTTCAAGCCAATGCTTGTGTCTCCATTTCCTAACCCACGTGAGAAATATCTAAAAAACAGACCCAAAGTCTGTGGATAAATGGCATCAGCAGGATGAGAAACTCACCAATATCACAGAGGCTGTGATATTTGTCTGTTCATTCACTCCAGTTCTTTGTGTGTCTCTTTTCCAGCTTATATTTAAAACTTCCACCTGATGTATAGGAACTTTAAAGGTGTCTGGGTCACGTTTCAGCCAGTACCTGGTAAGGGAAACAAGCCCAAAAGCACCTTTTATCTCCAGAGCAGAGCAGCTGCTGGGGGAAGCTGGAGGTCTGGTTCTGCCTGCTCCCAACACTGAGTGCCTTTATGGTTTGTGAGCAGTGATCCATCAGGAGGCACATGACAGTTTCTGGAGAAAGCTTTCTTGGTCCCTGAAGGATTCAAACATTATTCTGCCATCAAATTCACAGCCTCTGTATCAGCATTTACCGACGTATTTGGCTTAAGTGAAGAAGAGAGTATACAGAAGTCTGTTTAAAATAACAGATAGTCTGGGATCCAGTATTGAACTCTTGGAAAAGGTGCAGGTTCTACCTTGCATCCAAATATTTTGTTGTTTTTTTTCCCCTTCAGCTTCAATCTAGACTCAAAAGGTGACCAGAATTAATCACTGTGTCTTAAGTATAAAAATTGGTCATGAAACTTCGGAGGCTGAAGTGCTTCAAAGTCTCAGGATAATACTTTCCATTCTCTTTGGGCTTCAAAAAGCAGAAAGACTCTTTCCATGATGTGATGGGAATCCTCATGAGAGCACAAGAGAGCATCTTCACCACAGGAGGTCATGCTTTAGGGACCAGACTGTCAGTTCCTACTTTTCACAAAACATCTGTCCCTCCGGTACCTGAAGTTTTGATTTGCATCCAATGTCTTGAACCCAGCTCTGGAACACTTTGTCGAGTGAGCTGCGTGGGGAAATAGCATTTATGGGCTGTTCCTTTGTCCATCAGGGAGTGCCAGGTGTCTACCACACAAGTTATCTTCTAGCAGCCGGTCTCACCTCTTAGAGGGGAATAATTAAACAGCTTGAGAATGAAAACAAGGCTGCTTGGCACCTCTCTTGTCCACTCCTTTTGCATTTCTGAAGTGCCACAGCCAAGTCCCTGTGCACAGCTCAGCCCCACACAGGATCAATAGCAGAAAAGATAAATCTGTTGGAATTGACTACAGGCTGTTCTGTCACTAAGTGACGATGAAAAATGATCACTACTTGAATACACTGCATTTTTATCTTTAAATCTTTCAATAGAAGCAGTGTCAATAACAGAGCACTAAATAATCTCTAGATAGAAAGAAAATCTTTCTTTTTTTCCTTTTTTTTATAAGAGGGAAGATGGATGTCACTTTTTTTGAAGGCCTTAAATACTGAAGTACGGAATTAGATCTGCAAATTCCAGGAAGTGATTGTCTGTTTAGACAAACTATGTCTCATTTTAGGAAAGACTGGCTGGTTTCTGCTTGAAAGCATTGCTCAATTCCATATCACGAATGCACCAGGGTAGCTTTAAGTGGAATATGCAGAAATAAAATAAATAAGGATTTTTTCCCCCTCATGTTCCTTCGGGGATAATATATCTCTCTGAATTGGATACACCTGCCAGAGATGGCCTTTCTTTGCTTTAAAATATGTCTGACCTTTCCCTGAGCTAACTGGATGCAGTTTACCATATTGGCCCAAGCATAAAGCAAAGTCTTTTTGGGATAATAGCCTCTGGAAACAATCCAATCCCTTCTGTACCCGCCGCCCACGCCACACCTCCCAGCCCTGCGGGCACTGTCGGCTGGCACAGAGGGGTGGCAGAGGGCAGGCACCCACAGCACACTGTCCTGCCTGTGCCTTTTGGGGTTGCTGCTCCAGGAGGAGCAAGACCCAAAGGGGCTGACCCTGGCTGAGGGTGCTGGAAGCTCTGTGGCCCCACTGTGAGGGCATCTGCTCAGGTTCTGTCCTGACAAAAGGGAGCCAGGCTTTTGTTCGAAGCCAGTTTGTTTCCACATCGTCTGGTGTCTCTGCTATCTCCAAGTGTTCATGTCCTTTTCATGGGACACTCTGCTGCCTTTGATATCAAATTGTTGAAATTTTATTTTCCCCTCATGCAGGATGTTTCCCATAACAGTGTCTGAAGGGTTAGAAGCCTCTGGGTAAATCCAGTCCAGTGGCAATTTGAGCAGTGTCAGTTGGGTCCTGGTAACCTGCTGAGTGCTGCAATGACTTGGGGATACTCTGTGTACTTTTTGGATATGTGTGTTCCACACAAACCCCCCTCCAAAGGCAATGCTCTCTTGGTTGCAGACTCTGTGAACTGAGTTGTGTTTAGATGCCCTTCAGATTCCAGAGCAGGGTCTTGAAGCAGGCAGCAGAGCTGTAGAAGGTTTTATCGATTGAAAACTCCCTTTGTATGTACTCCAAGTTTAGTTCAAGTTGCTTTCCTGAGTAAAGGTCAAGATGAAGTACTGAATTTCTGAAATGCTAAAGTTCTGCATATCCCAGAACTTTCCTTTATTCTGCCTGTTTTGTCTGGATATCTGTTAAAAAGTTTGGCTGGCTGTCCTCTTTGATGGGTTGATGAACAATAGTGAGTGTGGAATAGCTTGAAGAAAATACTGGTCTCTGCAGTTGCTAGAACTGCTTGACTTGTCTGGAAAACAGCAAGTTTCCATGCCCTCATTCAGCCTCAAGCACACTTGACTGTATTTATTTTTGTTGTTGGCCTCCCCTTTTGACAGGTGAGGAAGAAAAAGGGCCTGCAAGAAAAGCAGTAAAGGGTAAAAAACCCGACCTTATTGTTTCAGGATGGTTGGTGCTTTAAGGGGAAATCAGCCAAGTTTCATCTGTTAAAAATCCTGCTGAGATTGATTGGTGTATGGAGAGGTGATTATAAAAGCCAGCAAGTAGCTTAATTAGGCTGGAGAGTTATGAGAAGTAGCTTGGCTTTTGTGAGAAGTACTGGAGCAAATGACTCTTGGCAAGTGGCTGGTGGAAGGGGGAAAGCTGAGCTCAGGAGTTAGAGGATTGCTGCTTGGCATGCTGCATTTGTATTTAGAAGGAATAAAGCTGAGGGTTGCCAAACACATGCCCGAATCCGGTTCGTGTCAGGCCTTATTGTCCTGAGATTACACTTTGCACAAATAATATTTACTAATCAGGGACTTGAGAACTCTCTGAACTTGTCTCAGGGATTTTTACTGTGTCAGGCTTTTTAGCGAGCCAGGGGAAAAGCAGCTTCGGCTATTCCAGGCTGCAGGTGAGACTTTGCTCCTGGCAAGAAGAAATGCCATATACTGCACCATGAATTTCATCATATTTACTCTCTTAACAGAGGGTACAGTGCCATCCAAAACTTCCCTGTGCCCGTGCAATGAAGAGCAAGAGCTCCTGGATGTGTCAAGCAGGTACTGAACGATCGTCTCGCTCCGAGCATCCCCTCGCCTGCTGCAAAATCCCTCTGCAAGAACCTGGGAAGGAGGAGAACGGAGCATTATGTATTCAACAAATTCTGCTGACTGCTGCTAGGCAGTGAGGCTGGAATGATTGTGCCAAATCCTGATCTTTCATGATAATGGAAGCGGAATTTTCCCCAAAGCTAGCCCGTATCAGAGAGAAAACCCAGGGGACAAGAGAGAGCATTTGAAAATACGGCCCAGGCATTAAAAAAAACAAAACCAAAACAAATTGGCTTTAACTATTTAAATTACAGAATACACAAATATCCCAGAATTATGTAAAAGCCTGATCCTGCAGTCTTTGGGTGGGGAAAACAATGTTTAACTGACTCTAATACTGCAGAATCATCAGTACAGACTAGAAGAAACAACTGGGTCATTCTGTCTCAGCCACTTGCATATTGCAGAACTACTTGTCTGTTCTTGCTACTATTTCATCCCTGCTAATGTCTTATTTAACCTGCTCAGGATAGTTGCGATTTTGCAAATATGTAGAATATATTAAATTTTAACGACATCATTTAAAAATACATATTGGTGCAGATTTTTCAAAATGACTGGGACCTGAAATGTGTAGGGCAACAGAACACGACTCAAAGCCCAATCTAAAGAAAGTATGTTTTGAGCAGGCATCAGCAGATAGACTGAAAAGCAAGGCAAAAGCATAGGGGGTTTTTTTTAGATGTTGAGTGGACTAAATGCAATGTGAATTTATCTGCAAACCATCTGTGATTTCTGGTATTTTTTGGTGCCTTCACAGCTCTAATTTTAAGCAGTTCTGTAGCCTTTAAATAATGGTACTTTCTTCCCATTTGGTTTTACAGCAGATTCCCCATTTGATCACTAAATGTTTAAAGAAAAGTAACTGAGTTCTCTGCAGATTGCACACATACAGAATAAAACAGCAGCCTTTTATTTTTGCAAGTAAAATTTGACATATTTTGGAGAATTCCTCATGCATAAAATAACACCATGAGTTTTGCTGGGTATGGTTTACTTTTTGTATTTTGCTTTACACTCCTCATGTAAATTCGGTGCTGGGATAAGGTGTTAAGTTGACATCTCCAAGGAACCAAGTTCCAGAAGCAGCACAACACAACAGCAGATCTCTTTCAATTTTCTTAAACTGATATCAAGAGTGCCAGTTTCATCAGGCAAGAGGGAATCGAAGAGTCATAATCCAGCTGGCCCTTGGTGGTTCTGCAGACAAATCTGGATTCTCTGTGTGTCTTGGGGACACTTTATAACCACAAACTGAAATAAAACACTCTGGATTACTGAATAGCCACCTGAAAATTGTAGTTCCTACAGTTACAGAGACTCCCTGAGGGAACAGAGAGGCCTCCAGGTCTGTTTTCCATCCACCATGATGTGGGAGAAGATCCTTTTGAATGTGAGCCTGGTCGCCTGAGAGCGTGAAACAATAGGAAGCTGACTCTATTCATCCCACAGGAAATCTGATGATAACTACATCATTGTCAGCTCGGTTCATTATTTCACTGTTTCTTCTGGCAGGAGTGTTCAGATAAGATTTTTCCTCACTATTGTTGGAGATAGTGGGGGATTCTGATTCAGGGAACAATAGGAAAGAAGTAGCACTGAAGAGCAAGTCTCCTCCACATCTGAAAATGTCATGCCATTGCAGCCTTCTCTAAAGGGAGGCAGGACTCATTCCCTGCTCTTGGCAGAAGCCTCAAACATGAGTCGATAACCCCTCAGCTTCTCTTCTGTTTCAATAATGCATCGTGTAGTAAACTCTGTGGCTAACTGAAGGCTGAAAACCTGAAAGAAATTAATAGGAATGTAAAAATAGCAAGAACATCTTGCCAATTGCATTATTGAGCATCACAATTATTTGAACAACAACAACAACAAAATCAGTTTATTATATTTATCTGAAGTGCTGTCAAGAATGTAGCAATGAAGTATAAAGAAATGAAGAGGTTCTGGTGATGAATATCAGTCCAGCTTGCCATAGAATAAATATCAGCATTTATCTCTGTCAGAGGAAGATAAAGATAATTTCTTATGTTGTAAGTTATTTCAAATATTGAGCCCTGTTCGGACGTTTTGTGAGAGATTATCTGCACTTGCTTTGAAACCCAATAGTGGCCATTAATTGTCTCTCCTGACAACAGAATTAATTTCTCTTAAATGAGAATGCATTTCTAATTGGACACTTTCTTCCCTAACAAATTGTTTACTGTACCTCTGCAAGGATTCTGAAGTTATCCCTTTGCTTTGATGTTGCTGATTAATTACAGCCCACGTGGTTCTTGGTAGCTGCAATTTGAGTAACATACTTTGCTGTGAAATGTTCATCTTAATTACACACTCCCCCAGCCAAGCTTCTGCTTGGGAAGGGAGCTGAACTTCTCTTGCTGCATGTGATGCCAGGCTGGATTGTTACTTTTTACCCCTCCCTTCTCTCCAAGTGAGTTCAGAGCTTATGTACGCTCCGAGACTGACAGCACCCAAAATGAAATTCTCTCTTTAGCCGCAGAACAGACCCAGAACTGGCAGCTCAGAGCAGCTTTCCCTCTCCCATCTCCCAGTGTCTCTGCTGGGCGTGGAGCAGCACTGGTGGGGAGAGCTGAGCTGGCTGGAGCATCCCCGTGATAGCACAGGGGTCTGCCACAGCTAATTAGCCAGGCTGAGACACAGGGCTGATTAGTGTGGGCAGGATGCTGCATTAAGGGAGCAGGGCTGCTGTTTGCACTTCTCCACATGACACCGAGCCGTGCCACGTGGATATACCCCCTATTCTTGAAATGCAATTTGGTTTTTTGGTGGGAGATCACCAGGGTCCTTGAACTTCTGGTGGAGAGGATAAAAGATGCCAGTTCTGCTGCTTGCTCAGGTGTGGAAGCCTGCCCATGTCGAGCCACCCAGATAATTTTGCAGGAGCCCACTCAACAGCTGTCAGATAATAAGATTTTCGGATGTTCCGAACATCAGCTGGATTCTCGCTTTTATGTTTTATTAATGATTTTAAGGCAAGAAGATTTTTATCGGTACCTTGGAGATCTCCTGGATCCACATATTTTCTCTCCATAATGCCCCCTTGCAATGCACCTGTAATGAAGATGAACTGAACATACTGCCTCGGCTCGGGCAAGCTGCCAGTTAAGGAATTTTGCTTAAAAGAAACGAGCAACATCGGGACGGCGATGCCCTACAAATGAGCACACAAAATGATGCAGCCTTTTCCTTCTGGACGTGGCAAAACAGGAGGAGGAATAACCAGAGGAAAAGGAGCTCCTGCTCTGTTCTTCAGCCATTATCTGTAGGTGTTGAAGCAGCGCCTGCCTTAACTCCCCACGGAGCCAGTGGAGCTCTGAGTGCTCTGAATTGCCTGTTGTCTGTTCAGGAGGACTTGGCTCCTCATTTATGCAAGAAAAAGCAGATCCCTGGAGCAAAAAATTGTGAATGCCCTCCTTTGAGTTTCTAAGGCAAAGCTATGCGGTGCACTTTGTTCTATAGGGGCAAGTTCCAAATGGTTCCTTATATATTTATGGGTTTGTTTTTAGGCCACTGTTTTGTCGTTTGTTTAAAAATAGTGGAAAAACTGTCAAACCTTTTTTACTGTTCCAGGTAGGATGTGAAATCAGAGCCCCTTGCATTTGGGCACCACAATGACAGGGCTCTTGGACATAATTAAAACAAACCCAATATTGACATGCAAAAAATATATGCTATAAAATAGTAACTATTAAATGGAAAAGAATCATCCATTTCCAAGTGATAACACATAAAATAAGTTACAGACATCTGCAATGTGCACCGAGAGTCTGAAATTCGTAGGGGGAAGAAAAAAAATAATGTCATGCAGGGATGATCTCTCAGTATTCCCTTAAATCTCAATGCCTTCTTGACCAATCTCTTTTAGTCCAAAGAAAGGTATTTTATGTTTAAAATAACTAGTATTACGGATTCATAAACAGAATCTAGGACTTAGATTTAGTTTGGCTGAGATAGTCTTGTCCTTTCCGCCTCTGCTTTTCTTTGATTCAGTAGTTTTTAACACAAAGAACTATTCCTACCTTGTTCCTATTTGCCTTACTAAGTGTGCTCAGTCTGTTGCTGATTCTTTGAAGCACACTGCTCTGTATTTCAGTGGCTGTGTAGGCTGAACACCGTTGCTTCAGCCCATATTGCTTCCAGGTTTGCTTTACCCCAGTGCTCGGATGGAACAGCATCCCTAAGCTCAAGAGAAGAGGAACCGCAGCCCTTTCATTTTCTCATTCTTCATGCTAAGTAATAGGGTTTCACTTTCCAATACCTCACACGGTGTTCTGAGAACATTTAATTGATTGGATACAATTTTCAGAATCCATCACCTGACAGACAGGAAAGTGTCACTGAGTGGAGGACGAAGCTTCGCTTCACTTGGCCACTGACACCTCAGCTGTTCCTTGTCATATTCATTTCCATTTTACATACCAAAAAAAAAATCACCCATGGCTAAAGGATCTGTGTGGATTTTGCTCACTGAATTTAATTAATACCTTTATGAAAGGAGTTGTTATTTACTTTAGAAGCTGAGAAAACAAAAGACCCATCCCTGTGCTGCAGTTTACTCTGTGTGGGGCCTGTGCAGTGCTTCATTTACTTTAGCTCTATTTATTTTAGCTGCACTCTGAGGGTGAAAAGAGCTGTCGGTGGCATAGGAAAACACAAGCAGCTCCTACAAAATCAAACCAATGCTGTTTAGTGCCATGAAGGCACTCCTGAACTTTGCAATGCTTTGCAAAGGTGGGGTAATGAGGACCTTGTTTCAGCAGTAATCACAACTGAAATATAGAAACACAGAATTACAGGCTAGTTTGGGTTGGAAGGGGCTTTAGAGGTCATCTCCTGTCACACCCTGCCACGGGCAGGGACAGGTTTTCCTGCACCAGGGGCTCCATCACTAAGAGAGGAATTCCATCATGGGACCTGCACGTCTCCAGCCTCCCCAGGGTGAGGGAAGCACTCTTGCCTGCATCAATCTCAGTGCAGTTATTGCAGCAGGACTGGGGCCCTTTGCTTCCAGTTCCAAATGGTTTTATTTCTGTTTCTGTGCCTGGGAAACATCCTAAAGATTCACAGAACATCCGAGGGAGGGAATAAAGCCTGCAAAAACCTCATTGTGGTCTGCTGCTTCCACAGGAGGGGAGATGGAGGTGCAGGCACTGATCACTTCTCTCTGGTGACCAGTGGCAGCTCCTGAAGGAATGATATGGAACTGTGCCAGGGGAGGTTTAAATTGGATTTAGGAAAAAATTCTTCCCCCAGAGGGTGCTGATTCCCCCCAGAGAATGGGCACAGCCCCAAGGCTGCTGGAGCTCCTGGAGTGTTTGGATAACAGGGCCATGGTGGAGTGTCCATGCAGGGCCAGGGGCTGAGCTTGATGATGCTTGGGTCCCTTCCAACTCAGGATAATTCTATGATTCTGTAATTTTGAGATTCCAAGACATGGCACTGGGCAATGTGGTTTAGGGGTTACGGTACTAGTGCTGGCTAGATGGTTAGAATTGATGATTTACGGATTCACAGACTATTCCGAGCTGAAAGGGACACACCAGGATCATCAAGCCCAAATCTCAAGTAAACGACCCACACGTGAACGCACAACCTTGGTGTTATTAGCACCAGCTCTATCCAATTAACCCCACGATTTCACAGGTTTCATCCAATCTTGCCGACAGCGTGATTGTTGACGGAAGCGAGCCAGGAAAAGAAGATAAAAGCTTCTTAAAAAAAGAAATCGCTTCGAGGACATCAACACCCAGCTCCCCCACAGGCGCCCGGACTACATTTCCCAGCGTGCACCGCGGCGGGGCTGGCGGCGCCGGGCCAAGATGGCGGACGGGGCGCTGAGCCCCGGCGTGAACCTGGAGGCGTTCGCCCAGGCCATCGCCGCCATCCAGGCGCTGCGCTCCAGCGTCACCAGGGTCTTCGACTGCCTCAAGGATGGGATGCGCAACAAGGAGACCCTGGAGGGCCGCGAGAAGGGCTTCGTGGCCGCCTTCCAGGAGAGCCTGCACTCCGTCAGCCGCGACCTGGGGTGAGCAGCGGCCCCCGGCGGGGGTGGCCCCGGTGGGCAGGGAGGGGGTCCCGGGGTGTCCTGGCTCCTCTCAGAGCCCGGCGGGGTCGGTTTCGCTCCAGGGGAAAGTTGTTGGCGAATGAATGGGAAAACGCTCCGGTTTATTCCACGCCCCCCCGCCGGCACCGTGCGTGTTCCCCCTTCGTGATGTTCTGCTCCAGGGTCTCCAAAGGGTTGAACGTGCTCATAATATTTACCTGGTTTTTATTCTCGTTTTGTTCTCACGAAGGACCTGTCGGTGGGATTGCATTGGCAAGGTGAAGGTGTTTGGCTGCAGGTAGATTTGTCTCTGTATTTCGAAGTTTTTTGTTAAAAATTCAAGCACTTCCTAGGTGCAAGTTATTCAGTACCATCTAAAGGGTTCGAGAATGATAATTTTATTACCAAAACTTGTCAGTCTGCAAAGTTATCCCAGGTAAGTGTAGTTGCTTAGTGCCAGCAGGTGTGTTTTGTGTGAGTAGAGACAAAACTGCTGAGTCTGAAGAGGAGGAGGAAAGTGAAATGGACAAAAGAGACACTGCACACAGTTTCATTCAGCAATTTTGTGCATTTAAATTGAAAACCCCTACACAGACACAGGAAAGTACTTAGTGTACACTTTGGGACATGGTTTGGCGGTGGACTTGGCAATGTGAGCTTTATGGTTGGACTCAGTGACCATAAAGGTGTTTTCCAGCCTGACTCAGTGATTGTCCATGTTGATCCCACCACTGCTGGGTTTGGCTGGATCCTCCTGGGAGCCATCAGCACTGTCCAGGGAGGTGTCCACAGGTCCTTAACCATCCCTTCCCAGAACATCATCTGCTTCAGGGCCTTGTGTACGAGACTTTCTCTCTTGTTGATTAAAAGGCCTTGCTGATTTCTAGCTGTGATCATGGTGATAGAATTTGTTACCCACTTCTTTGGAGGAGGTGGTGGATAACCCTTCACCCAGCTCTAGGGGATAGATGTGTCCCTTTGGTTTTCAGTTTTCTAGTTGAGGAGGCCTCACAGTTCCCTCTCAAGCTGAGCTGTTCCTTTGGTTATCTTTGCCTGGCTCTGTGGCCTCTTAAAGAGCAATCAGGTATAACCCCAAAATGTCATTCCCAGACAGTAATAGGTAATAACCCAGGAGCTGGACTTAGACTCTTGTGGGTCACTTCCAGCTCAGAATATTCCATGATCTGGCCTGTTGAAGCAGAAAGGGAATACTCTAAGGTGTGCTGAAATTCATATTACCAGTGGGCTTTTATGTAGTGAAAATATTGACTGGTATCCCTGTTCAGCAAATCCTCAGTTATTATGCCTAGTCACACTTGTTTTATTGTATTCTTTCATCAAGGAGTATTAAGCAGATTTGCAAGTGTTCACAGCACCAGAGGCTTGGAAAGAATGTAGGCCACGGAAACTTCAAGGAATGATGATTAATAAAGGAGAATTTTGTGGTAGTGAAGTCTGGAAGTCTTTTAACTGTCAGTTCCCTGATTGTTGGGAGTTTATTTTTGTAGCCTTTCTTAAATGTAAATTGAGCTATTTTGGGTTTTTCTTTACAGATGTTTTCATAAGCTGCCTTTTGGGTGCTGCATTTAGCTTAGTGGAGGTTCTGAAGTCCAGACTTGGGTGTAACACAGGGCAGTCAGAAGGAAAAGCACTTGATTAGTCATGTCACTTGAAAAACTGCTTTTTGTATCTGTGCAAAGCGGCCAGTCTTTCTTCTACAGTTGATTAATGCAAGTTTGAAAAATTGCTTAACTTTTGTTATGATTAAATGTTGTGTTTGACAAATGAGATATGAAGCAATGATAGATCATTTCACAGTGAGGGATTTTTTTTCATGGGAAAACGGTGCTTATTATGCTTCAGTTGAGTATTTTACACTACAGATACACAAATTGCTCATGGAAATCAGAAGATCCTTCTCTGTCCTGAGAACCTGGAAGGCTGATACTTGATTGGAGTAATCACAGCCTTTGCAGGATTGTCTCCAGGCTTAGGACCAATGCCAGTTCTTGTGTATATTTATATGAGGACAATGTTAATTTGGAGTTCTCTAATGAAATGATGAGGCATCTGCTTGCTTTGTGGTTAAAAAAAACAAAAAACTTCTAATATTGCAGGCAGTGCTGAAGTCAGAATTTTGTGGTTTCTGAGGGGCTGCTTTGCTCAGGAGATGCCCTGGGCTGTGAACAGGACCTGCCACAGTCTGACTCTTTCCAGGTTGTTTTCAAAGACTCTTGACTTCTACTTTCTCTCCAAAGAAGAACTGAGCTTAACAACCAACAGACTGCTTCAAATTGTTTGGGTAATAGGAGGAATTATGTTTTAAATCGAATTTGGGACATATTTAAAACTCATTTAGCTACTAAAATAGAACTGGTGCATGTCCCAGGAGGATTGCACATCCCAGCTCTGCCTCTAAAAAATGCCCTTCTGCTTTTTCCCAGGGAACTGGAACGTCTGAGCAACCTGGTTGGGAAACCTTCAGAGAACCACCCCCTGCACAACAGTGGGCTCCTGAGCCTTGACCCTGTGCAGGACAAAACCCCCCTCTACAGCCAACTTCTGCAGGCCTACAAATGGTCAAACAAGGTAACAGGATCCATTCCTGGGATTCAGCTGGGTATTCCCACTGCAGGTTGGATTAGCCATGCAGCAGACTTCTGGGTGCTTGGGGCTGTCAAAGGGGCTGACTTTTTTTTTGGAATTGAGGAGCATAATGTGTACCTAAATGTACTTTCAAGGATAAAATGATGTTTTAATTAAGAGGAGGCTTTTCTGTAATACCAAGTTGTGCCTTGATCTCAAAGGGGGTATTAACTCCCAAGCATTTCCACATTTAGCATCTTATGTAGATATAAATTACAAATATGTCGTGTCCTTGCATCTGGCAGTAAACACTGTAGTGGGGTGTTAGAACAGAGAATCAACAGCTTATGTCACCTCCAAACTTTTTCTAGGGAAGAGTCCTGTAGGGAAGTTGTCATCATCAGAAATCTTGAAGCTCTTCCCCTGCCATTTTCTGCCCGTGGTCACAAAAACAGCTTTGTATTCAGCAGCTTTGACATCTCTCCTGTTTTCATTTCATATCTATGGCATTGAGTTATAAGTATTGTAAAAGAAAAAGCAGATAATATTAATGCACTCTTTTACATTAAAAAAAAAATTGTTTTTGCTGAAAGAAACTTCTTAACAGCACAATTCAGTTTCATAGACCTGTATGTTGAATATATGTAGGATTTGGATAGGTGTGTTTCCTTTTCTACTCTGAACAATCTACTTGTGGGTCAAAAATACTCCTTTCCTCACCTAATTTTCTTAAATGAGTAAATGTGGCATTGCAATTATTGCTGGCCTCTGAGCACTGTTGTGTTTCAAGTTACTTGTTCCCATCCTGATTTTTTGGATTTTTCTTTTAAGGAAGTATTAAGATGAGTCAGTATTTAAAAGCTTTCTTAAAATTATGTTTGAAATACTGTAAGCTGTTAAGAAATATAAAAGATGGATTAATTTTTGTTACAATAATTATTAGTATAAGTGTGTCTGGAGTTGTAGCTTTTAATGCCCTTATGCAAGACAGCAGGAGTAAGCAGGAATAATAAATCTGAAAATATTTAGAGCATTAAAAGAAACAGGTCCACTTTAAATTATTTATTATGATTCATGAGCCAGAAAGACTTTGAGAGTACACAAATACTTTGTAGGCAAATTCTTGTTACACATGGAGCCAACCATTCTAATATTCAGATTTAAGATAGGATTCTGCAATAATGTTTATGTGAATACCACAATAATGGGTCAGAATGCAAATGGTGTTAGTCTTTTTTAAAATCAGCAGAATTTGGCACTGAGAGAAATTTGGTATGATTTGGAAAATGGGAGACAGGAAAGATTTTTAAGTGGAGAATTAGTGATTGAGAAAATATCTCATGTTTGCTTGTGTTCCTTGCTGTTAGCAGCAGATTATTGGCACTGAAGAAAATATAATTAATTCTCTACTTTCAGCAAAAGTAAAAGTAGGAAAACTTATAAACTTGTAAGGCAGTTAAGTCTTCAGGGATTTAATTACTTCTTTAGGTCATTATCAGAGTAAACTCAGGCAGTAATGAAATAGCTTTACAGAGCTGTTCTAATGTAGTTTTTTATTAACTTAGAGTGTTACAGAGCTTTGAAGAGCAATTTTTTGTAATCCTGGATTCTGATTTCAGGAAGCTGAAAAAGTTTTAGTATCCTGTGCACTCATTCACAATGAAATGTTGCAGGAGAAAAACAGTACCTTTTATTTTAGCTGTAAAACAGAAACCAGAGACTACAGAGATAAAAACACTGGCAAAGTTGCAGGAAATGTGTTGCTTGTGTGAGGCTGTGAGCTGCTGGCTTTACCAGCACAGATCCTTTTGTTCCTGCTTAATTCTTCATTGCTAAAAACACTTCTGGAATAGGAGTTATTTCATTCCTTCTTCTGGCTGCTTTCAATTCTCATGATGTGTCTCTTGTTTCCAGCTGCTTGGCAGGGATGCTTTCGAAGTGATGGTCTGTCAATACACTTTAGGTCTGCCTGCATTTAATTTTTAATTTGTGACCCCTTTGTGGCTTGCCTGCTTGTATTTTTGATGAGCTGAGATAAGGGCATTTTCCCCTGCCTTTGATTGTTCATGCATTACTGATGGCATGGACAGCCCCAAGGCTGCCAGGGGAGGAGGCTGCTGGGGCTGTGGTGCCATTCCAAAAGAACCTTCATGAAACACAAGGAAAATGAGTGCACAGGCTGTGCTGCATGTCTCAGTGCATTCTGCTCGTTTTTAAGACGTGTTAAAAGTCACTTTTAGGACAGTAATAAGTAAGGTTGGTAATCACTGGGCCAACTATGGGAAGCAAATTAATATTCATTATATCAAAAGCATTGTCATGTGGTTCATGAGATACTGGATGTTAGAATAACTCTTTTTTTCTATTTGCAGCTTTGTTTTGATGTTGGGTCAGCAAATGCCTGATTTTGTTCTGGCCTTGGATGCATGGGCAAGTTTTTGGGTTAAGCTGCATGTGAAATGGAGTGAAGATCACAGGCATAAATGGAAAATGCTGTGTTTGAGATGGGGATGTTGACATAGGAGATGAGACTGAGCTGACACTGGCTTGGTTTATTTACCATAATTAAGACTTGTAGCTGTGCTTGGTTATGTATTTGGACAAGATCCACTTCCAGGTGCAAATTTACTGACCCCTTTGGCTGAGTGCAGTGGGGATGAGCTGCATTTAATTGTGATTTCACAGATACTTGCCCTGAACCTTTTTTTACTGCTCCTGTGTGTCACAGCACTGGTCCCTCCATTTCTGAGTGTAAGTTTACCTGCTTCAGGAGTAAGAAGAAGTCCAGTGGGAAGAATGAAAACTTCCCTTACAGAAGTGTTATCTTGGCAGTGCTTGTTATTTATGAGCACCTGCTCTCCTGATATTTACTTACTGTAGTTTATCCAATAGTTTTGCAGATGGTAAAGTTGTCTGTGTAATGGAAGCAGCTGTTTGGGAACACAACAGCTTGTCAAATGCATTAATTGCATACACACACAGCTGTAAAGGAACTTTCCTTTTTCAGGTGTTTAACAGCTCTCACCAAGCCATAGCTGAAAAACAGAGGAAGATTATTTTATTGCAAGTAACTAGCTGAGTGATTTTTCTTTATCTTATTTTATATATCTGTAGAAATCATGGAAGTGGATTGCTTTGCTGCCTGTGGGGTGCCTGGAGACATGTAGTACCCATGGAACAGTATTTAGGTCTACTTGATAAATTTCTTTTCCCTTCCTCTTCAATTTTATTTAAGAAAAGAGGTTATCTTTATTACAATTGAAGTGCTGTTTCCCAGAAGGATCCATATGTACCCTCTAATGTAATACTGAAGATATAATATTAGATAAGGTAAAAATGAGCTATCATTCTGCAAGGTTAATGCAGAGAGAGTATTATGGGTAAGATAGGATGTTTGTAGGTAGCAGTACTGTCCCTGAGTCATTGCACTTGAATTCTGGGTTTAGTAGTTATGTACATCTTGGCAGTTGATTTTATTTATTTATTTATTTTTGTAATATACTGCTGTGTCTGAGCAGGTGAAATCTGAGCTGACAGCAGCAGTCAGGAGGGCTCCTGGTTGCTTTGTGTGTGGCCTGATGCTGCCTGGAGCAGTCAGGATCTGCAGAGGCTCTGCCTTACCCCTCATTACCTGCTTCTCACATTACCTTGGAATTCAAGGGGAGTCACCACAGAGCAGAAGGCAGCAGCTAAGTTTAGATTAAAGGAATTTTTGAAAGCCACTTTCTAGACTGTAATACTGATTAAGTTTTGATTTTTATTTTTTTTTAAGAGATGGGACCTCAGATTTGTGATAGATACTGCAAGAGCTCTCTTCTCTTGCTCTTCAGGGAGCTTCTATGCCAAGTGCCCTTGTGCCACCCTTCCCTGCTCCCAGTGCTGCTTCCTGCAGCAGATGAGACCACCAACTCCTGAACATCCCCTTCCTTTACTAAGCAGCTGCCTATTTCTCAATATTTGTTCTCAATACTGGGCAGCAAAGAGGGTTTGTAGGGGGAGAAGATACTTGTTGGTGCTGTGATTAACCCAGAATAATCAGTGAAGCTTGTGGTGGTGTGGTCACTTGAGCTGCAGTAATGCTGGTGGTTAGAGCAGGTGCAGGATTTTGGAATCCAGGGGTGCCAGCTCATTCTTTGAGGGTTATAAACTTTGTGTTTCCATCTGCAGCTCCAGTGAGGTTATTTGTGGCCTGCAGTGTGTACTTGCTCATCCTTTGCCCTTGGGAAAGTGTTCTGTGCCCGAGGCAGTGCCTGTTCAGGGGTTTCCACTGGCTCCAGTAGAACAGAAAATAGTGGATTTTGTGTCCACTGAGCAAGGAAAATGCTTTTTTGGGCAGGTTTCCCTTCTTTTGCTGGATGCTGTTAAGTAGCTTGTGCCCCACACTTGAGCTTTAATCACTGCAGAGGTTTTTTGCTTGTTTGTTGTTTGTTTAGGTGGAGGGTGTGTGCAGAATGGATCAGCTCCCAAACCAAAGCTCCAGAATTCCTTTCAGCCACTGCAGGAATGCTGTGTTTGTTGGAGAGCAGCAAACTCAGTCTCCTGTGAGTGACAGCAGCATCAGCTGAGTTCACTTGCTCAAGTAAAAATAGTCTTCTGCAAGTCATCTTTCCTTCTCCCCCTTCCTTTGCAGGGAAGGCTTTGTGTTCAGACCTTGAAATAATTTTATTAACAGCAGTAGAAGTGGGGGAATTGAGAGCAATTGTAGTCTTGAGCAGGTGATGTTATTTTAAATTTTTTCCTTGGTTTTTGACTTCAGTGAAGTGCAGTGTTGTATCTTTCAGAGTTGCATTTTTCCACGTGCTTTACTCCAGTCCCAACTCTCCTTGAACCCGTGTGTGTGGGTGTGTGTGAGGGGTGGTGGCATTGTTGTATCTTCATGGGATGCTGCTTGCAAAACGTGATAACCATGTGTTTGGGAAGGCTGTTTTCAAGCAGGAAGCATAAAAATCAACTTTTCTGACTTTGTAACTTTTTGGGGAAGTAGGATTTGTATCAGATTATTTCATTTACTTATCTATGAAAAGATTATTTTGGCAGCTTGGATAAACTTCACAGTATCTGTGCATTATAAGTTTTCCAAGTGAACAAAGCTGGACAGGAGTTGTCGTAAAATTATTTGAGAGTAATATGCTAGGAAATACAAAATGAAAAAAAATTACTGTTGATCTGCATGTGGAAATAGGCTAAAAATATTTGGATTTAAATTTGTTGCTTCATAGCTTCCTCTTGTTTTTACATAAATTTAAAATCGAACTGTTAAGATTACCATTAATGAGTTAAAATGATTTTCTGTCACATGACTGAAGAGAAAAGGTATAGATAGGTTTTGTTTATTAAATTATTTTGATATGTTCCTTGATAAATTATTTGTACAAATTGTGTTTATTGTAGGGCTCAAAAAAAAGCAATCAATAGAGCATGTAGAGAAAGACCAGACTTGTTACAGCTGCACTTGGTAGCTTGTATTGATTAGACACAAATACTGAGTTTAATGACAATAAATGACATTAAATGCTAACCATGATAGTAGAGAAACACTGCAGAACAGGAAAAAAATTACTTCATCGTGATTGTAAAAGGACGTGTTCATTCCAAGGAACATTAATTTTGAGTTTTGGGTGGACTCAAACAGTTTAAATTTATTGTAGTTTTACAGCAGCATGGACAATGTAACTGGATTATTGTGTTGGCACTTCTTGGGAATTTCAGGCAGGTGGCCAAAATATTGTCCTTTCAGGATTTTTTTTTTTCTACAAAAATGCAGCATTATAATATTGTGACATCCTGTTATGTGGAGATGCACAGATTCTGGTGGAGTCTGATTTGTGAGAGCAGAATCAGAATTTCCTAGAGGGAGCTGCATTGTGATCTCCAGCTCTGGGCTCCTTTCCTGTGCAGATCAGCCACAGAATTTATATTCCTGTCTCTGGAGGAAGGAATGGCACAGACTGGTGGGTTTTGGGCACTGGACACAATATAGGAGCTGGGCCACTTGGATTCTATTCCTGCTTTTCTTACTAATTGTTGTAACCTTGAACAGGATGCAGGAAGTTTTACTGTGCCTCATTTTCTGTGCTGATAAAAGAGGATAATATCACTTAACCTACTTCTTGGGAGAGTTTCTGGTCTAAATGTGTCTCAAGTGCATTGGGTTCTTTGGACAGGAATGTTCTGTAGGTGCCAGGTATTATATAGCCAGTGACTGATGTTGTTTGCCTGGCTGTCTGGAAAAATGCCCTTTATGGGCTTTTAATTGTGTGATTTTGGGCAGATATCTGGTGAAATGCCCTTGCTGTTCAGAATTATATTAATGTTCTCATTTTTTCCTTTTTTTTTTATTATTTTTTTTTAGTATGACTGGGAAACAGGTGGTTACCTCTCTGCTTCCAACTGCTGCAGTTATTAATTACTGCTCAGCTGCCTGCTTGGAGAACACTGACTTTTCTTATTTCAGGGTTGATTTTTAGTGAACAGCCAAGGCAGAGATGGCAAATTCAGGTGAAGTGGAAATTATCCTTGATATTATAATGATGGGGACGAAAAGCACTGGAAAAGCTGTGATGAGGAAGAAAGTGCCTGTACCAAAATGTAATTTCAGTAGTCCAGATGTGCTTTACTGGAGAAAGAAGAAGGTGGGGCATTAAATTTTTCTGAGGGTCTTTGAGCTCTGCAATGGTAATTTAAAAAAAGAAAATGGATACAGTGAGAGGAGGAGAATGGTGAAAACAATAAGGAAAATAGGGAGGCTTAGAATAATGGCAACAGTAAAGGTAAAATCCCCAGCTGCTGCTTGTTAGGCAGGGTTTGTTCTCCCTGGAGATCCTGCCTAAAGCAGTGTCTGGGGCATTAGAAATGGAGAACATCAGTTTTACTTCCTCTTTGGAAAGGCATCTTCCTTCCTCAGCTGTGAATCCCTGCAATCTTCAGCTCTTGGGCTCTCTGCTTCTTTGCCTTTGATTTTTGTGCTGGTTTCTGATAAAAGGCCAAGCCAGGCCTACCGTAACTGTTTTATTGTTATCTTACAGCTATAAAAGTGGGTTTGACACCTGATAATATGAATGCAAGGAAATGAAAATTGCCAATGTGTTTTTTTCCTTGCACTATGGATAGTTATCAGTGACAGGTGAGAATTTCCTGCATATGCTGACTTGTGCTAGTAGAGAAATCAGTTGAATTTATTTGACATTTTAGTAGACTGAGGTTACTCTGTAACTTCAGGAAGAGAAGAGTTATGAGAAGTAACTTATTGCTTAAAAAATGAAAAATAATTAGCCTTGGTTTTTGACTTATTTTTGCTACATAATTCAAATGTTTTATATCTGTGATCCTCCTGGAGTTATCATGGTAATAATTCACACCAGGATGCTGTTGTGAAGTAAGGTTATGTGTCCAACAAAATTACCTTTCTCTACTTTTTTTTTTAGAATATTTTGTTTCAAATCCAAAGCAGCCTGAGAGCAATGATGTTGTTTTTTCTAGTGTTATGCCCAGTGTTTGTTGTTATTCAACATATTTTTCAAGGCTCTGATCAAAATAATGCTGTAAGCAGTACCAGTCTCACTTTTCCTAATTATGGGAAGTGATCTATCAATAACACACTATTATAAATCACAGCCCCCTTGTCAGCTGGTGGGAATTATTTAATGCTTTGCAACACCTTTATTTGCTAATGAGTGGGTTTTTTTCCCTGTTTCTTTGATAAGTATTAATGTCCTAGCTGTTAGCCTATTTCAGGATGGAAATGATTGATGTGGCTCTGTTTTAACCAAAACACTTCTGCCCACTCCTGGTTCTTCCTCCTCTAACTCCTGCAAGAACTCCTCATGCAATTCATGCAGGATGGCTCAAATATGTAATTTATAAGGCAGTGATCACTCCCCCTTTCTAAGTTGTGTGTAGCATGGTCATCAAACCAGATGAAAAGTGCCTTGCTTTGTACTGGGTCTGAGTGCAGCAGAAATGTGGCCTGGGGAACTCAGCACAGCCATCAGAGCAGCAGAAAAGGCTTTACTTTCAGAATCTGAGGAATACAACAAAGTGTAACTGGAAATCCACGTTGTCTGGGGATTAATTGATGAATATGCAGGACTGCAGAGCAAGAGCAGCCTCGTGAGAAAGCCTCAGACCCAACATTCCTTTGAATTTCCCATTCTCCTGCTGCCTCAGCTCTCCATGGCTGGGTCTGGCTGCTGCTGGTGATAAAGCCTGGCCATTTTCATGGATGGTGCCACCAGGAAAACACAAAGAGTGTTTTCAGAGGCTCAGTGTCCTTTCTCGCTTTCTTTGAGGCAAATTAAAAGTGTTTGTAAAGCACTCACTGACCTTCAGATGAAGGGCATTCAAGGAATATGAACACTAATATAAAATAACTGATGCAGGTGATAAGCATCCCACAGGTATTCTTCATATGGAAAGGATTTTTTTTTTTTGTAGCTTCCAGCGGAAATCAAATAAAATGGAAAATTTAATGATGTCACCCTGTTGCTCTCTACTTTTGTTGTTTTCAGGTCTTTTATTGTGACTATTATTTGGTTTTTTTATTGCAGAAGTGAACTCATCTGTGTTCTTCTTTGAGTTCTGTTTTGAAGTTACTGAAGTTGCCCCCCTCAGACAGTACACAGTGGATTTTTGTTTGAATTGCATGTAAACAATGCTCAGTTCTTTCCCATTGTATCTTAATCTCACGCTGTTGATAATTGGGTAACAAAACGTGGAGATGGTTTAACAGCTAATAAAATTGAGAATAATCCGTGTGAGGAACTGTGTAAGCATGTAATCAAAACTGCATTTCTGACCACTGGCTGCTGCTTTGTGGAAATGTGCCTTTGGCAAAAAGGTGACAGCAGTTTTTTATTGAGCAGGAATTAATACTGAGCTGCTGATGTTGAAGGTGTGTAAACCAGAGGGTCTCTGGTGACCCTCAATCTTTTGTCTCTTGGGTCAATGCAGACTGATTTTTATTTCCCTGGGAGGGAAGAGCACTCCTGCCCTGGACAAAGGGTGGTGTTCTGTGGCTCTGTGACAGCTGAAGAATGTGAAATTACAGAGCATGGCATCAGGACCATTACTGGGTAAGAACTGTAGGCTGTGTGACTCTGTGCCTGCTGCCAGGCTTTTGTCACTTCCAGAGCCATGGAATCTGAGTGGTGACAGGAATCTGAGTGGTGCTGTGGTTGGGCTGCTTTAGGGATTGATAGGAAAATAGAGAAGAGATCAGAATATCATCATTACACTCAGAGCTGCTTCACTCCCAGCTCCATTTCTGCTGGTATATTTTCTTGGTATGAGCTAGCATTTAAATCTACTAGAGCTGTCAGATCCTGAAGCTCTGGAAATAAAGACACTTATCAGTACATGTTATCATGTCCTTTGCTGATACAAGATTAGCCCAAGCATTTATAGCAGTTCATTTAATCTAATTTTAGGTGCCAGAATGATTCTTGCAGAAGAAACAAAAAACATGAATAAATCTTTTAACCACTGACACTTGTTCAGTTACAGTATATGTGGAAAAAGATGTCCTCTGAATTAATAAAAGAAGATTTAATGAAAGCTGCTTGATTCTACCAGGTGCTAGTCTTTCACTTATTTGATCTTTTCACAGAAAGATCAAAAGTTTCTGTATCCTGAGCAGCAGTTACCTTGTTGTGCTCTTTTGTGAAGTTCTTGGCTTAGTGTGAAGCATTCAGTCTTGCTTTGGAGCTGCACTGAGTGTGCTGAAAACTTAAGCCCTCAATTTAAAATGCCAAAATTGGGTCTGGGTGAGCAGTCTGAGAGGAGAAATGGCACATGGCTGCAGTTGCATGATTGCCTGGTCTTCTGGTGACTTAAAAATGCATTTCTTGGAGTGTACAATTTTTTACAGGCTCATGAATTTGCCTGTCCTCAGATACCTCTTCTTCAAAAGCCCATCAGCTGACAAGCTGACAGTAATAACTAATATCCTTATTAGATGGAATTAGCATGAATCATCATTATGAGAAGTAATGACCATGTTGAAATGCTAAGGGTATTTTGAAGATTACCTCAGACTTGGTTGGCAAGCAGAGTATAATGGCTCCATCTTAGAGCACATAATAAAATCACAGAGGTCTTTGATGTTCAGAGTTGTGCTTTGGAGCAAATAGTTCTATTCCAAACCAGCTCAGTCTTGATTAATTTGGTTGTTCTCTCTGGGTTCTCTAAGCTCCTCTGTAACTGGTAGTGGCAGAGTACTAAAGGTGCTCTGTGTACTGCATGGGCCATTAGACACAAAGGAATTGTATCTTGATGTGACATTTTACTGTATATTCTAAAATAGATGTATTTACTTCTCATTACGTGAAACTGCAATTCCTGGGGAAATCAATATTGAAAATACCCACTAAAAGCCTCCCAGGATCTGCAAGCATGCACAAAAAGGAGCTGGATGCATGTGCTGTTACCCACAAGTGGTGGGTTAAAGTGAATTATTTTAATCTTTTCATGTCAACATCAATTCAGTATATTTTCCTTATTGCACCAGCCTGTTACTGCCACAGAAGATGTAGAGAATATGGACTGAAGCAGCAAGAGTCCTCAGGTATCTTTAAGCTGTTTTAAGCTGCCCATGGTTTGAAAATATTCAAGAATCTGTGATATGAGCTGTTTGACATTTTTCCCATTCCAAATGCTCAAAGGAATAAATCTACATAAAGAGTGTTAAAATGAGAGAGTCTTTGTGACAACGTCTGGATCTCAGAATGTTACTTTATTTCTCTTTTGGCTGACCACCACCATAAAACAGCTGAATCAAATACGTTCTTTTATGTATAAAATATATTTTTTGGGTTTTGACAGCTTGTTTCCAGTTTTAGTCTAATTCAGTTTGAAACAGCTGTTCCTGATCTCTGCAAAACAGTTTTCTGATGGAAATCATGACATTCTCAACTACTGCAGTGTTACTGGGCTCTGTCTCATTTCAGATGGTGGCTTTTCTTTATGGAACAAGAGTTCTTCATTCAGAGAAAATGTCACTTTTGTATCAAATAAGCAGCAGTTAAAAAGATAATGGCTTCCTCCTCCCTCCGAGGTTATCCCTCAGTGAGGGTGGATATATGTTTCTCTTTTGAGAAAAAAACATCCCTGTGTGTTTTACCATTAGTTAGATTTTTATTCTAATGTTCCCTGCCCTACCCATCTGCTTTCAGTTGGGTTCTATTTAGAGTCTTCTCTGCAGTTGTCTCTGCACTCAGACTTCACAAGTTCTCTGCTTCGCCGTCTGCTTCAGTTTTACTCTGGAGTCAAATCTTGTATTTTCAGAATTTTCAGTGTAGCATTTTCAGTTTGCTCACTGCCATCTTTTTCCTTTTTTTTTTTTTTTTTTTTTTTTTGGCTGCACTGCTTGATGCTTCTTCCAAAGCTGTTTGTAGAAATTTCATAGATCACAGAGCTGCTCGAGCCTGTGAGCTCTCTTGTGCCTGATAAAGCACCAGCTAACCTTTCATTTCCAATTTTCTGGTTCTTTTGGACACCCTGCATGTAATGTGGAGTGAAGTTAATAACTTCCAGCTTAAAAGAACTTGCTGTGTAGTTGACTCTGAACACGAGTGTGTGATGTGGACTTCCCAAAATGCTTCTGATGGGAAGGATGGAGATTTTGGGAGTGGCAGCATTGCCAAGTTTGTCATGGGACTGGAAGCACTCTGGAGTTGTTGTACATCCTCCTCCTTCCTCTGGCCTCAGCTTGCTGGGTGAGGTTTCATGAGTCTCTTTATTGTGTCCCTTTGTTTTCCATTTGTAAAATATCTAACTCCAAAATAAGGGTTGTGCTACAGAGTGAGTGCTCCAAGAAATCTGAGAGAGATGCTACACATGAGCAGGATCCCTGGATCCCTCATATCCAAGCCCACTGTGGACAAACACCATCCTGAAGTCTCTTTTGAGGTTTTTTGGGTTTTTTAAAGGACAGTTTATCAGCTGAGATAAAACTACCATCCAACACAACAGGAGAGCTTTAAAGCTTTACTTCCTAAAGAGCTGTTAAATATGTTTTCCGTTCCAAATTCAATGTTTTGCCTGGCAAATACTTTGGAGTGTTTGTAGTTTTCCTTGTATTTATTTTTTTCCCACAGTCTAAAAAAGCAGCCTTGGGGCTGCATTAGGATTAAGTGAGATTAGAAACATCTTCTTTCCATTCCTCTTGTGTACCTCATATGGATACATCCTAATTGTATTGATATTGCATTCATCCTGCAAGAATCTGAAGACCTTTAGTGTCTGCTGATGCTGCAGTTTTGATGGTGTGTTTTTCTTGCAAGCAAAATCAATTCAGACAAATCTTGGTAACTTTTACAGCAAAATGAAACGACTGTGCCAGGCAGGCACGGGAAGTTTTTTAAGCATGGGCATGCTCTTAGATCACACACAGGGTTATTCCAGCAGAATCGATTGGTTGATCTACTAGATTTAAAGGTCAACTGTAATCACATTTCAGGAAGATTGAAGAAGATATAAAATTGCTACTGTGCTTTTCTGGGTCACAAACCCGCTTGTGGTGCTCTTTGCTTTTCTCCTGTACATCTTCATTTACTCAGCCAGAGCATCAATACAGAAAGGGCACGAGTCAATGCGCTCGCTTTCTGCTGTCGATGAGGGAGCTACTTAGTTGTTATTTCCTCCAAGCCAATACTTCCCCTCTGGAAGAGCTGGAGCAGAGAGGAGTTCACTGCACCCGATGGATTTGGAAGGAGCAAGTCTCAGGAAAAGCTGGGAGGAGAGCTGCAGTCTGGCTGTCTCGTTGGATAATCCACACAACTGCTTGAGCTGGTGCATCCCAGGGATGGCTCTGTCCCTTCAAACAGCAGCACAGGTGCAGGGAGTCAGCAAAACCCCCTTTCATGTGTGGGGACCTCCAAAAGAACTTCTCATTACTCCTGTTTTATGCTGTACTTGGTGTTACACAGATGTCCATAGAGACCAGGCAGCTTTGGAATATTCTATTTTGAAACATCATGTTTACAAAGTCGTATTTCCATGTAAAAGGCAACAATATCTGCACACACAGGTGAAGAAACTTCCTGTCCTTCATTTTTTTGGAGCCCAAATGAAATAACTGTGTTGCCATAGCAGGTTGCATGAATTAAAAGCAGTGGGGATATGGAATATTCAGCTGCTCAGATAAAATTAATTTTCCCTGCAAAGTAAAAGTCTTGAAATGAAAAAGGGGTTGATGGAGGGGGAAGAGATTTAATTTAGGTTGATAAAACACATTATTGTTAAAGTTTGTTCCCTCATGAACCATATTATTTCTGTATCGATTTCATAGGACTTCATTCATGAAGTTTTGCTCTTTTCCTGTGCTGATAAACTTGTGTGGATCTTCTATGGAGTAATAGAAGAGAAGAAGTTTAAAATGGAACAGACTTTAATGGTATGAGTGCTGTTCCTGAATCAGGGGGTGCAGCATTGCAGATACTTTTAGATAATCTTCAAACAAATTTCAAAGTAACTTTATGATTTTTTTTAATTTTTTTTTTTTTGTGGCTAGTAAATGCATATTTGTTGATGGTCAGGCTATGGAAAGGATTTTGTTGTGTTAGCAGAACATGGAAAGATGATTCTCTTAAAGAGTCACATTCCTTCAAAAAATCTGTTGTAGGCTATGTTAACTGTTTCCAAAGGTTATTTGTAGTAGAACTCTCTGAGCCCAAATGAACTCAGAGTACTGTCCTTAGTGCATTTTCATATGTGCTAACTTGCAGAATGTAGTAATTCCCTGATGGATGGAAATTGGGGTCTGTGGCTTTCTCCAAGCATCCATGACCTGCTTTTAAAGCAGACATGGACACAGAGCAGTGGCTGAAGGCTCTGCTTGAGTGGGCTGAGGAGACATTTATTGTGCATTTATTTAAGGTGCCCTTTTTCAGAGATTCTTGCTCTGCTGGCTGCCTAAATTCAGTCTGTGTTTTGCTTTGTCAGCCACTGTGAAGTCTGGAAAACTAATGTCTCATGTTCACTACTCTTATGGTAAAGATGGAAAGGGGTTTTTTTCCTAAATAAATAATGGACCAGGAAAAGTTTTCGGAGGCTTGCATGATCAAACTGGAGTTGCAGCACGTCCTTTGTGGTTTTCTCAGTGGCTGATGAAGTCAAACATGCCTTGACTGAATGATCTGGTTTTTCTTTCCTTGTAAGTTGCGTAAATCTATTTATTTTTTTTAACCTTTGTTCATGTTTGTTTATCTTCATTAAAAGGGTACTTAGGGAAACAATCTTGTAAAGGGCAGAAGTAGTTTGAGAAGGGTACTGCAAATGCAGTTATTAATTTCATGTCTGCAGTTGGATGTCATCCTGACCAGTAGGTTAGAAAGATTCTTGCAGGAACTTCAGAGAGGTTGGAAACAAGAATCTGTGACATGTTCATGAGGTTTTCAGGCTACAGGGAATTGTCAGGTTACAAAAGAATGCTTCTGTGTGAAAGGAAGTTTGCAAAGTCAGAAAAACCTGTCAGTAGGATTGTTAGTGTCATGTAAACTTTTTGCGTTTTTCTTTTCATGTTTTTCCTTCAATTAACAGAGTTTTATATCCCTTCTTTCTTCGGTTTGGTAATTGTAGCAGCAGATGCTGCTTGGAATTGAAACAGTTTAATATATGATCCATCAACTGCTAGAATAAAATAGCCATTAGGAAAGGGGAAGAATAATCCCTTTATTATCAAGAGTACTTGAACAAAGGTGTTTAATCAATCTTAATATTTGCTTTCTTGAGAAGAGCAATGCCAGTGGCTGCAGTCCTGGCAGGAGGATGCTGGGGCTGTACACACAGGCTCTGTTCTAATTCTTGTACAGTGTCCCAGGCTTAAGTCTAGAAAAGAGAAATATATCTGATAGCATCTTCCTTAAAAAGAACTTGCTTTTCTATCTGATTATTACTTTAAAGAACAGTAACATTTGGTTACTCCCTGAGAATGATGATAAATTGTGCTTTTGAGTTTTACAAGCCTACCCCAAGTGCAGGCAGTTGTGTGCTCATGCTGAATTCTAAACCATTTGTAAATCTGTGTGCAGAGGCCTTTTACCAACATCAGCAACTGTGTCACTGAGTTTTGATTTAAGAAAAATAATAGACATATTCTACAGTAAAACACTCGTTTTAGTGGATTTTTTTTTAAATTAAAACAATCCTGTAGGTGAAACAGGAATATGTCAGCATAATCTGTAGCTGAGTAGCATCACCTGTCATGATGTGCTAGGCGAGATGATATTTCCTCTGCTAAATCCAGCTACTGAGCTTGCCCTTTAAACAACCTGATTTATCACAGGAAACTTGCAGAGGAAGAAGGATCTTATGCTTGGCTTTAAATTGAGGCTTTTCACCTGTGCTCTGATTCCATAGTGAGTGTATATTTATTTTAAGAGGTTCTTACGGTCAAAGAGTTTATAATGTTTCGGCCTTTCTGAAAAGTTTTGTGCTAGATTTTTAGCTTATTTTAAGTCCTTGCATAACTGGTATATTGCTTAGTCACGATGGCCTTGAAATGCAATACTTAAAAAAAAAAAATTAGTTTGAGATCCTTACGCATTTGTCAAGAACTCCTTCACCTGCTCTTCCTGTGTTGATGTGTTTGCTGATGTGCCCCCTGCCATTGCCTCTGGGTATGTCCTCAAAGCTCAAACAGGGCCATTTCCCTTTGGAACCAGCTTCTTGTCTCCTCCAGCGTGGAGTTGGAAACTTCCTTTGGCAAATTTGGGTTTCGTTCCGTGTAAATAAATCTGCCGGAAAGAAAAGCAAACCCTAAAACCCCCTCAGCTTGGTGATGCTGCCCGGTGCAGTCTGTGCCATCTCCATGGTTTTGAGCCTTCATTATGCAGCTTGCACTCCACACACTTTTATTTAAAGCAGAGCTAAAAGTAGAGCTAAATAGCTGACGTTCAGAGACGTTTGGAGTGATGCAGAGTTCCTGGGAGGGGGCCGGGACAGGAAGAGGAGCGCTGCTCCTGCCGGGTGGATGGAGCTCAGTTATTTGCACAGAACTGTCTGTGCAGGACTCCTGCAAAAACCCTCAAGGAGCCCACGCTTTATCATGGAATATAGGCCAACTGGAAGAAGAACTTCTGTTTTCTTTTCCTCTCGTTTGCTTCTGCCTTGTTTTATCCTCTGAAGTGATGGAGTTCGGGGTGCTGTGGCTGTTACTCTCGCTGCTGAGCTGCTGCAGCATCCCTGTGCTGTCTGCTTTTCATGGAGCCATCTCCATATTGCAGAGCCATCTGTTTTCCTTACTGTCCAGGCACTGGGCTCAGTAGTATAAATTACTGACTGCTCCTTAGCTTTCAATTGTTCCTGTTTGTTCAGCACGCCGCCAGCAAGGCTGCAGCTCTCCAGCGCCATTTTTAAGTTTTCCTTGCTCTTTTATGTTTTTGTGAACGCCTCAGGCAAAAGCTATAGTTGAGTGAATTGTCAGTTTTTCATGTTGCTGAATTATTGGCTTGATAAAATAAACTTTGTGAGGTAGGTAAGGTAGTGTCCTCATTAAAAAAGATTTTGTAGCTGGTGAGGTGATGGAAACAAGTTCAAAAATCATCATTTGTGAGAAGCAGTGTCTCGCTCCCCCAGCGCCCCAGTTTCCTTAAATGCACACCAGTTTGTCATATTGCTGGTGCTATGAGCTCATACAGAAAGATCCTTTTTGGTTGTGTAAGTACATGCACTGCTGAAGAGTTGAGGGTACTTTCAGAAAACTTAATGCTGAATTTATCAGCTCTCTTCTGCTTCAAAGTTGTCTTTGTAATATAAAATTCCAACTGTAATGTAACAGTTGCATCAGGGATTTTTTAAATGTAATTTCTTTGTCTGTCTTCAAGACCAGAAGATAGAGGTTTGGGTTGTGTTTTCTTTCTTATGTGTATGGTGGATTTTTACATTCCCACTTCCAGTGGTTCTCCAGTGTCTGCACTCACAATACTGCAGTGACAGGCACTGTGCTGTGCTCAGCTCCATAGGGAAACTGTTGAAGAAGGAGTGAATTTGGTTTTCAGGTTGAGGAAAATAAGAATAATTGAGAATATAAGGTGTTCTGTGGCTGGTGAGGACTGGCAAGCTTTGGAAGGTGGCAGGTCATATATATGGGATGCATTGAGGTTTTTATGGGAAGCAGTCATTAGGATGAGTTTGATCCCAGTGCACAATGGGGTGATGCTGAAATTTTGGTACAACACAAACTGTGTGTAGGGAGGTCAGCGCTGTTTGCCAGAGTCAGCTGGACTTTTTGGAATTCCCCAGTTCAGGGATGGGTGTGGTAACAGCTGTGAATGGATGATGCAGGTGCAGGGAAGGAGAGCCCCCCCCAGACCCTCACTGGCTCCTTCAAGACATTAAGTAATATTGTGTTGACTTTTTTTTATTATTATTATTTTCCCCCCTTTCAGTTTTTTTTTTTACTATTGAGGAACATTGAGAAAAGTGCGGCCAGTAGTGTTCATTTGTTCTGTAGGGGTTTGTAGGCAGCAGGGCCTTCAGCAGTTAAAACAATCACTGATAATTGTTTATCTTATGACTGAGGGAGGAAACAGCCTTGGTTGAATGAAGCTATGTGGATGCATTTTCTATTCCAACCCAATGTTATTCCCTTGCTTGTTATGCTCTGGTCATTAGTGCTTTTAATTTACCTTCCAGTGAATGTGCCAGATGAGCCACTGTGAGCAGCCACATTTCTGTTTATTTTTCTGATGATGGCCATCTGAAGCAATAGATTGATGTCTGCAATTTTTACTTCATTAATAATGAAGTCCACAAAGCAGTGAGAGGAATGTTTGTTTACTCAGTGCCTTCAGCTGAGGCACTGATAAACGGCTGGGCTTTGATCTGGTGGGATTTTCATAGTGATTATCAAGATACAGAAATAAGGTATGTCCAGGTTTAAATGAGGATCTCAAATGTCTGTGGGCAAGATGGCCAACATTTAAGTGGTAATTGGATTGTTGAAGAGTGCCTGCAAGACAGCCAGTGCATGGAAAATCAAATATATGTCGGTCTCCTTTGAAATCCATGAAAAATAATAATTTCTGTTTTCCCGTGGTTTTAACTGTGTCCCACAGCAACATAAAAACGGCTCAATCTCCAAGTCTTAAAACCCTATGATAACACCAGTGCAAAGTAATGAATCTCTAATGTCTGTCATTTCCAGAAAGTATTTTCCCAATTCTGTAGTGGCAGCCAGTGTTAGGAATCCTGTAGGGCTTGTGTGGGCGGGGACTTTTTTTTTTTTTTTTTTGCTCAATACAGTGACAGCTGCAAGTCTGGTCCTCAGAATCCTAGGTTTGGCCCTGAGTATCATTCTCCTTCCCCTCTGTTCCTATTTTGAGCCCACTAAAGAGAAGCATATGTTTTCTTGCATCAGCTACGTCGGTGTTACCTTGTGAGGCATGACAAGGTCATGCGTTTGTATGGCAAAAGAGGAAATCTCAAATTGTCTTTGAGCTGTCTTAGAACTGCTTTTTTTTTTTTTTCTTGTGATATATTAAAGATTTCCGTGTTGTACGTGGTTAAATTTTGATTCATGTAGGTATGCATGTGTTGATGCTACAGTTCTGCTCCTGAAATTGGTACTGTTATATTATTAATATTGCAGATCATGCCAAGGAGGTGGCTTGCATTTAATACAGAACATAAGAAGGTTTGCCTACCCCATATGAAAACCTCAAATTGGAAGTGAAGTTGCTATAAAAATTTAAAAGGAACAAGGTCAGCCTGAAAATTGCATATTTTAAAAAGCAGAAAATCATCCATTTTTAACAGCAAATTTCCTTACCTGTTGGTACCTTTACTAATAACATTTTCAGTTATTAACACTTGAAAATGGTTTTAAGCATCGTTTTAATTGTAAAACTACCTAGTTTCCATTTGTCTAGTGCTCATTAATATGGAGTTTTCTAGTTGAGAGATGTGAGAAATGAGCCAGAAGCATTTGGGTTCCTGTGCTCCTTCTGTATGATCAAACAACTCAATTTATTCCACTCATGAAAGAAAAGATAATGGATGGGTCACCTGCTTTTTACCAGCATCTGCTGGGGGGAAAGTGGGTAAGGGGGTTCTTCATTATAGCAAACAAAACAAAAACTGCAGTTGAAAATAACAAATTTGGACTGAGGTGGATGGTTTAAACACCTGTTGTAATTAAGCATGGGAAGAATTGGAGAGGGATAGTCTGGGACTTTCCTTCCTTGGAATTGAGAGTTCAGAATCTCTGTTTTTAACTTGGTTTCAGAGAATATCTGACAAGATGTGCTTTATTTCCAATTAGTGGCTGGTGCAGACAGGAAGTTACAATGAAGTGCTCCAGACTATTTCTTTATTTCAAGTGACAGAAGTGGGGGTAGAGATTCCAACCTCGCCCCTCTCAGCTTGCTCAGCACCTGACTGCAGTCATTATCTATGGAGACTCTACTACAAATATAGTAAGTAGTAAAAACATTTAGTGTTCTTAAAAATCTGAGATTTCCTCAGATCCACACCCGGCATGAGTGGAATAAGAATTGTGAAGGTAAATTTAACAGTATTTGTAAAGAAGCAGGATAAAGCAGGAAAATATGGTAGAAGGCATCTGAGAGGAGAAGTGTGGGCATTGTGTGAGATGCTGTAAATAACATTCTGTGCATGAAAACGGTGCTGAGTAACTGCCTCTTCATCCATGAGATCCTGCAGACTGTGGTAATTTGAGGTCTGGAAAGAAGCACATAATGAAAGTCTGAATCCTTTAGCACAGGCAGACTGATTTAGATTGCACAGGCATTATGAAGCATTTCCTAGTTACAGAATTCTTCATTTGTAACCTTAATTTTAATGTAACTTTTTTAGCATGCCTAAAAATACATGAGAAATTCTACTTTTCTCCTCAAATACGTGATGTTTCTTGGGTCAGCACAAAACCTCCCACCTCCCTGTAAAAACGGTGTGTTATAAATACCTAAATAACTACCAAAAAAAAAAAAAAACGCTTTTGGAGAGGATGTCTTCCTTTTGGTTCCAGCGAGAGAGGAGTAAATAAAATAATTGATGTGCCCTGTTAGCTGTCGAGCAAGTTTCATGTCCAAGTTTCGTGTGGCTTGTCTTTCCTTTGGCATGCAGAGAGAAGCAGCGGATTTTAGCACCTCGCCTACAGCATCCACCTCCTGACAGCAAAACTTGTCAATAGAGAGGCATTCAGCACTTCATTATTTCTACAACCTGAGCGCATTTGCAAATTAATTGATGTGTGGGAGGAAAGGCATCTGCTATTGTAGAAGCCCTTAACTGTTGCAGCAAAACTAGAAATAAACTGGTTAGCTGTGGTGAGCTGATATGCTGTTGCAGGTGTTGGGGCCTCTAAAGTGGATCTGTCCTTTTTTCTTGATGTTTTTTATATTAAAAAAAAAAAACAACAACCAAACAACCCAAACTTCTCACTGAATTGTGACCATGGAAACACCAGCACAGTAAAGATAATACTTTGTGTACTTCTATATGGTTGCTAGCAGGTTGTTTCATATTTCTTGCTGGCTCATCACCAAAACAGAGTTTTAATTAGGCCTGTAATGAATGACTGGGAGCGTTTTAAAGGCTATTAATCTTGTGGTGTAATTGAGTTAATTATAATATCATTATAAGCTCCCATGAAAATAGGATGGAGTGTATTCCATTTGTTTTACTCCTAAAGATATTTCTGAGGTCCCCCGGCATCATCTCAAGTGCTCCCACTGCAAGTCTCTGACAGAGAGAGCTGTAAAAGCATTTCATGTGTCACTGCCCCAAAGCTTCTGCTGTGCATCATCCCAGTCCCAGGCTCTCTGAGCTGCCCCGTTCCTGTAGCTGCAGGTAACTCCTTGCACTGCAGAGTATCTTCAGTTTGCATTTCCCAGAGTAGCATTTCCTTGTTTTTCCCATTTCTGATCAGTAGCTCACCCGAGTGTGGCAGATGAGAGTAAGAATATGTGATCTATTTTCAGAAATACAGATTACAGCAGCTTTCGAACTGTTACTCTTTGTGCTGTGGCAAAAAAATGTGTAGCAAAAGAGGTGTTTTCTTGCAAAGCATATGGCTCTTCCACTCTCAGACTGCATTAAGTTTGGGGTTTGGTTGTAAAACATCTCTGTGCTTTTTGCACTCTCTAGTCAGAGTGTGACATCTCCAACAGATGGACACATCAACTTTCCCCAATCCACTTCTTTCCTTTCAGATGAGGAGATGAGATTCTCATCTGTAAAAGTTGTTGAGGAAAACCTGTTGTGTGTGTGGATGTGGGGTGTGAAAATGTGAGCACTGGAGTTGCTGCTGGTTCTGGGGCTGGCTGGCTGCACTGAGGTCAGCCCTGCTTTTGTGCTTCAAACCTCCTCAGAGAATTTGCCAGGCTGGTTCAGGTGGGACTTGAGGAAGGATTTCTCCATGGAAAGGACGTTCAGGCTTTGGAAGGGGCTGCCCAGGAAGGTGAAGTCACCATCTCTGGAGGTGGCACTCAGTGCTCTGTTCCGGTTGACACCAGATTTGGCTGACAACATCATCCTGTTGCTTTTTGCAACTCTGCATGATCAGGATTGTCTTGGTCTAATGGTTTTAAAGTCTACAATCAAGAGTTTCCAACCTTTACCCTGCTGGGATGGTAGAACTGCCTTTTTTTTCTTTCAGGAACTTTGCTGGTCACACTTTTATGTTTTCCATCCTCTTGACTATTACAGATTTTGTAAATAGTTTAGAAATGCCAGCTTGTGATGTATGGGCCTCTTTAACATTTCTTTGATTTATGTGCACTATGCTGAAAAAAAGCAGAGGAAGCATATTATTCTGGAAAAGAATGTTGCCAGTCTTCCATTTTTTCAGTCCTAGTTAAAAGCTACACTTTTATCAATCAAACCTGATAGATTCTTTTTGCATTCCCAAAAACATTCATAACTTAACTCTTTGATGTCTAAAGAAATAATTTGCCTAAGACTTTTATAAATGTCTGCTTATTTTTTTGGATTTCTGATTTGAAATACCTTTTAATCTGATTTTTCAGAAATTCCAGACACCTGTGATGATTCCAGGGTTTGTCTCTGTAAAAATCCCTGGTGTTACATGGAAAAGATGAGAGTTAAAAACTTTTATTCAAACTAGTGATAACATTGACCTTTAATTTAAGATTTGCTCTTGTTTGTGGATGAATATTTTCTGTGGGTTACTTCATAATGTCTAGAAAAACTAGCCACTAGTGGATAAATTAATCTGGTCATGAAAATTCTGCAGCTGTAGTAGGAATGTTCTTATGGGGAATAGGCCTCGTGCATTCTGTTCCAGAAGTCTCCAGCTTCAGGCTTTAATTGCTTTGTCTCTGGCAGGCTGGAAATCAGCATCCCCTGCAGCCTTGCTTCAGGATGCCTGCTAGATGTAAAGAAAGATATTACCAAAAGTAAACCATTTAAGGAAGAATTAGCTCCTAATTTGGCAGCTTCAGCTCAGTTTCAACAATATTCCTTCAGCCCCTTCTGCTGGTACAGCAGGGTGGTCAGCTCGAGCAGAAGAGAGATGGCAGAGCCTTAGGATGGACTGGGGACTTGTGATCTTCCAATTTCCCCTTCAGGAAAGCCACAGGAGACTGAGGAAAACCAGGTTTCCCTGTGCTGGCAGAAAAACCCTCATGTGGGCTGTTGTCAGTCACTCAGTATGGGTATCTGCCTAAAGTCAAAAGATATTGTGCATTTCAATTATTGTGCAAGTGACCAAAGCTAAGGAAAGGCATTTAATAGAAACTAAAAAAATTAATGAGTTAGGGAAAGAATAAATCAGCAGCACAAGTACTGGGTGTTGTTTTTACTGTTCACTGCTTACCCAGTAGTGGCTTTCCCTCAGCTCTGCTTTGGCTGCCTGTCTCCCCTTTGTGCACTATAGTGGTTGGAATTACATAAGCTGCACCATGTAGACATTTTATTGAAGAGTATTAATTTCTTGATTTGGCTGTAAAGTGCTTTGTTTGCTGTAGTAAAGGCCACCCTCAGAGCTGCAAATCATGGCGTGGTGTTGGACAGTTTGGGGAGTGTTTCTGTAGCCGATTGCAGCCCTTTATTCTCCCATTTGGGCTTAAAGTATCTTCTCATTTCTTATCTAAGCACCTGAGCACCTCCTGTCACAGAGGCAGCAGGACATTCTTCATGCTGACACAGCTGCCACCTGAGCCCCTGACACCAAAGATTTACTCCAGGGCTTTAGAAAACACTAATTTGAGCAGGAGAGCAGTGTTTCCAGAGTTCTGGTGGCTCTTTAAGGGAGCACGGAGCTCTGGGGGAAGGTATTAATTGTGTCCTTATCTTGGAGTTTAATGATGACTTTCCCCTGCTACTGATTATTTGTCCTGTACAAAGATAATGCTTCTGTCAAAAAGGAATTAGGATTTTCTGTCAGATATTGATCATGTGCACTTCTTGGGTCTTTAGACTTTAATGAAGTCCATTAAAGGAACACACAATTGTGAATAATCCCACAGAGTGACGCCAACACCATTTTACCTCTTCTGGACAACCTCTGTGCCAAGCACCTGCCTTCAGCTCAGGGTTACTTAAAAATGCTGCTGTTTGTTACTGCACCTGGTTTTATTTTGTCCTTTAGATGCAGAACACAATGTAATACTTCTACTTTACTTTTTGTAATTCTGTGTTTATGTTTTAGCTGCATATAAAACAAAATAAATGCCAGTTCATTTAGTTATCTTTCAGTAAATATGTGTGTTCAAACCCTTCAGAATACCTGGAGGTATAAACATTTTAAGCATAAAATAGAGTTATTCTTCTAAAGAGTAAATAAAGCAGCTTGTAACCCCAGACAGATTATGATTACTCTGCCTTTTTATCCATTTCAAACACTAGATCCCTTTAAAATTCAGCCTGGTGGCTGTGTAGTGTCCCTTTGTGTTGACATTATCCAAAAAGCAAGAATATGTCACTTCTATAACTATTAAATGGATTCCAGAAGATTTTTTAAAAACATAGAGGAGAAGTAGTGGCTTTTGCAGAGACTTTGAACAGTGCAGGTCATTTTATTGGCAGCAAGGATGCAGATGCTGAAGTTTTGACCAATTCCTTGAAGAAAGTGCCACGAGATTTGCTATCTCTGCATGGTTAAAAGCCAGAGGCTTGCAAGCAGTATTGGAGTGAAGAAACATTCATCAGCAGTCATTCATCAGCAGAACTTCAGTGTTTTCGAAAGAAAACTATGGCAAGAACAGACTTTAGGGCTGAAATCTGACACTAATTAAAACAGCACTCTCAGCAAAAATAGGAACTCAGAGACAATGGAATAAAACCTGTAGAGACAAGGCATTAAAAGAAACAGGGACGTGTATCAATGCATTTCCTACTATTGTGTCATTATATATGTAAATAAATAAAAATGTCTCAGCTTGTTTTTGAACCCCCTAGGTCAGGGAGGAGAGAGACCTAAGAGAGAAGCCCTGTTCAGGGCTGATGTTCCCAGCCTGCTCCATATCCCAGTTTATTGACCAGGATGAGACTGTGGCATCTCACTGCAAGGCAAGACCCAGCCCAGGCATGAGAGAGGACAGTGAGAGAACTGTGAGCTCGTTCTTGTCACAGTTTAGTCAGCTCAGGGTGTTTGGCAAAAGGTGTAATAACTTTTGCACAGGGATTTAAAAAAGAATGGGATGGGAGCAGCCTTTGTTCTTGTCATGGATAGGTGTTTCTTGCTTAAATATTCTTGTAAACTGGAAAGTGTTTGAGAGTCATAAATGCTTTTAGAAAAATAGAATAAAGTGTCCTAATGAAATAGTAAAATAAAGACTCACTGCTTAGCTTTCCTATTAATTGAAAAGTCTGCATCCCAGCTCAACAAGAGGAAAACAAGTGAGTAAAGAAATTGGAGATTCTTCTTTTGGCTTATTGATGCTGTTTTGGTCAAGTCAAGAATTCAGATATCCTAAAATGATCAAACGTTGTTTGGAGAAAAAGAGAATTTCCAAACAGGCCTCATTATCTGAAAAAAGCTTAAAAATATCAATTAAGATAGTGTAATTTCTCTCTTGCTTACTTTAGTCTGCAGAGATGAAACTGGAGGAGTGTCCTGCTTGCTTGCTCGTTGCTCTTTTCAAAAGAAAAGTAGAGTTTTATCATAATAGACAAATCCCTTTTCATCTGCAAGGGAGAAGTTGTTTAATGATGAAGGGCAGAGCAGTGTGCATGCTAAAGGAGGCAAGTGTGCATCACCAGGATTACAGTGAAGTCAGAAAATGCCACAGTGGGTGAGTATCTGTCAGCCACCTCTCTAAAAGGCATTCCTTGGAGGAATGGAAATAAACTCTGCCTAGATCTGAGAAAATGTTTTTCTGTTTGTGTATATGATCACTAAGTATTTACATAAGAATGGAAGGAATAACAGAGTAATGTGATTACAGAGAATTATTCTTCTGATTTCACTTTTTAAAGTGTTGGTGCTTAGAAAGCTTTAATTAATGGCAAAATGTGAGTGCAGTGTGCATCTGTGAGCTGATGTGATCACTTGCTAATGCTGCAAGTGATTGCTTTTTTGTTTTTCTCTTATTCTTTTTCCCCCTGATTCTTACCTTTCAACCAATTTTTGCAACTTTGGATGGCCTTGTCAGTAAGTGCAGTGTACTCACTTGTTTGGGCAGCAGTCAGCACATGCAAAATCTCCAGCCCATGAATTATGTAAACTCAAGACCTCTGGACCCAGCTTGATTCTAATGATGGAAGCTTTAGTTTTCAAAGTTTTAAATGAGCCCATGTTTGTGGTTTCATAACATTCACTGCAGAGTCCAAGCTAAGATGGAAACCTGTCACAATATGGTTTCAGCTGAACAAAGAGACCTTTTCTCCAGGGTTCTGGCTGTAGCAGAAGTTTTCTGTCTGCTCCGCATTTTAAAGATCATCTGCACAAGACAGGATTTTTGGGGGGGGTGAGGAGGTTCTTTTTTGTTATTTTCATTTTTTTTGGAGGTGAGTTACCTTATTTCTGGTAAGAAGAGTCAGCAGGGTAGAGTAAGGAAAAGAAATTATGTGATTAACCTCTTTAAAAATATGAATGCTTTCAGTGCTAAGTCAGATCTATAATTCTTTAATACAATTTTTTTTTTGTTTGAATAGTTCCTGTGAAAGCCAAAGACATCTCAGGTAGATGAAGAAATTGCCCTTCTTGCAATTACAGCTGTGAGAAAAGTGACTCCCAAGTGCTTTCTCTGTTGGTGCTTTTCACTTAGTGAGGAAGATTAAGAGCTGTTAATATGTGACTATAGTTCTGATATAATCAGGATCACTGAAAATGTGAAATATTAGTGATAGCATTTTGTTCTAGAAAATATAGCCATGTGGCCATTAACTTAGAAAAATAAATAATCCTTAAAATATAATTGAAAAGTAATCCAATTTCTGTTTTTTTTTAGCTTCATGTAAAGCCTTTGTAGATATTGAAGTGTTATTTTCAGTACCTTTCCTACTTTCCTGAGAAGAGTCACTTTTGATTTTCAATTGTAAAATTTCACACATCTACTTGGAACTGCAGTTTTAAGAAAAATATCAGCTATCATGAGATTCATCATAAACCTGTACAAGCTGGCACTGGGGTATATCCTGGCTGCTAAATGCTGTAAATTGATTTTTTGTTGTTGCTGGTTTTGATTTCTTGGTTTTCTGAAATAGATTTTCTGTTTCATCTCGATGTATTGGGGAAAACAGATCGATCTCATTGATATTATGCAGAAAAATATTTCATTAGGAAAAGCTTAGCCTCACACAAGCCAGGTGGAATTCCCCAAAGCTGGAACAGGTGGATATTGCAGGAGTGATGGGGAATTCCTTTGCAGGGGAATGATTTACACAGTGCTGCACCAGTGCTCATTCCAGTCTGCTGGATTAACTGGACACAGGTGTCTGAAGCAGAGGGGGGATGTTGGGGGTGTTGGTTGACTGTTGGGGGTATTGGCTGGTTGGCTGTTGGGGATGTTGGTTTGTTGGTTGGCTGCTGGGGCTGTTGGTTGGCTGTTGGAGGTGTTTTTGACTGGCTGCTGGGGCTGTTGGTTGGTTGGCTGTTGGAGGGTTGGNTTTTGACTGGCTGCTGGGGCTGTTTTTGACTGGCTGCTGGGGCTGTTTTTGACTGGCTGCTGGGGCTGTTTTTGACTGGCTGCTGGGGCTGTTTTTGACTGGCTGCTGGGGCTGTTTTTGACTGGCTGCTGGGGCTGTTTTTGACTGGCTGCTGGGGCTGTTTTTGACTGGCTGCTGGGGCTGTTTTTGACTGGCTGCTGGGGCTGTTTTTGACTGGCTGCTGGGGCTGTTTTTGACTGGCTGCTGGGGCTGTTTTTGACTGGCTGCTGGGGCTGTTTTTGACTGGCTGCTGGGGCTGTTTTTGACTGGCTGCTGGGGCTGTTTTTGACTGGCTGCTGGGGCTGTTTTTGACTGGCTGCTGGGGCTGTTTTTGACTGGCTGCTGGGGCTGTTTTTGACTGGCTGCTGGGGCTGTTTTTGACTGGCTGCTGGGGCTGTTTTTGACTGGCTGCTGGGGCTGTTTTTGACTGGCTGCTGGGGCTGTTTTTGACTGGCTGCTGGGGCTGTTTTTGGGGGTGCACTGTGCAGGGCAGGTTTGACCATCAGCGATTCTGCAATTCTGGGCCGTGGGGTCTCCGAGCCCTCCGAGATTTTTGGTCTGGTCCAAAGTCTCTGTCACCCCCTGTCTCATCTCAACCTTCCCAGAGTCCTTCAGCCAGCAGCATTCCCTGGATCCAGGACTCCTTGAGCTCTGTGTAGTTTCTGTGTGTTCATTGACCCCAAGAAGGATTTGTGTCCCTGAGCTCAGCTCAGCCTCCCTGCACGAGCCTTTGAGCACCCTCAGCATCCTCTGACAGTGCATGTCAGCACTTTTCCCTAAAGTGGGGAGAATGTGTCTAGAAATGGCACTCTCTTGTTAGTAAGCAAAAATTTGGGGGGATTGGTGTGTTTTTAGCTGAGATTTTTTTTCTCCTGGTTGATGCTGGCACACAGAGGTGTTTATTTTGTAAGAGGAAAATGGCACCTGTATTATCCATCAGACCATGAATCTTCTGGCCATAGTTTTTATATCTGTGGTCCTGCTTTGGCACTATTTTCAAACTTGCTTCTGCTCCTCAGAAAAATGATTAAGAAACAATTTCCTGATCCCTTCAGTGAGCACCCCCTGTCCCCAAAAAGCAGAGCACTCTGTGCAGTACAGTGTGTGATGCTTTAATAATGTATAAATCAAGCTGGACAGAAGCTGCCTGTCAGTTTTATTAACTTTGACCTTTTCTCCCATTATAAAGATGGTTTGGTAAATATTTAATGGCCCTTACAGGTTTTGACAGTTGGACCTGCATTCCTAAGAGCAAAGGTAGATTATGAACAAATATTTATAATTATTAATCACTTGGGAATCAGCCTTGAAGGACAACATTGTGATTTAGAATCTATTTATTTTTTATTCCTTTTGTAGTTTTTTTGGTTGTTTTTTTTAATGCCTGACCACTAAATGTCACTAGCTAGGAGGTTATGAAATGTTTTTAAGAGGTTACCTTTAAAATCCATCTCTTGATTAGTACCAGTGATTACCTCCATCTCTGAGCAAATGTCCAAATTATGTTGTTTACCTGAAATTCCTGCACAGGGAACATCAGTGAATGGTGTCACCAGCACAGAAAGATGCAAGAAGGAAAAGTGTATTGCTGAAGTCTATGGGCTCTTCTGCCAGAGCTGTCTCTGCCTTTAATTCCCTGCATATTGCACTCCCTGCACATTCAGGTAGTGAAGATTGAAAACTAAGCCCCTGACACTGAAACATCACCTTTCAAACATGGACCCTCCATCGCTCTCATTGATTTTGTTTCATTTCAGAAAACTGTCGGAGAAAAACAAATCTGAGCACAATCCATTGGCTGGGGCAATAAAATCCCCCCCTTCCCTGGCAGAGCACAGCTCTCTTCCCATTAGGAGTGTGATGTGTCTTCATGTCGTGCCACAGCTGAGCTCACGTGGCAAAGCAGCCAAGGGGGAAGCAGGAGCTGTTAGAAATCCCTCTGGATGTGCTGAGCAGTGACATCTGAGTCAAACTGGCTCAGGGGATGGCTCCTCTCCTGTTCACAGGTGGTTTTGAGTACATCATTCTAAGCTTTGCTTCCCTCCTATTCACTCAGCCCCTGTGGAACAGCTTGGTCTAAGACCACTTTATTTTCAGAACGTTTTTAAATCATGCTTTCCTGACTATCACCCATTTTTTATGGGCAGACATATGGGGTTAGAGGGGTTAACGTGGGAAACAATTCAGCTTTTTCAGAACAAATCTTCAGACAATGTAATGAACACATAGATCCAGGTACTGGAATGATGCAGGAAATCTCCTTTGTCTGACACTGAACCTTCCTTCCCCTTCCAGTTCAAAACTGGGGAGCTCAGAATGTCAGTGAAAGTGTTCAGAGGAACACTTGTTGCACTTGGAGGTGATTGCAGGACAGGCAGAGCCCTGTAGCTGCTCTTAAATCTGAGAGCTGTGGGAGTGCACTCAAAATCCTGCCGATTCATGTTGTGTCCTTCAGAAATTTGTCTTTTATTGGCAAGGAAAAGAAAAGTTTTGAGGAGAAAGCTGCTGAATGTGAATTGTTCTGCAGTGCTATGGAGATGGACAAGCAGGTATTTTAAAAGCAAGATTTTTCTTTACAGTGGTAGAAACTCCTTTGCAAATGTTTTGTAGTTTTATGTTTAAGAAGAAAGAGATGAGTGTTATTTCTAAAAAGCTGGTTTATATTGTGAAAGGGTTGCATCTGTCTTCCTCTTATCTTCTTCCTAAAGTGAGAATGTTTAGTCCCCAGAGAGGAGAAACAGTCTCAGTGTTTAAAAGCAAGCCCAAGTTTCGGGAGAGTTAGACTTGAGATGAAGTCCTTGATTCATCATCTCACTTGCCCTAATGCATAACCTGCTCCTCATACCCATTTCACAGCAGACTTTTTCCATGTGCTTTTGTCCCTATTGTCTTCCACCAAGCAATATATCTGAAATACCACACATTAACTTCCTGGCTGGCTGTACTTTGGATCAGGTGCCACAGGTAGCAGAGGTCTGACACAGACAGAGTACTGCAGTGGTGTGTATTTTAATATATATATATGTTTTTTTTCTTATCCAGTTGCAGTACCATGCTGGGCTGGCATCTGGCCTTTTGAATCAGCAGTCTCTGAAACGTTCAGCCAACCAGATGGGAGTCTCTGCAAAGCGCAGACCAAAAGCCCAGCCAACAACTCTTGTCCTGCCTCCTCAGTAAGTAACAGAATATTTGGAAGAGTTTCCATCCTGGGGGATGGAGCATTTCTTATTAACTTATTGGTTTAATTTTCAATCATCATAATAAGCAGCCTCGTGCTTGCATTTTCGTTCTGTACACATTCTCTTTGTAGCAGGTCATTAAAAAACTTTTTGCAGCACGAGCTTGTCGTGGAGGAGTGATGCTCACCTGATTGTTAGGACTTGGAGCTTCAAGTAGGACTTTTCTGAAGGTCCTAAAAGACTGAAGCCAAAAAGTCTTTGGTGTGAGTACTTTCTCTACAAACGTCTGTTCCGAGTCCATCTGTTCACCATATGTTAATTTTGCATCAGATCTAAACCTCTTTTACAGGTGACAAGCAATTATGAGGACACTTAGAAAGTGTTTGAGGACAGAGAGTATCAACACTTTAAGCAGCCTATGTGTAGCAATGCCAGAAACACAGAGATGTACACAACAAAGCTTAAAAAACTTCCTGAAATATATTTAGTTATGTGTAAGAAAATTATTATTATGTCGAAAATGAAGTGCTAAGCAATTGCTCATTGTGCTGAGAATCCTTGTAATTTATGGAAACTGCCTGCTTTTCCTCACAAAACAAGTCACTGATGTATAAACACTGTGCTACCAGTGGACCAAAACCCTTGTAGTTACAATAATAAAAGTCCCTGTTGTCACCAGATTTCACAGGACAATGTTTAGAGAGTTTTTTCTTAAAGAAAATGTGAAAAAAGAAATCAGAGTCAATAGAGCTTTCCTTTGTATGTTAACTTTAAAGTGCTGGTAATTCAGGAATCCATAAAATGCTCTATTGTTTTACCAATACATCAGCAAAGGAGAATGGTTTGAAGGGGGCTCCAGCAGTAGTTTGAAAACCAGATGATGTTTTTCTGATATGTGTGGTGGAGCAGGGGTATCTTGTGGCAAACTGCCTGGTTAGTTTTCCTTCTTTGTTGGGGTATCTGGAGCTTCAAATGACTTCCTTCTCCAGGAAATCAATAAACTGGAGTACTGTTATATCAGCACAGTTTTTTCAGAGGTCTTAAAGTATTTTGGTGGTTTTTTGTTTTATTTCTTAATCATGGCATGTCTAGTTACTAGAAATTCAACAGCTAACTTCTACTTTTGCATAGAAAAATCTGTTCCTTAACAGTTGCAGCTGTATAAACCTTAATGTGAGATACATAATATGCATATTTAAAAGTATTATGTCTTGTTATCTGTAGATGATTTTCCTTCAGTGGTGCATTTACCTAGGATCTGCAGGCAGACTGAAATTTTAGTGTGGTAGCTAAACTTTAGGCAGTAGTTGAATTATGTTTCAGTATCTTATTACCACTTCCAGCATTATTCACAGGGAAAATGTGTTTTTGCTGAGCTGGCCCTTTATCTATCACTGGTTTCCTGCTCTCTGGCTTCTCTTTGACCTTTCCATATTTGTTCTTGTTTGCTATCTTGGTGTGTCTTAAGAGAATAATAGTGATATTAAGGCAAATCAAATACCTGTTGGGCTCAATATCTTGTTTCCAACACAGGACAGAAGCAGATTATGAAAAGACTTATGAAAATAGGCTTATGAAAAGTATTTAAATAAATAAAAAAAAAAGTGTGACAAATGGATTTTAATATCTTGATTTTGCTGTAGTTTCATGCAAATAGTGATGAATCATGCAGTGGGGTGTTTTTTTTTCCCCTTCATTCTTTATGAAATGCAAAAGAAGAAAACATCCAGATGCAGAACTACAGATCTCCTTGAAAGGGCATCCTGCATCCTAATATTCCCATGGCAATTCAAGGATTTATTTAATTTTTTTTCTTTAGCTTTATTAATTCATCAAGAAAGGGATAACTATTTCTTGGTCTATTTTTGCCTTGATGTATGCTATTAAAATTAAGTTCAGTGACAAGTCATTGGGCTGAGTAACAATGAGTCAAGTGTTTATTAAATGTTGTTCAGAGCACTGTAACTATATTATCTAGAGTTTTTCTTCAACAGAAGTGGTTGAAAGCAGCTGTATGCCAAAATGTCATTTCAGGAGAGCAGGTTGGAGCAAATATCAACACTGCAGTAAATCCTTTGTGCCAGCACAGGAACACTTGCTCAGGAGGTACCAGAGGTGATGATTTGGGCAAAGACTCTCCTAAACCCAATTCATTCTTATGCAGATTTTGCACATGGCTAGTTTACTGGTGAGCATGTCAATATTTGAGCTAGAGGCAGTATTAGAGGGCAGGTTACTATCTGTTTATTTATGGTCCTGTTCCTTGAAGAAGCTGCATGAGTAACTTTTGCTGTTGCACTCCACGTTCTCCATGGCAGTGGTGCAGGCTGAGCAATCTTCTTGTTCATCCAGATCTTTGATCTGTGCTGCTGGGGTGAGGCTTGAGTTGTATTCCACAAACTAAACATACCCAAATGGTGTTTCTTCTCATAAAGGGGGTGATACAGCAGAAAAATCAAGTTTTGTTCAATTCACTGTTTGCTTGAGGTTTACTGTCTATCCCTGCTCTGATTTTCTTCTTTCCCCTCCAAAAGGCCTTTTCTTTTTTTTTTTAACCAATCAAACAAAGCAAACCCAAGCCTATCTTGGAGGCTCAGCCATCTCCTCCTATTTTATGCTCACAGAAGGAGCTGGAGAAAGGATTTTGCTGATGGCAAAAGGGATTCTTGGCAGGTCCTCACCCCTTTTCCTCCCCAACCTTAGGCTGTCTTCTGATGTGCTCTGATTTGGAGTTGAGAACCTCTAGTTCTTTACTAGTAAATATCTGAAACAGAGCAGCAATTTTAAATCCAAAAGGTAGTTTTGAAAATTGAATTCTCTGCCCTATGTAACTGCTATGAGGAAAATCTGCATTTTCTCCCTGTTTGTTATTTGAGGACTTGCAAGGGTGCTGAGCATTTTTGAAGAGAGGCCTCTTGGCGTTGGGTTTTGCTTTTCAGGATTGCTTTTCCCTGGCTCTGAAAGTGCAGAAAGGAAGGCTGGATTGATGTGTGTCTCACTCCCAGCCAAATGATCTGTGTGAGAAAATGACTAACTGCTGGCTGCTGTCTCTGCCTGCTTTGTCCCTCCTTCTGTCTTCTATTAACAAGACACCTCCCTGTACGTGCTAATGGATGCATTCCCTCACATGCCTCTCATCTGGCTGCAGGCTCCTTCCTTCTGCTTGGGAATCTCAAGGCAGTGTTTGCTGAAGTGCTGAGAGCTGTCAGCTCCTCTCAGTGCCTGGGGAAGTGTCTGCAGCCCTGCTGGAAACCAGGGTGGGTGCTCCTGCTTGGGAATCAGTAAATAAAGACAATAGGAAATGATGGCATAGCTTTGCTCTTCCTCTTTGCTTTTCCAGGTAGTAATTGGTGCTGTTAATTAATCTTGTGGTATTTTCTTGTCAAAAGCAAATTTTCAGTTGTGAAGTTGTCTGTGAGACCCTGAGGGAGCAGAATTCTCTCAGTCCACAGGGTAATTCCTGCTGCTGGACCACCCTGCTGGGATCCCAGGGAATCTGGTGTGTCACTGTCCAGCTGGAAAACAACAGCAGGGAGCCACTGTGAGCTGGAGGAGAAAGAAAAGAGGAAGCCCAGGGATGTTTCCTGTATTCTTGCAGTGGAGTTCAGTGGGACACACAAGAGTCAGCCAGTTTTAATGGGAATTTTTAGGGGTCTCAGTTGGAAACCCTGTGATTTTGATAGCTCTGTTGTGTGGGGATTTCTCAGTGCTCCCAGATTAATCGTCTGTTTTCTCTGTCTGGAAGAAAATTGCCAGAACAAGAACTTGATCACCACAGAAGGTACTGAGACTCTTGCCCTTTATGGTGCCTTTTAGGGTCATTTGTTGTCACTTTGTGGTTTTGGAGAAATAAGAACACTATAAACAATAAACAAGTGGAAGTCTTGTTCTTGTTTGACAACTTCAGGCTCAATGAACAGAGAGGTTTGAGTAAAAGAGAGTCCAGTTTCTTTGTTTTAAGGCTCTTCAACGTGTCTTGTAAACCTCTTGTGGTCTGATGTATGCCCTGACTTGACAGTGAAAATACTGTAATAGATTGAGTAAAAATCTCTGTAAATTTGTACTCTATTGCTAGGAGCACACCAGCAAAATTACTTTTCTTTTTTTTTTTTTTTTTTAATAATGAAAAGACAGTGCTGCCCATGATACTGTTCTTGATGAATGAGCAAAAAAAAATCTGTGGAGATAAGAAAAGACTTGAGGATACAGAGACTCTGGATGGCCACTTTGTTTCTACTCATTGTTCTGGGTGAGGTGGAGGAGGTCTCTGATCTCCTCTCTACACTTCAGAGTTCATCTGGATGATTCTTCTAGAGAAGAAGAATATATTCAGAAGCAGTTTATTCTTTCTGCATCCTTTGGAACTGCATGAGCTAAAGAGGCTCCATAGCGAGTGGATTCTGTAAAAAGTTAATTTCCTGGCTCAGCAGGTATTTGTTCATCTGCATTTGGAGCAGAACTGTTCAGATATCCCAAACTCTGTTTATTGGAGCTTGATTCAATACCAGCATAGCCAAAGTGTTCTGTCATAGCATCAATGTCTTATCTGTGTAATGGTTCTGTCATATAATTAGTACTGTCAGATTCTATTGGCTTTTGGTCAAGAGATTTCTTCAGGATACTCAAAATGACTTTTAAGGAAGGATTTAGTATTAAATAAAAAAGTCGCTGTTTTTAACAGCTTTATATATATATATATACATACAGCTTTTCATATATATAAATAAAACTATACACCCAGTCATCAGATGTGCCAGAATAAATTCCTTGGAACTTAACTTGTGTAGTTTATCATTTTTGCATTAAGGAAAAATCCTGAGCCCTTTGCCAAGAGTTTTTTTGGAGGAAAGCATTTTTTCAGCATTTTGTTTTATAAACAGCATCTAATTGCTTCCTAAGTTCAGGGATTTTCAGTGTGTAAGAAAGAGGAAGGTTTTTCTAAAGGTGTTGACAAAACATGCTTAAGCCAGTAAGTGTTTGTAGGTTTTGTAATTTTTAAAAGAACTTTTTTAAATTATGCTTTGTTAGTCCTTTCCAACCCAAATTCCATGATGACTTTTATTCAGTTCAGTGTGACAGGTGTAGGGGTGGGGTTATTTAACAGCATTTAACAGCATTTATTTATTATTATTGCAACAATTCAGTATCAGGAGCTGGACTCCAAGCTTTGGGCCTCCTCCTGGAGTATTCAAGAGTAGAAGAGTGAAGTGTGTGGCTGTATTTTCTGTTTTGAGACAAGTCATCAGAAGTTCTTTGTGCAGTTCTGAAATTCTTCCTTGCCTGTACTGGCAAAGCTGCATTAAGTATCAATATTCATTAAATACCATGGAGATGATAATGTAATAAAGCAATAATCCTCAGGCCCACATCTGTACTTCTCTCCAGAAGAGCTGAGGTTGAGAATATAATTAAAGATTAAAACTCTGTTTGCATTCTGGAACATGGAGATATCTTTTTGTACATGATGGGGAATTGTATTAATAAGGAAGAGATCAGTTTCCAATAACTTTCAAGACTGGGAGCTCATTTCATATCCCTGTTCATGTTTAAGTTTCTCATGGAATTCTTTAGGTTGATTTTAGCTAGACAGTGCAACAGGAACTGTAAAAGAACATGTTGCTGAAACATGTGACCCTTTTACTCCACAAATGAGTCTCCTTTTTTATGAAAAAGAAAGATTAAAAATTAGTTCTTTATGTTGTAAGACGATATTTACAAGAATAAGTTTAATTACTTTGCAGCTGTGTACCGTGTCAATCGAACATTAATTTTAGTGTTTGATGTCTTGTGCACAGTTTGGATCATCATTGTGCTGTTTTATTTTTAGTAAATTGTTGAACTCCTGCTGCAGGGCTCTTTGGTGAAGCTGTTTTAGTGGGGGTTGCAGGGTGTTGACATTTAGCCCTGCCTGCCATTCTCATCTCGGTGTGTTTAGGGCTTGTGGGGTTCCAAGGCTGGGGAAGCATCTCCCTTGACTGAAGCCATCTGTGTGACAAATTAGGAGGGACATTCCCAAGGTGATGACACATCATCAACCTGTCTTGAACTGATTTTTCCAAGGGAGCAGCCCTTGGGTGGGTGTTGCATTGTCCTTTCTGGATTTCAGATGTGGAGTTACCCAGTCCTTGTCATTTGGGTGAGAGATGATTCTAAGCTTTTAAAGACAGATATTTTTCATTCCCAACTGCCCATGTCAGCAACAGGGACTGATGCTCCAGAGCTCTGTGACTGGCTGGAGCTTTGTCCTGCTGCTTTGGGTGTGTTTTGTTTAAATGTGGTGATGAGGATACAGTCTGCTTTAAATGTAGTGGCAGTCTGTCTCAGTTCTGTGTTATTTACTGTGGAGCACTCAGTATCATGCAGCTGGAAAGAAAAAACTCCACAGTGCAGTTTTGATTCATGGAGGGTTTTATTAGGCAACTCCAGTGAGATTAAATCCAGTATCATACCAGGGGTATAACAATGATCATCTCACTACTTCTAGCCAAACATACTTCACCAAACTCTGCTTCAAAACAGAGAGAAGGGGGTAATCCAGTTGAGATTTTATTTCAGTGTAACAGGTAAATTTTAAAATAGGTGCTCTTAAATTGTTTGATGTCTCTGTTTTATTTTCAGTGCTGTTCATTTGGGTTATGTATCATGTTAACTTTGGGACTTTACAGTAACCTGTGTAGATCCCAGAGATACAGAACATGAGCTTTGCTGCTCTGTGCATCTTTAGAAATACAATTCTTTTAAACATTTTAATCTTGATTTAATCTTCTAATATGTTGATATATGTGACAGCAGGGGTTTCTGCAATAATCTTCTTTGTTTTGTTATGCCAAATCAATGCTTTTTTTTTTGGCTGTAGTTATATGCTGAATTTAATTTCATTCCATTAAGTACTACACAACTGCATATTTTCTTACAAAGTAATTACAAAAAACCAGCAGGCATTGATCAGCACAAATTGTCCACAGGAAATACTTTGACTAAAACTAAATGTTCCTTATGATATTCATTAACAGGAGAATAATTTCTATCCATACAATACAAAAGGATCGTGGATGTTGCTTTATCCATAGTAAATTACTGAAATATGCATTAAAGAATCACAGAATGGTTTGGCGGTAAGGGACCTTAAAGCTCATCCCATCCCACCAGGGACATCTCCCACTGTCCCAGGGTGCTCCAAGTGTCCAGCCTGGCCCTGGACCCCTCCAGGGATCCAGGAGCAGCCACAGCTGCTCTGAGCAGGAAACTTTGGTTGGGAGGTAAAACTTCACAGTGTAGTTTAACATGGAGGAAAAATCTATTTCATTTATTCACTTTTCAACAAGTGCTGTGGAAAGAGAGTGCACACAATTAAGATTTCCCAATTTCTTTACTGTGTGTGGAGCTTTTTTTACAAGTGTGCTGTTAGCCACTGTGGGCTGCTGAGAAGAGCTCTGCATGGAGACCTGAGCCAAAAGGCTCCTGGGGCTGGTGGCTGTTGGTATTTTGTTGTCATACTCCACAAACAATCTCCCAAACAGGATTGTTTTGTGATGTGGAGCCCTGTGTGACCAGGCACAGTGATGTGAAATCATTCTCCTCTACTTTGGGGAAGATGAACTGGAACACTGCATTTGGGATGTGAAAAGGATGACTCTTTGTGGAGACTCTGGGTGTTGAGCTGCTGTTTGTAAAACATGCACAGACCCAGAGCAGCAGACCCTTAGCGAGTTTAGATTTACTGGGGACTGCAGCTCTGTCGTGAAAGAGCAAATTTGTGACTCTTTGATGTATGTTTGCCTTAAAGGTAATGTTTGTGTGAGAACCGTGCCATTAAAAGGTGGCAATTAATTAAAAGTTGTTCCACAGTCCCAACCATTAGAAGATGCCCTTGCAGCATTTAGAGCAGAACATTAATATTACACTGTAGGGAATCCCTGTACTTTCAGTAAAAAAAGAAAGTCAAGGATGAAGATTTTAATGTGTAATTAAAGACTGCAAATACTAGTTTTACTGCTTGTTTCTGTGTCAAAAAAAGTTAAAAAGAACACAAACTATGTGTGGTTGAACTAATTAAGACAGTGAAGAACAAGCTAGATAAGAGAGGAAATTTGTATGAACCTAATAATGATATCAAAGCTTTTACAAAAGCTGTGATTTTATAAAAAGATTGCTTTAAAACCCCTCTCATTCCTTTTTTTTTTTTTTTTTTTT